>CM029273.1:23358437-23384627 GCA_016920895.1 Vaccinium myrtillus | reverse complement strand
ACAAATCAACGAAAGTCTCATTATCGCCGCCCATTAACCACGACTAACACCGTGAACCACAAATCACAACATGTGAACCACAAATCATCTCTAACCCTAGCCACCCATCATCTCTAATCCTAGACACCCATCATCCATATGTGTCTATTGGTGCTCAATTGGCTGACATGTTTACCAAATCATAGTTCAAGCCACGGTTAGAGTTGCTGTGTAACAAGCTGAGACTTTTTTATATTTATTTTCCAGCTTGAGGGGGAGTGTTAGAATTAGTTTGTGTTAGTAGTTTTATGTTTGTCCCACATCGCCTGTCTAAGTAATGTTATATGACTCTCAATGATATAAATAACAGTGTGATGTGTTGGGGTTAATTAACACCCTACACTTCTCTCTCTCTCTCTCTCTCTCTTTCCCTCTCTCTCAAACAACAGTCTTGAAGCATTTGTAAACAGTTTAGGAAAACTGTATCGTAATCTCTTTTTTCTGTAGTGTAAATATTTGCAAACCAAATTTTTTTCGAAACATCAAATAGATGTTTTGATATATTTGTTAGAGCTTGTCCCACATTGGTTAATTGTAACCTCTAAAACTAGTATATGATCCTGGGCGACCTCTCCATTCATTACCAATTGGTTTTGAGTTGGATGATTTGACATGGTATCAGAACTAGGCTTCGGAGGCTTTTGGATGAGACTCTATGTCAGTTGATGGTAGGTTCCCCCTTTGTTTGTTGTTGATGATTAATCGCTGTTGTATGTGTTGAATTGTTTGTTTACCTCACCGCGTGCGGGTCAGGGACTCAGGGGTCACATGTGCGGGGGAGTGTTAGAACTTGTCCCGCATTGGTTAATTATAACCTCCAAAACTAGTATATGATCCTTGGCAGCTCTCCATTCATTACCAATTGGTTTTGAGTTGGATCCTTTGACAATATTTAATAAACAAAAATTGGTGACCGCCGAATTCAGAGCCACACGGTTGAAATAATCAGAGCTTATCACGCAAGCAGTCAGCGATCGAAACTCGGGGAAAATAAAACCGTATCCTCCCTAATAAACAGCAAGCTAGTGGGAGTGGATGTTTAAAAAGACGGAAAAAGGGATCATAATGCTCGTAGAAGTACATTTTGCATTGACATTTGACCAACATTGTTAAAATTTCATTTTCTGTTTCCTTGAAAGTAATTTGTTCTGGTGTTGTGAGCGCAGAAGCCTACCCTTAGCTTACCGCAATTTACCGCTTGTCTCATTCTCTGTTCCCGTTGTTGGTCCTCATTTCGGCACAATCAACCTCCTAGGCGACATGCATTTTGGGATGTTGTCTAAGAAAGACATGGATTCTTGTTTGGTAGCTATAGATTTCGGAACTAGCTTTTGTTTCATGTTTGGCAGTCTGCCTTGTTCAATGCGTAAGCTTCTTGCTTGGTAGGTGGTCTTGATGCCCCAAAAAATCCAGAAGGAAGAATTGGAAACCCATGTACTTTGTGGCTTGTGTAGATAGTTTCAAGGGAGTTCAATTGGTGTGCATGTGAATCTTGTGGAAAATCTCTTAAATAAAGCCTAACCAAACCTAAAAAGTATGAACTCTTCTACCACCCTAAATATGTGTCAAGGTGACCGTTGTTTCTACTATATGTTTTTTTAGTCGAACATGGGAGGGTCATGGTATGGGCACATTAGGATGTTGGAATTAATTTTCCAGAAGTTGAGACAGGGTCGAAATAGCCAATATGTGGTTCTTGAATATTTATCTCGTGATTCTTATTTTTAATTTGGTATAAGATAAATGTTATCGTGTTGTTTTAAATGACGCTTGAACATGTTGATATCATGTCCCTGTCTCTTGTCCATTTTTGTACATTTTAGAACCAAATAAACTAAGCCTTGTTCAAAATCATATGGTGTTATCCACGGATGAATCATTTTCTCCATTTCTCTTTCTCAAGGCAATATGTCCTTGGACATGCTGGTTGCCGGGCTACCTATCTTGACTTGGCACAAGGTTTGTTTCTTTGTTTGTTTTGCGGCTAAGGATAAGATTCCAATCTAGTTAATCTTATACTACGTAGGAAGGTTATCATGAATGGTGTTGCTTGTGCTTGAGAGATGGTGAAACATCGCCGTTATTCATGGTCTGATAACCACTGATCTTTGGGTTGCACTGGTTGTTGGGCTGGCTACCTAGCTTGATTTGGCACAAGGTTTGTTTGTTTGTTTGTTTTGCGGCTAAGGATAAGATTCCAATATAGTTAATCTTATACCACATAGGAAGGTAATCGTGAATGGTGTTGCTTGTGCTTGAGAGATGGTGAAACATTGCTGCATTTGTTTATTCATAGGCCGATCACCACTTATCTTTGGGTTGCACTTCTTGTTTGGTGGGGCATGTTGTGGGTTTTCCCTGCACGGTGGTGGAGCTTATTCAAGAATGATGGTATGGGGCTAGAGTGGATAGAAGAATACATAAGGTTTGGAGGTTGATTCCATTGTGCTTGATGTGGCTTATTTGACGATAGAGGAATCCTAAATATTTTGATGGGGACAAGATGTCGGTGCTTAAATTAAGATCTTTTTCCTTTGCAGTTTGTGTAGTTGGGAGTCGAGGGAGAGTAAACCAACGCTTGATCAATTCATTGATATGTTACATTTTTTTAGCATTTAGAAAGGTGTGTAGCCTCTATATATTGTTTGGTCTCTTTTGTACATGGGTCACATCCCTTGATGCCTTTTCAATAAATTATTTACTTACCAAAAAAAAAATGGCGAAGTTACCTTTCAAATAGGATGTAATAAATTTAGATTTTGGTTGTTTTAGAATGTCCTATTGCTAGGGCAAAGATCTAGTCTACATACTGTACATCACTGTTTAAGCCTTGCTTTACTCGAGGGTTTATGATTCACAATTGGAGATTGTAGGGGAAGCTTTGGAGGTACTATAATGGGTGAAAAGGGTTTGTGGAAGGGAGGATGTGATCTTCTGGAAGTGCCATAGGTTCCAGTGTGGTTTATCCATGCTCTTCTATTCTGTGGTGCACAACCTTTTTTTGGTATGGAATAGTACTTGGAAGTCGATAAAGATTTCTTTTTCATATCTATAAACATTCATAAGCCTTCCCTTTGAATGGTACTGATAATATCACCGTATATTAATTTATCGTATTCGATGACTACAGTTGCTGACTGAGAACATCTCTAATTTTGTGGGCAAAAAGATTAGGGAGATCATTAATGAATTTTTCTTTACAAAATGACTTAGTACAATCATCACGAAGCATGTGAAAACATCTTTGTACCATCTGAAATTAAGGTTGGGCAATGCAAATTACTTAGTTGATTGTGTATTCTTGAAGTACTGTTACTAGGTGTTCCAACAAAATGTTCAATTATAGTATAATTAAAGTGTTTTATCCCATCAGGCTTTCCCATACCAATGTCAGTATCAAAAATAGGAAGCTCATTCTCATCTTTTTGGATTGCATTTCTTATTTCTTCGCGGGTTCACTATTGAGGTATTTATCCAACCAAGATTTTAGCATTTGAGTGAAACCAAAAGTTAATAAGTCAACAATTTCAGGTTGAATATGGTCAAAGTTACTTAGATAACTATTAGCAACCATGGACATATGGTTTAACTTTTCCAGTATCTCGTGTTAACTTAATCCATCCATATTCCACTCACAATTTATTAGAGGGGACTGAAAATTTGTTAGCTAAATTCCTTTCTTCAAATTGAAGGTCAGGTGGTGTAGGTCGAGAATACCATTTTTTTTTTAAGACAGGTAGGATTTACTTTAAGGTTGATAATACTGTTAATTCCCTGACAAGAAAACTCGTTTTTCTACCTGGGTAACATCATCTTCAGATGATGTAGCAGAGGACTGGCCAAAGGTGTCTGTGTTATTAATAGTGTTTTTGCTAACCACATTGACTTTGCTGCTGTTTCTTTCTCTCTTTTAATTGTTAATTTAGTCAATAACTCTTCAATTTTGTCAATAGTTTGACCTTGGTTTGGAGTAATACTAAGTTTAAGTCTGTTTTCAGGAAGATGTATAAGAGGTCTGTCAAGGGATTTGCACTGCTGACATTTGGTGGAGTTTTGGTGTATTGTTGGAGTCTTTTATACTGGTGACTGGTCTACCAATCTTCTACATTGTTAAAGTGATGAGAAAGAGAAGAATGAGAGAATAAGCGTAATGAGTTAATTAACCCTTATGGATAGTCACAATTTGGTGAAGGCTGAGAAACTTACAATGACAAAGTACTGTATCAAACAGATAAACAGAAAATTTAGAAAGACTGCAGTACCCTTGACTAAAACCCAAATAACCAGTTACCCGAGTTATTACGAGGAAGGGAAACGAGGGATTTTTTTTCTAGGTATTAATTTATTCCTTTGATGTAGTATGTACTATTATTTCATAAAAGCATCAATCATAATTTTGTTCTAGAATGTTACCATTTTCTAGATATTTTGCTGTGAACCATTACCATTTTTTGTTTTTTACTTGATAATTTGTGCTACTAAGCTTTTACCTAGCTCGCACTGGCAGGTCATTTAGATTTAGTATGTTATAATCTTTGATTTTACAGGCGGGGTTATGCAACGGAGAGGCAGAAGGGCTTACTAATTGGTGAAAAATTGGATTACTTACAGTCAAAACTACTGCAAGCAATTTTTTTAATTATTTCCAAGCCGTTGGGAAAAGCTGGAATATGGATAACTGAGGTAATTTCTTTAGTGTCCGGGAATTCGCTTTATCCACTTCGAATCAGTATGACAGTGTTACTTTCCATGATCCTTGGCATATATAAACGTAACGAGATACTGTTATGATTAGAGAAGTTTGTAATTCTTTTACCCAGTCTTATATGCGAAAGTTTTGTCTGCTTTCACATGTTAAGTCATGTTTCTTTTTATTTCTGCTGCTTGCTTTTTATTGGAGCAACTCTACGCTTCTATGGGACATTCTCGACACAGATTCAGGTCTAAATCTATTGTGCTGCTTTTTTCCACCTTTAGGTTCAGAGGTAGTTATAGTTATGTCAGCGGACCGCTCTAAGGCAGCTTTTTGTGGGGGCACAGTGCCTGGTGTCACCTTCCTTTCTTACCTCCAAGCCACAAGATCTTGAACATCATCCTATATCCACCAATATAATTTACTAATATCGGGTGTTAAGTTCTTTCTCTGTATTTCTACTACCCATTTCAAGGTCATTTTCTCAAAACCGTCCTATATTTTTGTTTTATGTTTGATATGTTTTATTCTATTGCTTTTGAGCAGGCCTTTAAGAGGGCATATCAGGAACAAGATGTACAAATTTGGTCTGAAAGAGCCAAGATTTGGCTGAACAAACTGAGCGTTTTCCAGCAGACAAATCCTTTCAGTGAACAAAGTTCTGATAACCTGCTAGATGTTGACAAATTATCAGATAATGAACTTCCTATTTGGCTCGCAGCACAAAGGGCAGTAACTCGATATGAAGGGATTCTGTCACCCGTTGGACCCCGTGGCAGGCTCTTAAGAAAGTTTCTTGTCTGGAGTGGTCTCATCTCACCTATGCCAAGAGAATCATTTGACCTTGAATCTGATGTTACTACATCTGAACCATATTTAAGGTTGGTGTGATTACCCCATCCCCTCTTCCCGCGGCTTTTCTCATTCTTTGCAGCCTTTTATTACACTCAGGACAGGAAAATTCAATTCCATTATGCTGATGTAAATTTTATCCCATCATGCGGTAGAAATTGTTTTTGCAGCAAGGGTATTTCCCTTAGCTGCCATATTGGGCTTTATTCATTAAGGCTGTGCAATTGAGAAATGCTTTTCATTTTATGTTCTTTAGCTTCATTCTGCTCATTTGCAGGATTGTAATATCCTGTTAGCGCTTATCATACCCATAAGTTAATTTTCCCTCACTTTTTCTCTTTAGTTGAGACTTGAGAAGATCCCCTTACCTTGATTCACATGAATATAGCTCATTAGGTATGCAGTGCCAGTGATTCATTAGTTTATGCAATAACATATAGGTTCTTAGTCACTCTGGGAGAGATGTGTCTCACATCCGAAAATGATAGGCAGTACGTTTCTTCTACATTCCATGCTCCAAAGAGAGCAAATACATCGTGCTTTTTGTTTTTGTTTTTGTCTTTTTTTTTTGTTTGTGTGTGTGTGTGTAATACGTGCAAACTTGTATATGTAGGAGTCAAAGTATGTGACTGTGAATCCTAGGAGGCGGAGTAAAGAATGGACTTAAACTCATTGGAACCCACTCAGTAGGACCACAGTAGAATAATACTTTTTAGTGATTGCCAATCTTCTTCGTCCCTATATTTCCGTTACATAAGGTAATGCAAACTTGTACTTTATATTTCTGTATTCTGAATTTATATTTCTGAGTACATCCCCAAAAATCGGGATACTTCGGACATTATTCTGGATTCCAAGTTGTTCTGCATTAGTGTGAGAATTAACTCTTCTTGAGGTTTTAAGCATATTTTGTGTTGCTATATAAGTTCTGTATTTGTAATTCCAGAATGGACCAACTAGCTGGTATATTTTGTTCAATAACACATTAATTCTGGATTATTTTACAACTGTGTAGCTGCTGAATCCTGATTTTGTTATCCCATGTTGGACAACAATAGTAAGACCTTGTATTCTATGGTCGATCGATTGTTATCTCGACTAATCAAATAAAAGTGTTTTTTTCACATAAAAGACTTTACCTTCTGAAACATTTATATCAAGACAAGCAGGCCTCTAATTTCTAATGGGATGCTTTTTGGGTTTGATTGTTACTTAGAAATTCAACCAAATTCTGGAATGCTATGTTTAAACTTATATTTGCGTGAAATCATATAATTAAGATATCTTTTCTCCAAATTAAAAGAGCTACATGAAAACAAAGAGCCTTACTTCTAGCATTTGATCTTGGTTAATTGATGATTTTCTTTTACATGTCTGATATAGAAGGATTGCTTACCCAGGCCAATTTTCTTATCGAGGATAACACTTGGTGATTTATGGGAACCTGCTTCGAGTAAACACTTTGGGAACGATTTATGGAAAAGGTTGAAGACTGCTATTTCCATCCTTTTCTCTCAATCAATTCTCCAGGTATTTCTCTTACATAACGCCTTTCTTTAGATATTTTATTTCTGTATATATGCGGATAGATTGTTCTGTCTTCCCCTATTCATTCGCTTTTTCTGTTGTTGCTAATAGTAATGTGTAAATTTGTTCATTAAAAGAAACTATCCAAAGATCTTTTGGACACCCTCTGTAGTGCACACATAATCTTGCTGTTAAACAGATATTTGTTGTAATGAAAACTGGATCTTGATTATTGGACAAATCATCTGATGTGCACATTTTACGGGATATCATCATCCTTTTGTAATCTTGCGGGTCGTGGTTGAAAAGTGCAGGGCCAGCTCCGAATCTCATTTTGACTATGCCTGTTTGGAACTATAGGTCTTGGACCTCCCAAAGCTCATGCTTATGGGTTGTTTCTTATAAAGTAGAATTGAATTTGTTTTTCATGGGAGCTCCCTGGGAAAGTTAGGGTGCTTCGTTATGTGACATCATAAAAAAATCATGTCAGGGACACAACAGTTCCTTTGTCAGAACCAAGTCCAAATCAGCCAAGTAACCAAAACATGCCAAAAGACGAAACCATGTCAGAATCGGAAATGGGCGCCCAACCGGCGCTCGAGCAGGGTTGGGCATGGGATATGGCCAGTCCTTCATTACTTCACTTGGTCCTTTTGTGATGACATAGTAGCTTGTTTAGCTGAGCTGAGGGTCATTATATTTGTCACTTTTGTAACTGCATCACTTGGAAATGTTTTAAGTATTCTACTTTGTGCACTTGTTTGTTTTCAATCAGGAGCCAGCATTTCAAGAATTGATTTTACTGTTCACTGAGGAAAGGGATAAGGGAGAAAGTGAAGATACAGCTGAGGTTCCTTTGTTGCAGTTGAAGATCTATGAGAGAATTCCTATTCCTGATTTACCAGTAAATTCTTAGGCTCAATGCATGTCTGTGACTCTGTCCTGCCAAATATTTTTCTCATCAAATGTCAAAGTCGTTCTTCTTAGTATTAAAATATTCACCTTTCTTTTTTGCATTTTCCAATGGACTATTATGTTATGGTACTTTTTCCCCCCTCTTTGCAGGTTATTTTTCCTCACAAAAAGCTCTCTTTCCGTATCCTAGACACGGTACGTAATGAAGGTTCATTTTCAGTGTTTGAGAGGTTCTCTCATTGAATTCTGTAAAGGGATTATTAACTCGAGTCATACTGATCCGCACCAATGTTGTTGAAATGGATTTAAGCACTATTTGTCTAGTTACTGTGGTGTTTGAGTGTGCATGTGGATTAATCATTGTTTCATATAGGGCTGTTTTCATATACTAATTAACATATGTTTTGAGTCTTTTGACCTTTGTGAAACAGTAACACAATAACCTTTTTACCTTGACTTGATGATCTATTAGTTGGAATCGATGTTGATGCCAAGAGGTCGTGATAACTGATAAGTTTGCTGCAACTTTGGTTCATCGTAACCATGACGTTTTCTGAAGTAGATCTTCCAACTACAGGTATCGCTTGATATGCTGAATAGCCTGATAAGATTGTTCTTTGCCACAAGTTGGGGGATATCTTTTTGGTGCTAGCTTAGGTGGAACCCCAATACACACTACCACGGGGAGAGTATATGAACACATCCATGAAGAGTTGGAGGCCTTGAATTGCTATGTGAGTTCATTGACATGTGGAAGTGCTATGGAAGAGCTTCATCGCATGGGGAAGCAATGGATAAAGCTTGAAGTTGTGAGATCTTCATTAACATGAAAGAAATACTGTGGAGAGCTTCAGGGGCATGAAAAAGCAATGGACGAAGTAAGAAGCAAGAAGGAATGAACAGGAGTTCGTGTGTCACCTTATGTGGCTATGGCTTTAATGGCTAGATTCTAGTCACAGTTGACCATTGCTAAGTTCTAGGGACTTAGTTACCTTAGTTTTTGAATGCTAAAGTCCAGAGAGTTGTATTTCCCAGTTCCTAGTTGGTTGACCAATCTTGATTTGTGGTCAACCATCCTAGTTTTGTTGTCTACCATCTTGTTGAAAGAAATACGAAATATAGTCGTTGGAAGACTTTTAATACACATGTCCCCCCCAACCCCAAGACGTTCTTTGGGACTCCTTGATGAGAAAAAGGTAAAGTGACCAGACTCCATAATATATCTAGATAACTTTACAATGGTCTTCTAACGTTTTGTGAGTGGGATCTGAGTTGGTATATCTGTTACCGTTGATGAACACTGTAGAGGGCTTGCTCATAGAAGAGTTTATGAGTATCCATTGAACTTGCAATTTCTTATCTTAACTCATTTCTTATAGCCGTCATTGGAATCACGATTTCAAAATAATTCCTTGGTCTCACACAGAGACACAAGACAAGCTTTAACTGATACATATTGGTGATTGGTGTTTGTTGGTTTGGGTTGATCCCAGAGGACCATAATCTTTTTATCTTGATTCAAATTCGGACATTTCGACGAGCCTAGTTAAAATCCACTAGTAGATGCTTTTAAAACACATGGTTAAATTATCACCTCCAGAATTAATATATGAGCTTGGGCAGCCTCTCCAATGTCTGCCAATGTGTTTGAGTTGGATGCCTTAACATGGTATAAGAGTTAGGCTTTCAGAGGCTTTTGGACAAAACTCTCTTGTCTAATTGTCTTGTTATAGCTTTAAGAGCACCTTATTTTCCTTGTGGTCTCTTTGTTACGGATCCTTTGTTTACCTCTCCACGTGCAATTTAGAGGTCCAATGGACAAGGAGCGTAAGAGCATGTCCCACATTATTACATTATCATCTCCAAATCTAGTGCATGAACTTGGACCGCCTCTCCACTCTTTGGCATTTCGATTTGAGTTGGATGCTTTAGCAGAAGAAACACCAGTTGGGAAGCTGTGGGTGGATATAGGCACAAGGCTTGTGTCAGACCACTATAAGTTTGTTGTTCGTCTTGTTCACATTGTTGCGCTTAACTTGCTATATTTGAATGAATGAACACGGTATCAGATGGATACCCTTATAATTATAATATTGTATCAGTTCTGCACTTTAGGTGTTGACACTAATTTTTACAGACAATATATTCATCGCTATAAGAATTTTGAGTATCACGTTGTTGATATTTGATTGGAAAGGAAATATAATTGTTCCATAAAGCATGAGAACGTGGCTTCTAGTTTAAAGATGACTACTTTGTCATCTTTACAATATGTTTTGGCATTTAGGCCGATCCTATCATGCTTTTCAAAGATGAAGGCGTGTGCCTGCACCCAATCTACCTCTAAGTACCTTGGATATTATGACTGCTTCTGGTTAATCAAGTCAACCTCTCAAATTTTGGCTATGTTACAAGTATTGCTGGCAACTCTAGTGGCTGGTGCGGGTTTAGGCGATCTATTTAACGAAAAGACGCCACACAAAGATATTACTACCGCATTGTGATCAAACATATATGCTCCCTTTGTAGGTACGATTGGATGTTGCCACAAGCTTGGGACTTTTGGCGTACATCATAAACTACAAGTTTGTGGACATCTTATCATCCCCGTATGTATGTTCTGTGCTTTTCCATATTCCTTTGTCAATTGTTTGAAAGTTGACACTAGAAGTACAATGCTTGCAAGTTGACACTAGGAATACAATGCTCTTTGACTTAGAGGTTAGTAGGGTACCAATGTCTCAGTGTCTCTTCCTGCTGGAGTTTTATGGCTTCAAAGGTGTTGAACTAAGTTTATGAAATAGTTTTATTTTATTACTGCACGGGCTAGTGGCTGAAACCTTTCCTGGTGCTTCAGCTTTATAGAGGTAGGTTCTCTTCCATTGTTCAGATCTGCCTCTTAGCTATCAGTTTTTTGGTAAGAAAATCAGACTACGTTTTTTCCCTCTAATGATGGAACTGTTGAAAAAGTAATCTCTATTTTGCGAGCAAACGAAAACACATTTCAAAACAAACATTCTATCATGATAGTACGAATTCACTTTGTTCTCTTCCTCTTTTTTTATTTTTTATTTTCCTGATTCTATCATTTAGACCCCTTATTTAGATCTATCCTATATTGTGGTAGTACGTCATGCTTGTTTGAACTTGTTTTAAGTGACTAAGAAAGGTCAACTAGATGAGCGAAGAAAATGGGGTGAAGTCAGCTGAATGGATTTCTTCTTTCTTGCATTTGATTAAGGTGTTATGCATCATGTTTTTGGCAGGCACGAACTTTGTGTACTGTTGACACAGCACTTGCCAATACTGTTGATTTTGGCCTTTAGGTCTTGCAAAATTTTCAAATGCCGTTTGTTTTCTTTTTTTAATTTGGTGTCTGATTTCAAATATGTCTAATTTCATATTTACTTAAATATGCCAGTCTTCCAGTGTCAGAATATTTCCAATCTTTCCCCCAAAAATCAGAAAATATATTCCAACATATTTATGTGGTCTGAAAATAGTTATCATTATCTTCACTACTGCAAGGCTTAAAATATTTGGGATATGTGCAACCACATCCCAAGATTAAACATCAGGGGAGAGTGAGTTTATTTCCTCATTAGTAAATCCTGACCAAAGTAACTATCAAATTCCATGTGTCTGATGCACTCATGGAAGATAAGATTGTTAGCAATAACTACAGAAGTGTAATTTGCACAATGAATCTGCATAGGAGTTCAATTATCCATGCCAAAACCTGAAGTAAAGAGTGATTATTGTCAATCCAGGCATGTGAGACTGCTTTAGACCATACACTCCTTTCACCATCAAAATACAAGGTGCGCACTGCTAGAAACTACAATGCTAGATCCTTGCACACTTCCTTAGAAGATCTCTTTGAAGGAAGTCGAAGAACAACTGAATATTATAATGGAAAAGAAAATCCATACAGAATTAAGATGAGCCATAAGAGATTAAGTCTATAGATAATCAACCCATATGTTTGTGTATACCCTTAGGCGATCATCACCAGAGGTCACTTACATTCTGTCCTCCAGCGTCTTCTGAAACAAGTTAAGTTCCATTAAGTGTTGTCAAATAAGGATATGTATCATGTATTGTCTTTGTCATTTTATGAAATGCATCGGATTCGTATCGCATACCGTAAGATATGTTAATAAAGTTAATATAGAATTATAAACTAGTTATACTTGAATGTAATAACAAAGCAAAAGTCTATTTCATAAAAATAAGTTTTTAGGATGAAAATTCCAAGTCGTTCGAGTGGGATCTATCATGTTGAGGCTTTCTAGTGGCTTAGTCGAAGAACCTTTATATGATTCATGCAAAACATGTTAGAAATATCTTTCTTTGATCTATTCAATCCCTAATGGATTGAGGTTGGGTTTCCTTCAAATGATTTGAATGTCACCATAATTAGATCAAAGGATCAAAAGGACTTAGAATGCGCTTGGGGTTCCACTTCTTAAAGGTGCAACTTTATTTTGAATAACTAATCGTAGGATGCGTACTGAATCAGGATACGCATATAGGTCGTCAGAAACATCATCATATCGTGAGATTTCCATGCATATAGGATAAGGGGTGGGATAAGTACAGTTTTTGGAAGGAGATGATACAAATCGTAGGATACGTATCCCGTAGCATAGTTTTTTAACAACTATGGTTCCCATACATGTACAGAACTGATGTAGGGCACTTCGGTAAACGAATTGGGACACAGATACGGCAGGGACGGAAAAATAAGTAAATAAATAAATATACTTATTATATACGAGTGGAAGTATGGCTATAGTCCACTTAGTACCCAAAATATTGGAAGTAATACACATTTACCCCTGATTTTTTTTGAAATTGCATATTTAACCCCTATTGTGTTCCTATACGTGTCCTTGTTGTGTCCCCACCGCGTTCCCCTGAAAAAACTAATTATATTAATGGACATGCCGACTGGCACGTCCCAAACGTATCTTTCCATGTCCCCTGTGTCGGTCACGGGAACACACTGGCCTCTAGGTTTCGGTGCTTTATAGCCTGGAGTTTCCACAACTTAAGGTCACATACCAAGGTATGCCGAGATCTTGATATCTTTGAGCTCCTCTCTCAACCCTAAAATGGATTAAGGGCAATACAGGGTGTGCTAAGCAGCACTAACAATGAATGACCAAGGTTATGTGCCTATTTCCATGTCCGCTACTTGTAATCCTCAGGAGCGAGCGCTATGGCCAAAACCTTTTTGATTCATTGGTATTGTTAAGTTATGATAAGTTAGGACTCAGTTGTTATGTTTTCTATTCCTAAGGGTAGTTTGGTCATGTATAGTGTTACTCTTGTATATGTCTGTGTATAGACACATTTTTACATTAATGAGAAAATGTTTACCCTCTCTCTCTCTCTCTCTCTCTCTCTCGCTGGAATCTAACATGGTATCAGAGCATCGATCATCGATGGTGCGTGTTCCAGTGATTGAAACCTGATCATCGATCGTGTGGAGGAGAGGCGTTTCTCAGAAGATCGACAGATCCTTCTCGTTGTCAGAGGGGATCACGCTTGTCGACATTTACCTTGATCTACTGGTTTTGTTCCCTCTTAATACAACGTACGACCTCTGACGAGTGTAGTAGGACCTCCGACGAGCTCCGACGAGTGTAGCACAGCCTCCGGCAAACACCATCGACACTCGTACGACCTGTTTTTGGTCACGAAACACCTGGGTTTGTCACCGATCATACTTAGAGTGGTCGGGGAACCTTTTTGAGCACAGGGTTTTGATCCTCACGTCGGGACGATCACCGTGGTGGTTGGCTGGTCGCCGGAGACCATCGGAACAGTGCTCACGCGCCGGAGAGAGGTGGCGCGTGGCAGAGAGTGAGATCTACTCTCGTCCGTGAGTTACACGCACGCGGAAGGTTCAGTCAACGCCAGTCAAGGTTCACGGAGATCTGTTCCGCGAGTCAGACAGTCCAAACGGTTGGTCAAAGGGCTTGTTCCGTGGGTCAAAGGGGTCACGCGAGGGTCCAGCGGTTTGAAAAAGGGGCAAGAAGCTCATCTGGAGGGTCCAGTGGTTTGAAAAGGGGTCAAGGAGCTCATCTGGAGGGTTCTTTGGGGTCCAGAAGGGTTCAGAGACCCATTTTGACCAATTTTGACCACTTTTGGGAGCTCCGAGACTTGTTCCTGACTAATTTCGACGTCCTGGATTCATTCGCGGGGTCAATTTAAGGTAATTTGACGGTTACGGACGTGTTTTTGACTGCTTCGGACCATTCTTGGGAGGTCCAAGACTTGCTCCTTACTAATTTCGACGTTTCGGATCCATTTGCGGGGTCGGTTTAAGGTGATTTGAAACGGATATTGTTGGTACAATGGAGGCTTTCACACCTACTCAAGTTGGCGCCCTTTTTTCCGAGGGGGAGTTACAAACTCTCAGGCGCCTATTGGCTAGGCTCGACACGCTATCTACCACTGCTCCTACCACTGCTTCTACCACTTTCTTTGCTCACAAAGAGATACATGCTAATGCTTCTACTTCCACTGCCTCTCTTCCGTGGATCATAGATTCCGGTGCTACGGATCATATGACAAGTTGTTCGTCCTTTTTTGATTCCTACTCTACTTGTTCTGGTAAGGACAAGGTTCGAGTAGCTGATGGTTCTTTATCTTCTATTTCCGGGAAAGGTTCTATTCATTGTTCTCCAACCATTTCTCTTTCATCGGTTCTTCATGTTCCCAATTTTTCTACTAACCTCTTATCTGTTAGTAGTCTTACCCAATCCTTAAATTGCTCCGTAACCTTTTTTCCTACACATTGTGTCTTTCAGGAACTGGATACGGGGAGGATGATTGGCAGTGGTAAAGCTCGTGAGGGCCTTTATTTTTTGGAGTCTGCACCGAATCCAGTTTGTCCACCTCTGTCATGTGGTCAAGCTCTTGCAGCAGATACGGGTTCTGCTCTTTCCTTGTTACATCAATGGCATCGTAGACTTGGTCATCCATCATTTGGGATTCTTGAAAAAATTTTCCCTAGTTTGGCTAAACAATGTTCTCGGAGTCAATTCCTTTGTGAAGCTTGTGAGCTTGCGAAACATAAACGCTCCTTTTATGCTCCGGTCAATCACAGAAGTGATTCACCATTTATGGTCATTCATTCCGATGTCTGGGGTCCTTCTCCTGTCACATCCCTGTCTGGTTATCGTTGGTTTGTGACATTCATTGATTGTTATTCTCGTGTCACTTGGGTGTACTTACTAAAGGCAAAAAATGAAGTGTTTTCGTGCTTTAAATCTTTTCACCAAATGGTGCGTACTCAATTTGATGCCAATATTAAAGTACTCCGTAGTGACAATGGGACCGAGTATATAGATGGGACTTTTCGGGCATATCTTAATGACTATGGCATTCTTTTTCAGACTTCTTGTGTTGGCACTCCACAACAAAATGGAGTTGCCGAGCGCAAGAATCGCCATCTTGCTGAGGTAGCCCGCTCTCTATTGTTCACCATGAATGTTCCTAAACACTTTTGGGGCGAAGCTATCCTTACTGCAGCTTTTCTTATCAATCGCATGCCATCTAGTGTTCTTCAGTTTCAAACTCCAATTAAGGTTCTTTTAGGTGGTTCTCGGGTCTCATCTCTCCCACCCAAAGTCTTTGGTTGTGTGTGTTTTGTTCATGCGCCTAAGCACTCAGGTGGTAAGCTGGATCCCAAAGCCCGCAAGTGTGTTTTCCTTGGTTATTCTCCCACTCAGAAGGGTTACAAATGCTATGACCCGCACTCTCGCAAAATGTATGTCTCCATGGATGTCACTTTTTGGGAAACAGAATCCCTTTATCCTTTGTCCACTTCATCTCTTCAGGGGGAGAATGATAGACAGGAAGAGATGTTGACATTTCATACTCCTGAGTCGTGGTCTTATTCTTTACCTTGTCATGGTGAGGGGGAGAAAGAACCTTTACCTGCAGAAGGAGCAAAGCATGATGGTCGGGAAAGACTGGATAGGTCAAATTTGCAGACTTTTTCTCGAAGGAATAAAGGCAAGTCTACATGTGCAGTGCCACTTTGCCAATCTCCATTGCCTACTCCAGTTTCGGACTCTCCCGCTGATTCATCTGGTAATGATTCTCTCCCTACTGTTGTTGATGCTCCTATTGCTCTTAGAAAGGGAGTTAGATCATGCACTCAACATCCCATTTCCCAGTTTGTTTCTTATGACCGTTTATCTCCTTTGCATCGTGCTTTTGTTTCGTCTCTTTCTTCTGTATCTATTCCACAGAATTGGCAGGATGCATTCATGGTACCTAAGTGGAAAGGAGCTATGGTAGAGGAGATGATGGCTTTGAAAAAGAATGGCACTTGGGAGCTAGTATCTCTTCCAAGAGGGAAGAAACCTGTGGGGTGCAAATGGGTGTTCACTGTAAAGCACAAGGCAGATGATGGGACAGTTGAGAGATACAAAGCGGACTTGTTGCCAAAGGCTTTACTCAAACCTATGGTATTGACTATGAGGAGACCTTTGCTCCGTGGCCAAGATGAATTCTGTTCGGACATTGCTTTCTTGTGCGGCCAATTTGGATTGGCCTCTTCACCAGTTTGATGTGAAGAATGCGTTCCTCCATGGCGAATTAGAGGAGGAAGTGTACATGGCCATTCCACCGGGTTTTGCTTCATCTCAGACCGCGGGAAAGGTGTGTCGATTGAAGAAGGCACTCTATGGCTTGAAGCAATCTCCTAGAGCTTGGTTTGACAGGTTTCTCAAAGCCATGTTGAGATTTGGATACAAGCAGAGTCATGCTGATCATACTATGTTCATCAAGAGAAGTAATGGTAAGATTGCCATTCTTATTGTTTATGTGGATGACATAATCATGACAGATGATGTTAATGAGATTGCTAGCCTTAAAGCTCTTCTTGCTCAAGAGTTTGAGATTAAAGATTTGGGGTCTATGAAGTACTTCCTTGGAATGGAGGTGGCTAGATCTGACAGAGGCATTTTTATCTCTCAAAGGAAGTACATCCTTGATCTCCTGGAAGAAACTGGTATGTTGGGATGTAAGCCAGCCGATTCTCCCATTGAGGCCAACCATCATCTTGGTAGCAATGTGGGGGAGCTTACAGATAAGGAGAGATATCAGAGACTTGTGGGTCGCCTGATATACCTATCTCACACTAGACCAGATATCTCCTATGCTGTGGGGATTGTGAGCCAGTTCATGCATGAACCTCGTACGAGTCATCTTGATGCTGTTTATCGTATCTTGAGGTATCTTAAATCTGCCCCCGGTAAAGGAGTTCTGTTTTCTAATCATGGTCACTTGAGATTGGAAGCTTTCACTGATGCTGACTGGGCTGGTTCTATTGATGATCGGCGATCTACTTCTGGTTATTGCACCTTCCTTGGAGGGAATTTGATTACGTGGAGGAGTAAGAAGCAGTCCGTGGTGGCTAGATCCAGTGCAGAGGCCGAGTACAGAGCTATGGCTCATGGTGTTTGTGAGCTTTTATGGCTCCAAACCTTCTTGCGTGATTTGGGCTTTCCTGATTGTAGTCCTATGAAGCTCTATTGTGATAACAAAGCAACCATAAACATTGCTCACAATCCTGTTCAACATGATCGAACAAAGCATGTTGAGATTGATAGGCATTTCATCAAGGAGAAACTGAGCAACGGTTTGATATGCATGCCTTTCGTGAGATCCGAAGACCAATTGACCGATGTATTTACTAAGGGTCTTAGTAGTAAAAGTTTTCATCCCATTGTATTCAAGTTGGGCTTGATAGATGTCTTTGCACCAACTTGAGGGGGAGTGTTAAGTTATGATAAGTTAGGACTCAGTTGTTATGTTTTCTATTCCTAAGGGTAGTTTGGTCATGTATAGTGTTACTCTTGTATATGTCTGTGTATAGACACATTTTTACATTAATGAGAAAATGTTTACCCTATCTCTCTCTCTCTCTCTCTCTCTCTCTCTCGCTGGAATCTAACAGGTATTTCTGTAGTGCAGCAAGGATAGTAAGAGGTTAATACGTGTCAAGGGCTTGTTGCAGCATAGGGATTTTGAGCACCTTCCATTACTAAAGAAACAATTTCTTGCCCATTTGAAAATGCTGTTAACTGGTGAAATATAACGAGTACGGTAAATAATGAACCAGGGGATATTTGCTCCGTGCACTAATGTTTGCATATTGTATTTGTAGGTGTAATGTACTTATGCTTGGGCTGCTGTACTGTTGTCTGCTCAATCACTTATAGTTTTTTGTCACTGTGTATAGTTAGTTATTTCGTGGTTCACAAGTGGTCTTAAAAGTATTTATGTTGCTGCAAATTTCCAGAAAACTTTTGCTTTTGTGAGCTTTGTTTATGTTAGCAACACACCTTGGTCAAGTTATAAAGTATTTTACATAAAATGGAGAACATAAAAAGAACAAGCAACATTGATGCTCATGTTGGGCACTTTATATCATGGATAATAACTGAAAAAACGACCTTGATCTGGATGAATAGCTATTAAGTGAAACAGAAACGAATGTTGGTTCTTTAATTTCCTCTGTACAATATCCGTTACAGAAAGAATTCGTTCATGTAGAAAGAATTCGTTCACGTTCTTCATTCACTTTCTACATACGCATCTCTTAGTTCTGAACTAGGATTTACTTCTGGATGTTGTTCCTCTCATTTCTTTGCCCTTTTTTCCTAAGGAGGATTGGCGTTTTCAGTTCTTTCTGCATTTGTCGAGTTTTGTTCACGTAAATGTTAACTTCATTGTTTAATTGTTAATACAGATCAGCTGTATTTCTAGACGTGATTGGAATCAGCGCTCTTATAATATATGTAACTCGTGTGGCTTTGGGTTACAAACAGACATGGGATAGGTATCAGGTAAATTCAGAAAGTTTGTTTTGCTTCCGCGGAGAACTTGATTTTAAGTCGCAGAGACATCTTTGATGCTCCAATTAACCTCTTTTTGGGTACCAAGTAATTTTCCTGAAAAAACTGCATTATTACAGCTTCTGGTCAACAAGACACTTTATGAGAAAACCTTAGCAAGTGGCTTCGGCTCAGTTCACTTTCTTCTGGATGCTTCTGAACAGCAGCAAGTATGAAGCTTCTACTTTATATTGTGCTTACCAAATGGGATGATGTTAGACAGACTAAATACTTTTTTTGTTCTTCATCTTGTTTAATGTTACTCATATCCTCTCTCTCTCTCTCTCTTTGTGTGTGTGTGTGTGTGTAGTACAAAGAAGCCATATTGGCTTACGCAATCCTACTCAAAGCGGAGACTAACCAGGTTTGCCTTGACTTCTTAGTTTTGTATTTCGTAATTGAGAAACAATCGGACACTTACAATGCTTCATTGGATTTTTCGTTTGTCCATGGTAATCTAAGCATATCAAGTATTACTTTCTGCGGGCATGTTGAATCGTGGTCTCCTGATTATATGTTACAATGAGATAGAGCTAATATTTCTTTGAACGCATTTTAGTTGGTCCCCAACAAAACTGACCAAACAAAAGGTTATACATCTCACTCTAGACGGGTAAATAGAAAAGAGCTCACAATGAATAGAAGGATGGGGTATAGGAATAAAGTTAATTTTCAAATTTCACAAGGAGCATGCCTGGGATGCACTCCCGATTAAGATAAATGGAGTCCTGGTTTATTGTTTATATAAGCAAGTATGTTGTTGAAAAGATGTACTTGCGTTTCTATCGATTTCCCGAGCCTAGGTTAAAATTATTGTAAATTTGTGTTTGGAAGAAATTTGGCAGTTTCGACAAAGTTCTGCTTGGGAGGTTGTCGGGCCGCGGGGATAGATTTTTTGGGAAAGTCGTTAGTGCCAAGTTTGGGTCTTGTTTCATTCTCGGTAGTGTTTCCGGTGAAGCACCGCTGATCCCCGTCCCACATATACGAAACATACTGCTTCGAAATCCTTGGAGTAGCATCAATGGAAGTGGGCAATGTAATATTTAACCGTTACTCCACTGCTAGAGGTTCGAACTGATAACTTCCCATATAATAACCACAAGCACTGCTTAACTGGAACAACTCACTTGGAACCTGCCAAGAGTATTGTCGGTTCTTGCTTGAGAAACTCCCTTTGTTCACTGGAATTGCATCGTAGGTATGAAAGGGATGGTGTGGAATGCATTTTATTTATTTAGTACTACTACAGTCTAGAGTTGATTGTGGTCCCGAGTCTCCTGACACATTTTTTCAGTCACCTATCTTATTATGCTTAATGGAGTATTACACTAATTTTCTGTGTTTCCGTCTTTTATAACATGATCGACCTAAATAATATCTCATTCCTTGCATCGTTAGAAACCTGCAAGAAGCTTATCCCATCAAATCAAAAGTTCTAGCATTTGTGTTGAAGATGATAGCATAGCTTCCAACAAAAAGCTAGATTGACCAGAGGCTTTGGGCTGATTTAAAAAATCAGATCAAGGCTTGAGCAATCAGCCCAACAACCAGTAATAAATATCTTGCACGAAGAAGCTCTTCTTCCTCCATGTTAGTATTAGGTTAGATAAAACTTACGTCCACAATCGCATGGTAAGTTGTTTCACAGTGTCTACGATTCTCAGGCATGTATTCTTAATCAAATTTTGTTATAGAGTTGCAACTTCCATTTTATCCCTAGATTTTATTTCAAATGGAGTGATAGTCATCTGTGGTATGGAATGCTTGCTAATCATTGCACATTATTTGGACTGCAGGCCACTTGCCCCGAATATGTTAAAGACAAATGTGAGAGGTTTATGTATGACATGTTTAAAGAACAGGTAAAAAAAAAAATCAAGCGTGTTACCCACTACTTTTATTTGTGTTTTAGTTGATCATCGATTGAAATTTGCTCGCAGGTTGAAATGCCAGTTGACAAGGCAATAGATACATTGGTTAGGTTGGGTCTTGTAACAACAAAAATTGTTGAGGACAAAGTTAGATTGCAGGCGATACCCTGCCTCATGGCATATGCCGTCCTTAAACAACGTTGGAATAGTTTACTCAGTTGAATTTGATTTCTAAATATTATTTACTAGGCAGAGATCGCGCGTGTGCTGTAAGTTTTGCCCCCTTGTAATTGATATGTGGCCACAGGGAGTTGTAGTGTGTACTTGAGCTTTTGCCCACTGTAAAGTCAGACACGCAAATATATGATACGGTATTTTGGCAGTAAAGATAAAGCCTAGATAACGGAATGGTTCTTTGGCAGTAAAGCTAGAGCCTGGGAAGGAAGATAGATATGTTTGGCTTTGCAAAGTTGTTGCTTGGTGTCTCGGAATAGAACCCATTGTGTATCTTTAAATGCCCTTTTTAAATGATTAAATTGATTGACGTTCCTATTTGGGAAAGAACTTAGATATTTGAGTAAATCACCAAGACACCCCCTATACTATACCTCTTTTACCTAGACACCTCCTAAACTAAATTTAACCTACGACGACACCCCTTGAATTTTCGAAAAGGTTTAAAAACCCTAACTCCGTTAAAAAAAGGCTACTAAAAGACATTTATGCCCCTTCCTTTATTATATCGATTCCCAGCAGGGCGAATACACTTCTTACACTTTCCTCGTATACACTCACGATTACAGTTCGATCTCCCTTCTCTCTCTACACCCTAAAGAATTTCATTAATTTTTTTTAGATTTTCAAAATGTGAAGAATTCAAGAATCTATTATCTAAGTTGAATTTTTAGTAAATACTCCAAGAATTCAACTATGGGTATACCAAATATACACCATATTGCATGAGATTCGTTTTGGGATTCTACACTAATGATCAGAGTTGTTCAATTTGTAAATTTTGTTATGAGATCTTTAAAAAAAATAGTTCATTTGGATATTGATAAATGCTGTTATCGACTCATTTAGTTTTATCTTTATCGTGACATATTCAGGGACAAAAATTAATCAAAGCTATTATTGACATTTTTTTTTGTCATTCATCATTCTTACTCTATTACATGGAGGATGAGGGAATGAGACTCGATCCCGAAATTTAGTGTGAGGCATCTAAGAGCTCTACCGAATGAGTTAGCCACCAATTGCTATTATCGATATCTCAATGAGTTAATTTTTTATAAGAATATTAAAAAAATATATTTTAAACAAATTAAATAGCTAAAATTACTTGCGTAGCACCACAAAATAGGTCCATACAACCGCAGTGAATAACTTTTCCAAATAGAACTTCATGTGCCTTCCCTATTAAATTAAATAGCTAAAATTACTTGCGTAGCACCACAAAATAGGTCCACACAACTGCAGTGAATAACTTTTCCAAATAGAACTTCATCTGCCTTCCCTTATTTCTACACACCACCACAACCACCCACGGTTGCCATAGCCAATCGCAACCAGCAACATCGGTGGCGACTGAAAATGTGAAATGGGAGATACTGAAATCTCTCGCATCTGTAGTTTGGTGGAAGAATTTAACAAGCAATCATGCGGTGCTGAAACGAAGAAGAATGAGTTTGCAAGAAAGAAAAGTTACAGTACAAGGAGCTGAAGGAAATGGAACAAATAGAGAAAGAAGTGAAGGAGAAATAGAGAAACGATATTATTATGATGTTGGGCACTTCGAACATATACCCTCAATTTGAGCATTATTATACACTGTGAAAAATGAGATAATGCAAAATATAGTATCATGAACAGTATCATGAACAAGTATTTCATCAGACTGTTATATTCCTCAACCTCTTTTCCCATGATTATATGCTCCTGTACCTTTTTTTTATTTTATTATTTTGGTTAATTGATATTTATTTGTAAGGGAATGGTTACAATATACACCTATTAAATGTGCATGTATACCATATGCACCTATTGTATAGTCCATATTGTGCCACCTCATTGGCAATCGTAACATTTTTTAGTGTTTTGTAACTTTTTAGCAATATGATCTGTAACATTTCTATGATTCATAACATTTCGGTAAATCTCGTAACTTTTATAAAAATAAAAAAAATTCGTAACTTTTATCGCTAACAGGTAATTGATTCGTAACTTTTATAAGAGTGCGCATGATACATACTCAAATAGGGGGTATATATTGTAGTCTTTCCCTTATTTTTTGATTTATGTTGCATTTATAGTTTATCTTTCAAATTTAATTAATGAAATAAATTGAGTTTGCATTTAATTTGAAGTTTGGATAAGGAGAGTCATTGGATGAGTTTGCTTAAAATGGAAGGAGGTGATGGTAAAAATAACTGAAGGACTATTGGAATAACATTGTTATAATATAGCAATGGTGAATTCTATTTGCAATCCACTTTTTGCTAAATATAACCCACCAACTTTTGACCACATTGAAGACAAATATACCCTCATATTTAATGACAATAATATCCCTACATTTACTACATAAAACAAACCCTAAAATTAAAAGTCTAGGAGATTTGAGCAAAAAAAAAAAGGTCCAGGAATTCGACCGCATTCTTCTTCTTCAATCTCATTCTTCGTCTTTAGCGGCGTCTTCTTCTCCTGTGTTCTTCTTCCTCCTCCTCCACACTATAAACCCTACTTTAAGTCACTTTCCTCCCCATTCTCATCTCTCTCTCAATGGAAAACCAATCAATGAAAGGTTCCTCCCCTTACATTGATCTTGACCCCATTCTCTTTCTTTTGGAGCTTCAAGATGCACCAATGGGAGCCAAATCAATTTCATCTGTCATGGAAGAAGTGGAGAAGGAAGGTGGTGTGATGGATATAGTGGTTTGGCAGGCCAAATTGCATGAACCTAGATCACAGATTTCGTAATTTCTTTTTTCCGACGTGTTCAGATATATAGTCTCGATTGGTTATTGGATTTTCGAAATCTAGAAACCAAATGTTTGCTTGATTTTTGGACTCTATAAACCGTGTAGACATGTAAAATCGGTTGTTAGAATTCGACAGAATGGCAAAGGTTAAAAAATCGTATTGGTTAGAAAATTCAATTTTGTTGAACTACATCGGATTCTAAATTTTGAAAATGAAAGGTTTGTTCATATTCTAAAATCTGAAAAATATGACTTTTTTCATATTCTAATATCCAGTTGATTTGTAGAGAATAAATTTATCTGATGTGTGATGGCGATCCTGTGTCATCGTCGTCGTGGTGATGGCAGTGGAACCCAGTGACTTTCATTGCGGTGGTGGTCCCTACTGCTATTGGTAGAGACGAAGAGGGAGAGACATGAGAGGGAGAGGGAGAGGGAGAGAAGGGGAGAGAGAAACGGGAGGTGGTGATGGCGTTGGTGGTGGGTGGGTACTAGTAACGGAGGTAAGAGCATCTTTAGTGCACTACCTAAAAAATATTTGCTAAAGTGTACACCTAAGCATGTGGGGCCCTATTTTATGTGCTAAGAGCATCTCCACCCTTTCATCAAATCTTTCACCAAATTCAAATTTGAGTAAAAAACACTAAAAACCACACTTCACTCTTTCACCAAATTTGGTTTCACTCAAATGTTTCACCAAATTTGCTCATCACCAAATCTAGAACCAAATGTCCAAGGCTCTTTTTTTGCACTTTTATTTACCCTTACCATTCAATGGTGTGGATTAAATATCCAGAGTACAATTTGAGTAAGGGTTGGAAGGAGTCATATCAAATCAAGTTTTTACTCAAATTTGAGCAAAATTTTGGGTAAAGAGTGAAGATGCTCTAAGAACTTAGTTAGCTAGCTAATCAATAATGCACTTTAATGGGCTACCTATATATATAGATACGCCAACTATCCAATCCGGGATCCCGGATTGGAGGTTTTTTTTTATGTTTTGAAGGTTTTAAAACATGTTTTTGCATGATCCAAACCGTCCAATGTGTTTAAAATGTGTTTTCAAGGGTCCCTGTGAGAAATTGTCCAAAAAAAATACCGGGAAGGGCTTAATCCGAGCAGTTTTTCACAAAAATTGCACATATACAGTTTTGTGAAAAACTGCTTAGATCAAGCCCTTCCCGGTATTCTTTTCAGATGATTTCTCGCGGCGACCCTTTAAAACAAGTTTTAAACACATTGGACGGTTCGGATCATGAAAATTTGATCCGGAACTATGAGTCCCAGACCTAGGGATCCCGGACCAGATCCGAACTTCCGGACCTCCATGATCCGAGCATTTTTTTGACGATCCGGGCCGTCCTATGTATTCAGAAGGTGTTTTCAAGGGTCGAGGCGGGAAATCTTCAAAAAACATTACCGGGAAGGGCTTGATCCAAGCAGTTTTTCGCAAAAACTGTATATTTACAGTTTTTGCGAAAAACTGCATGGATCAAACCTTTCCCGGTATTTTTTTTTGATGATTTCTCTCGCGGGGACCTTGGAAAACACCTTTTGAACATATTGGACGGCTCGGATTTTCCCAAAACAATTTGCAACACAAAAAAAACACACATTTTCTTCCATTCAGGGATCCTTGACTGGAACCGTGAGATAGACTGTATACACCAATGATCTAATAAGGGATCCCTTAAATGGGATTCCGTGCGGACCTCACCTTTCCGAGCCAAATTTTGACGATCCGAACCGCTCAATGTTTTTAAAATGCATTTTTAAGGGTCCATGCGGAAAATCTTCAAAAAAAAATACCCGGAAGGGCTTGATCGGATCAGTTTTTGTTTAAAACGCTATATATAGCGTTTTTAACAAAAACTGATCCGATCAAGCCCTTCCGGGTATTTTTTTTTGAAGATTTTCCGCGTGGGCCTTGGAAAATGCATTTTAAAAACATTGAGCGGTTCGGATCGTCAAAATTTGATCCGGAAAGTTGAAAAAGGGCCAAGTCCGCACGGAATCCCATTTAAGGGATCCCTTAAGGGATCGGGACTGTATATATATATCCATTATCTTTTAGTATTTCCTTTCTCTCTCTATCTCTCTCCTTAAGTCTCTCTCCAAATTTAGGTAGTGACTTGGGGCACTTTAGGGAGTGATGGGTGCCACCTAGGATTTTAAGGAGTCAATTTTTGTGCACTTGAGAGCATTTTTTGAGTTTTTCTTAGATAACTAGTTAGGGCACTTTAGGGTAATCTTTTAGGTAGTGCACTAGAAATGTCCTAAGGGGACGGGGGGAAAGGGAGAGTATGGGCAGGGAAATTTAGTTTTTTGGAATTTTTCGGTTGAATTTTTTTTACAGTTAAGGGTATTTTAGGAAAAAATTGTGTTTTTGG
>CM029273.1:23147175-23357437 GCA_016920895.1 Vaccinium myrtillus | reverse complement strand
CGTTGTTATTGGTTGGTAAATTTTTGGGTGCTTGACAGGGGGTTGGTGGTTGATCCGTTGATTGATTTTGACAAAATGTCTGAATAAAAGTCTTATTCTGGTGTTAATAATCGTCGTCGTACATATGATCTTCACCACCGATTCTTTTCTTTGTCCATCGGTTCTAGATCTTTGGAGGACTACTATTCTAAATTTTGTGGGACTTGTGAGGAACTCCGTGTTTATGAGCCTATCTCAAGTGATCCCCAGGTTATGAAGCATCAGCGTGAGCGTTTGGAGGTCGCTCGATTTCTATATGGTTTGTCGTCCTTCTATGATCCAGTTCGATCTCAGACACTGGGAGAGCGGGAGTTGCCCTCTCTCGATGAGGTGTTTAGACGTCTTTGCCAGGCTTCTATCTCCGATGCTGGTTCTGTTTCTGTTTCTCAGCCACCACCTGATCGTTCTGCTTTAGCTGTTTCTGGTGGTTTTGGATCGAGCAGTGGCCGTGGTCGCGGCCGTGATTCTGGGTTTAGCAGTCGTGGTCGTGGTTCTGGTAGTCGAAGTTCTGGTAGCTATGATGCAAGTAATAGTTCTGTTGGTCGTAGTGATTCTGGGTTCAGTGGTCGCAGTTCTGGTCGTGGTCTTAGTCATGGTCGCACGTCAAGGGGAGCTAGTTTTGGTCGCAGTGGCTCCGGTCGTGGTCGTGGTACCCGATTTTGTACTCATTGTAAGAGTACCAATCATACAATGGACTATTGTTACGATCTTCACGGCTATCCCCAGGCTCATCAGGTTGCTCTGATACCATGTTGTTTGTAAGAGAGAGAGAGAGAGAAGTGTAGGGTGTTAATTAACCCCAACACATCACACTGTTATTTATATCATTGAGAGTCATATAACATTCCTTAGACAGGCGATGTGGGACAAACATAAAACTACTAACACAAACTAATTCTAACAAAGACCAGAAACATAAATGCTACCAATCAAGCTCTAAGAACTTATCACTTCCTGGAACAGTCCAAAACTTTTAATACGCTAATTACACATATTGTCCCACCATTATACCTGCAAATTTATAACATTTCATGATGTAGATCTCCAAAAGTTCTCTACCCAAGCTTTGAAAAGTTTCATAATGATCCAGTGTAACAAGAAAATTCACCTGAATATTATAGCATTGGACTCGGATGCTCTTTTCCAGTCAACATAAATTGGCAGAGTAAGAAGATAATCACTGTTTAATGCAGATGTCAACATCAAATCCCTGGCTGAAAGTTCTTCGAACTGAGCATTGCAAAGAAGCTGTACGAAAGCACGCTGGAAACGAGTGGCCACTGCAATTCTACAAGCAATTTCACATGATCAGCTAGATCCAGCTAAAGCATGAAGCTGAACATTAGTCTAATGTAGAACAGCCTGACTAATGAAATTTAGTAAAATTGTATAGCCATATCAAACTTGTAATTAAGAGAATGCATTGTTCTCATCAAGAACTTTGCCACAAAGAATCATGTTTGAAGAAATTACGACACCGAGAAAGAAAGAAAAAAAAACACACACACAAATGGATGTGTTGGTGTTATTGGCCTTTTCTAGATACTGACAAACCATTGGAGTCTGTATTTTATTCTTTTTCCATGTGGGTTTGGGAGGTAGCGTAGTTGTTTGAGTCTAGACACTCCACCTGGTGGATGAAGTATTGAAGAATTGGATGTGCCTTAGTGCGTTGCCATGCCAAAGTTTGGCTCGATCAAGAAAGATATACTCATGCATTGCATTTTACATTAAAATGATTTTTCATGCCATCTAGATTTCTATTGTCATTTCTTGATTGTATTTTACATGCTTCATTGGCCTTAGTTTAGAAGGTATTTTGCATGCTTGCTGTAGTCCCTTGATGAGAATGCATGAGACTTTTTCTAAGGCATATACCTTTAGTTCTCTACCAGCAAGTAGCGCTACATAGCTCTCCTTGGCGCTCGCTAGCGCATGTCTAAACCTTCTTTTAGAACCAAATTCAGTAGTAGCGCTACCTTGCGCTTGCTAGCACTGCATGATGTAATGGTGCGCCTCCTTGGCGCTAACTAGCGCTTACCAGCGCTATGCTTTATTCTGGGTTAGTCTTGCTTAGCTACTACGTGGCGCTAGCCAGCGCAGCGCCCTTTTTGCTCAGGTATTGCTTTTTTATTGGTCCAAGCTAAGGCTCCATACCTGCCCCTACATAAGTATATTTTTCACTCTTTTAGGGTCATCTGTTGCATCAACCCACTTTTAGAGAGAGAAAAACTTCTCCTCTTACATACATGTGGTTTTGTGCATTAAAATTACTTAAACTTAGTGTTTGATCATTTTATTTGTCAATCTACTGCAATACTTTAATATTCCATGTATTTGCTCTAGATTGATTGTTTGTCGAAAATCTTCATAATAATTTCATATTGCATTCACTAGTGCCTTTCATTCTACTTGGTCAGATGGTTCCGGGCCAACTTGAACCGGGGACCGAGCTGATGATTATTGTGGAGTCCATGGAATCAAGAAGGAGCACGGGGTGCTACATCAAGAGGTGGAGTTACGTGTCGCAAGGGGCTTGTTCCTAATTCGTTATCTCCAGTAAACCTTTTGATTTATGGAATATAGAGTAGAAATAGGCCGTGTTTTTACACTTAGGGTGTTAGACTCTAAGTAGTTTCCACGTATATCCTCGTGTTCGTGTTCTTTAGTGTTATTGCAACTTTCATTTGTTGTTGTATTGAATGATTTAATGGAACATGCTTCTTCTAGGACTCTTCCGTGCTTTAAGTAATTTCATGATGGATGGTTTTCCAACAATACTTGAGAAAACTGAAAAAGACCCTGCCCGTGCATACCTGAGTTATACACACAAATTATTAACAAAACCAAAAAAAAAAAAAAAAAGAGCACAAAATATAAACGAAAAAGAAGCTCCCCTTTCCCCAACAACCATAAAGGGAATGAGCTATATCGATGAAGACTCACTAAAGTATAAATGATTTTGTGTATTCCAAAATACCCAAACAAAGAATAAGGAAATACTCTCAAAAGAAGAGCAATCCTAAATTGTTTTAACTATGACAGGAATGTTGTCACTAAACCAACAAGTTTCTTTAGATGTATGGCCTATATTCTTCAACTCTCCGAGGACTTATTTAGATATTCTTCTAATGCAGCCCGCCATAATCCACATCTTGTTACTATCACCCTCAAAATTTCAGATTGCTTCTTTAAGCATTCATTCTAAAAAGTCTCTAGCTTCTCATCTTTCAGATTCCACCATCTAGTGCGTGTTAGATACGCATTCTAGTTTTATATTGTCGTTTGACCAAAATATCTGGTACTATAATTCTATGTTATGAAGATAACCTTACAACTTTTTAGACAAGTTCTAACAAGAAAGTAATATAAGTTAATTTTTATGTACTTTCTAACGAGAAAGTCGTACATTCAAATATCTTGTTATGTTTCCTTTTGTGCTATATAGGTAGTGAATACGGATATAATACAAGATCAGACATGTGTTTCAGTAGATTGAGCTCCATAGCTCCTAAATTGACACTTCGAACAGTAAAAATGGTAGGCCACATTTGATGTCGTTTTATGGTTCCATAATGTCATTCAACCTCGTAGACATAATACGATAATATTATATTTCTTGATACTACAACTATCCCTCCTAAAGGCCCTTGAGTCAGTGGCAAACGTCATGACCAGTATAACGAGTCTAGGAAAACTAATCACCAAGAACTTGCTACATTGAGGACATGATTGGTGTACTCATAACCTAGTCAGCAAATGTACTCATAACCTATTCAGCAAGTCCAGTCTATATAATGGAAGTTGTTGAATAAAGAATGGAACTAACCTTGACTCCTTCAAAGAATTTCTCTCGACACTTCTGGGCAAATATCCCAGTAGATATCTCAGGTTTAAGCTAAAACTTGAAGCTGCTGGCATGTCTGGTTCAATCTTGTCTTCCCTGTACTCTTCAATGCTCCCAATCCCACCTGTGTTTCCTATGGGTGAATCAAATTCATTTTCTTTGGGTTCAACTTCTCTCTCTGAACGAGCTAAACCATTTACACTAGTTCCTCTCTTCTCCCCAGACGGGTTCAGGCTGTAGTCCAATCGCATTTCCTCTAAAATACTTTTGTGTTCAGCATGAAGAATAGAATCCAAGCACCTACAGCAAAGAAAGATACAAAACGCATGCGAATTAAGACTGTGAAGTCAAACAAATACATACATTGTCCACCTCTGTTCAACTGCGACTGGGAATTGGAGAAAATGGTACAAATAGCATATGACAGTTTCGTATAATGTCGCAAAATTTTTATAGTTTTGAATCAAGGATACAAATATCTTTCCTATTCGTTTCCCAAGCCGTGGGAAAGAGGTTTCCCACTCGAATTGTTTTGCATCCATTCTTTCGCAACTAGCGAACGTATGTACTAGATTAGTCTTGAATGAAAGAGAGTGCCTCATTATTCATGGAATAAAATGAGAGACGAAATTGATTATGAAACCTTGGCCTCATTTGCGTGTCCAGATTAAAGCGTAGGGTTGGAATACCAATTTAAGAATCCCATATATTGTGCATTTCGTACCAAAAAAATATATATTGTGCATTTGGTTGCCTTTTGTTTGGTTGCATGTTTTGCGCATAGAATTTAATATCCATCCCACGCCTTTTGTTTGGTTGCATGTTTTGCGCATAGAATTTAATATCCATCCCACAGGAAATCGCAAAACCGAGTATATAAAGTACCACAAGAGTGTGAAAAAAAAAAAAAGAGTATCACAAGTATGCGGTATGATAGAAACCTTCACTAATAGTTCAATGAGGCCCAATGATAATTCTTCACTGTTAGTCCAACCATACAAACCAGGCTAAGATGTAAAGAAACTGCCCAGAAATTGGAAACGGAATGACAAATCAAATGATTTAAAAAAAGACAGCTCACTCCCTCGAAATCCAAAATGCTATCATAATCGGGTTGATAGAACTTACGAAGACAGAAGAAGAAACTGATCGACCTCTTCTTGTGCCTCGAACATCAGCAGAATTGCATCCAAAAGCTCCGACTTAGAAACAGCTATGTATCGTTGCCTGGGAACTTGAATTCCACGAATACCCTTACCACCTCCTTCTGGTTCACCACCGACAACGGGCTCCGTCGGGTCCTCCTCCGTCTTTCCAAACCCTCCATTGGCATTCTTCGGGTTCAATTGGGACTGCAGTTCCTTATACTCAACTGCTGGTATATCCTGACCAGTTCTGAGAGATTTACAGTAAGGAACTTTGACAGTGGCAGCAGCAGTCCTTGAGCAGCTCCAAGAGAGACGGTGAACGGATAGTGACGACGATGAAGCGCTGAGGCCGGTGGAGATTCTCAGAGGAAAAAGCATCAGAGCCGCCAATTGAGAAATGGGAGGAGGAATGGGATTGACGATTTTTATCCATCGTGAAGTGCTGCTCTACCACAAATTTTTGGATGAATCACGGAAATCAGAATGCAGACAGGAACGTCGATTTTTTTCATGTTTTCGTTTGGGTAAATTACAATGGCTGTGTTTGGTTTGCAGTTTAATTTAGTTTTGATGATGTAAGCAGGTGTAATGAGTGAAGAAAGATAGAGAGATAAATAAGGAAAATGATGATGTCAACAAAACTAAAACCCCTTACCGAACGTGGCCAATATCCTCCTTTCATATTTTCGCCGAATACAACGTACCCCAAAGTATGCCAGTACCCAATGCTGCACCAGTCTTCATCTATGGACTTGTTTGATAACACAACACAAATTCAGCACTTAAAATTGAATTAATTAATTAATAAGTGATTAAGTAGATTTGACAACCACATTTTACGTTACTTAACAGATTAAGTGCCACTTAAAATGTTGGCTAAAAAATTGTTAAAAATTAAGTAGTTTTGAGCTATTTAATTATGGTTGAATTCTTATGTGCTTACAATCAACGCCGCCGCCACCGCCATGCCGCTGTCACCACCGCAAGCACCACCCCCACTGCCACGCCGCCGCCACAACCACCACCAGTGCATCACCGCACCACCACCACCGCCCACCCGCCACCGCCACCATTATCACCATTACCCATATACCACCACCACTATTGCCACGCCACCGCCATCACTCCACCACCACCACTAGCACTCCACCCATCCCACCACCACCACTACCACGCCACAACCATCACACTACCGCCACCGTTGCACCATTATTACTTTACTGCCACCACAACTCACCATCATTCCACCACCACCCCATTGCCATCACCACTCCACCACTACCACAAATCACCATGATGATCATTAGTAAAATTACATGATGATCATTAGTAAAATTAGAACAAAAAAAAATATTTTTTTTAATTCAGTGCTTAATATGTTATCAAATAGATTTTCAGCTTAAAAAATTCAACATTCAGTTTTAAGTACTTAACTTTTCAGCTTTCAGTTTTCAGTTTTATCAAATAGCCCCCCTATAATGGGCTCTCAAAATAGCTCCTAAGTGAGGCTTCTAATATTTACCTAGCCATTTGCTCAATTATAGTCTTTAATGGGCTATCCATACAAACTCCTAAGGGTAACTTCTAAGCATGGTTCCTACCACATTAGTTAAATTTAGGTAGCAATGTAGCTAACTCCAAGTGGGACTCAAAGTTGCCTCGTGCCTAGGATCTTTTTAATCTTTGTAATTTGTTTCTAAAAATTAATAAAATCTTTTTTACCGTTCAAAAAAAAAAGTGGGACCCAAAGTATATAAATCATTTTTTAATATGGAATTTTCAAAAGATAAAAAAAAAATAGCAAGCAGTTGCTAACCCATTGAGTGCACATATACTCTCTAAAATTAGCAAGCTCTAGAAGTGAAAAATGGACCCCAATTAGGCTTATGTGTACATCTTATGATTCAACTTAGGAGCTATTTTTAAGGAGCTCATTGTGAATGCCCTTAGTCAGTGATGTACATGGGTCGGCTTGTTAAACCGAATCTCATGTATTTCAAGACCAGCTGGTTAAGGGATTTTTTTGGACAGTTTTGACTCGACGGATTGGACAGTTGGGCCGGTCAAATAATTTAATCATTTGAGATTTTATTTTTTATGGGCCAGTAAAAAATAATAAACACAAAAAAAACGTACATCAGTGCACCTTTTACACTTTTTAATACATTTACACTTACTTTTATAGTTCATGCGGTAGTGCTCTTGAATGCCTCACACTGTATCCTGTGATCGATCCTATTCCCCCTCTCCCCCATGTAATAGATTAGGAATTACGAATGGCAAAAGATGTGTGTGTGTGTGTGTGTGTGTGTGTGTGTATTTTTCAACCTTAGCATAAGTCTACTGGGCACATGTTATCATTTTCCTTTTTTCCTATACGGTCTAATATCTATTCATCAAAAAAGATACTTTTAAACCTATAGGCTAACAGAGTAAAATTTTAATTCCAACATAATCCAACTAACTTCTTGTGATAATCTGAAATTCTTCATTTTATTTATTTTATTTTTTTTGCCAAGAGGGAGAAAATTCTATTAATCCAACTATGATGTTGCCCATACATGGAAAAGGGTGTCGGCGACAGGCGGAGACCAAACGACGCTAACCTGTCACAACTTAGATTTAGGCCTACAAAAACATAACACAGTGACAGCCTGATAGGAATAAAAGGCACAAATAAAACCTAATTAGGAGGCAAATAGAACGAAGACTAAAAACAAAAAAACAAAGAAGTAACACCTACTCCCAATAAACTATATGAAGGCAACTAAACGAACACACATGAGCAAAATACACTAGCACCTGCAAAAAAAAAAAAAACATTAGAGAGGAATAAGAGGATAAATGATACAAGGACAGCGCGCGAACGTTGCGAAGCACGAAAGACAGGAGGATCAAAGTAGCAATTCTTCGTTGCTTGAAACATAAAGAATGTTGGATGCTGCTTCTGTGTTTTCCGTTTATTTTGCTTGTGTTTCAATCAACTTTTGATTGATATTTTTCTTTCCTCCCGATTTGATGTATCCATTGTCAAGTTTCTTTCAATAAACACGCTCCTTTTAAATAATAATAATAATAATAATAATAATAATAATAATAAAGAATGTTCTCCAACAATTACAAGTCTCCATAATTATATATCATATGCCTTAAAAACTCCATAATACTACAGATTTCTTTAAAAAAAAAAAAAAAAAACTCTAAATTTAATAATCTTTTGATCTCCAACTCAACCGCCACTAATTTGTTCTGCACTTGAAAAGTATTAAATGCCAGATAGAATTAATGCAACAACAATAAAATTGCTTGAAATAAGAATCAAATGAATACAAATACAATAGAATCAAAAGAACACTATTTACAAGAGAGATCTAACAAGGAATATATTGCATACTACCCAGTACCTAATGATTATTGAACTGTTGGATAAATGAATTCCACCTCTAAGAGTAACACCCCCCAACTTGAACTTTGTTCGCCCCGAGCAAACTAAACAAATGCAACTAACGGAAACAAATTAAAATGAATACGTCTTTTAAACTCCCGGGAGGCCCTGGTAGGACGAGTGAAGTCTCGTGGTGAGGGTTTTTAGCAGTGAACACCCACAAAACACAAAGGAATCGAATACTTTAAGTGTGACTCATACCCAACCGACAACCACACTGTTGGATAAATGAATTGCACCTCTAAGAGTAACACCCCCCAACTTAAACTTTGTTCTCCCCGAGCAAACTAAACAAATGCAACTAACGGAAACAAACTAAAATGAATACGTCTTTTAAACCCCGGGAGGCCTCGGTAGGACGAGTGAAGTCTCGTGGTGAGGGTTTTCAGCAGTGAACACCCACAAAACACAAAGGAATCGAATACTTTAAGTGTGACTCATACCCAACCGACAACCACACATAGTACCACAAAGTCTGCCACGCAAGTCAATGGCAAGATATTTCATTCATAGAAAGAGTTAAGCAAGTGAACTTCATATCCAAACTTAGCACAAAAATCAATCCTCTCACCTACGGTCGGATAGAGAATTCTCACGTGGCATGCGTGTGAAAAGAAATCTCACAAAGAAATTCACCAATCTTGAAAACAGTTCTCACACCATTGATAGCTCGGTATTTCTTTAAGCACACCCCTTCCCTTTATTCGAATGAATCTCTTTTTTTTATTATTATTATGTGGTCGTGCAATGCCCGGACCTCTCGGGTTTTCTAGTTGACCCCTTTAGCAAGCGTTAGGTCGGTCATCCCCAAGCCAAATGGCCTTAGGGCGCCAGGTTTTGAGAGACCCCTCAGACTTAATTGCTCGAGTCAAAAAGACTTTATAGTGAGGTCCAAGCTAACTAGGGGTGCTCACGGTCCGGATCGGTCCGGATTGGCATGAATCCAATCCTAATCCGTGAGTCACGGTTTTTTGAAAATACAATCCGTGTCCGATCCAAAAGTCTCACGGTTCGGTTCCAATCCGAACCGCGAGTCACGGATCAGTTCCGGATTAATCCGCGAATTTTCAACTTATTCGGAAAAAACAACAAACAAAGGCAGTAAGACACTAGCAAGTAGCAAATGCACTAAATAGAAAGTTCAAAGTTGGAAATTCCAATAAAAAACAACAAAGGCAGTTAGACAAATAGTTATATAATTGAACAAATAAAGGCACAAACTTATATTACCACAAAGGATAACAGATAGTTACTTCCGGTTCACTCACAAAGACAATAGCAGATAGTTACTTCCAGTTCACTCACAAACAGATAGTATATATAGTAGCACTTATAATACTTTACCCCCCAAAATATAGAGATAACAATATTCGCACCATAACTCCTACAACAGTATAACCAAACCGTAAGTCTGCTAAATTAACAATATCTATATAACTATAATTATAAAAGTGATAAAATTATATATAATAAAAATCTCACGGTCCGGATCGGTTAATCCACGGTTTCAAAATCAAAATTCGTGTCCGATCCAAAAGTTACGGTTTTTTATTTTTTGAATCCGTGTCCGGACCATTAATCCACGGTTAAAATCCAAAAGGTACGGATCGGTTCGGTCCGGACCGGTTCATTTCAACAACCACATTCAACAATGCCTTTACAAGGTCTATCCATCTTTTGACGCGAACATTACAGTGGGAGCAAACCCCGATTGCCCGGTTACTCAATGAACGCCCGGATAAACATTAACAATATAGCATGCATCATCTTCTTCTTTTTTTTACAAGGAAAGGGGCTCCAAATATTTCACAGACAAGTTAATTCACACCGAGGGATCAATGACACGTGAACCAATTTTGAAGCCAATGAATGCTCAAGTGGGACAGTGCGCGTGCGAAAGCATGAATTCAAGTGAGCATACGCTATCCAACTATAGGTAATACGGATTTAACCAAGTGTTTCCCTTTAACGTCATGTTCACAAGCTTAAGTCTATCCATGAAATCATATCAAGACTCCGTCTCACACGACAAACATCATAGCATTAATTAGAAGCCATCAATTAAGAGTAAGCACATGCAAGTATCCAAATTCCTTGATTCACCAATTTTTTTCAATTTTCTCTTCTTTTTTTTTTCAAGACTCTTAATATAAACAATGCAACAAAGTACGAAGTAATTCAATTTTCTCTTCTTTTTTTTGTCAAGACTCTTAATATAAACAATGCAACAAAGCACGAAGTAAACCCTCCCCCCAACTTAAAATGTGCTATGTCCTCATAGCACGAAGACAATATGAAAATGAAGAACTAGGAGGGATAAAAATGTACCGACGGGGTGCAATGTTGACCACCTTATACCTCAACCAAATGAGAGGCTTTTTCATCACTCTTACTAAGAGAAAGAGATATTTGAACCGCCCGGCTTGTGTTATCTGGGCTTCACAAATAACAATATGTACAAAAATAACACAACCGAAGAATCTTCACGCGATTGCACGGGTACTACTTTTCTTCCCGGAACTAGAGACTGTGGCTAGGCCATACGTAGCTCAAGTTCGGGTGGTTATACCGGACCATCAGAATACACAACATCCTTCATGTGGAATCCAAACATCCTTTGTACTATGAAGAATTATTAGTACAAGCATAACATCCCATTTCACCCCCTCCGTTAAAAATTGTACACGACCATGCCATAAGATAAGATACTTAGAGTAAAGTGATAGCAGTAGTCGCTTTAGAAAATGTAGTTCCACCAAGTGCATATTTCGAAACAAATTTATTTTCAAGGTGTTGACAAGATTTACTAAATATGGATTGTAAACACAATCATAATTATCAACACCTAGAAAATCAATTAGTTCGACTCTTTCAAGTTCTTGTGGTGGAGGAGACTCAATGGAAGTGCTAGGGACATTAACCTCAAAAGTTTTCTCATGAAAAGGCATATCAAGGGTACAAGTGGAATCCCCTTGGGGAGCATAATCAAAATCTATCTGGTTCATCATCCCATTTAACCTCTGAGATTTCTGTCAAAGCTAACATAACCCCCTTCATTAAAGAACGGAGGTTCTATTTCAATTTCAGTCAACTTGCAAAATTGGGGCTTTTGGGCTAATTCATCAAGGTAGTCCCAACCCTCTTCGGCATTTTTACTCAAGAATTCTTCATCGGACAATAAATCAAATTGACATGTCATAGAATTTAAACCTCGGCAAAAGATAGCTAGAAGATCCCCAAGCTCATAAATATAAATTGCCCAAGAGAATATGGAACATTTAAATCGCCCCAATACTACAGAAAAGACTCATCATCTTGTTGATAGAAATTGGTGATGTCTAGAAAAAGCCCTTCATAGCAACTTCCAAAATCAGCCATATTTTTTTTTTATAGGATTTTTAGGACTAGCAAAACGGAGGGGTTATGCAACCGACTCACCACAAGAACAGTTCCGAGGGGCTAGTCCGCCGCCTCATTAATAAAACAAGTAATGTACAGAAAATAAGAAAAACTATACAAAAGAGTGGGATACTTACGGTGGAGCAAGGAAAGACTCACGCTAGATGGACCATTAATGGGTCCCCAACAACGGCGCAAAAAATGCTTGTGACCTTGGATTGTATTGCAAAAGTTACTTCCCCAAGCGTAGGGTTTAGGCCGGCGGTAGCATGATAACCGATAAGTCCGGGTTGATTCCACAGAGACCGAATGCACCCGGCATGAGAGTTGTCTTGCAAGTGTAGGTTTTCAGCCTTGAAGCGGCAAACTTGGCTTTTGGAGTTTGATTGGTGGAATTCTCTTAACTTCGATAATGACTTGGAAAGACTGAATTAAAACAAGGCTAAGTCTAGGAGGTCATAACCACCATAACTTAGGCTAATTCGTTCCTCTCTTGATGAGATTAGGATTCTTGTAACCATTTGGCAAACATCTAGGTTGATATCGCTCCACGCATCACACGTGAAAAGGAGAATCAACCCTTAACTACGAGAGATCAAAAAGATTAACAAACCTAGACTTTGGTACATAAAATCGATCCTAACTCTTTGAACTAGAAATGGTGTTCGATAAAGTTTAGGGTTCTTGAGCCAATTAGACAAACTTTTAGATTGACATCGCCCAAAGCGTCATCCGTACCTTGGTGAATTAACCCTCGACCACGAGAGATCAATGAGATTAACAAACCCAAATTTTGATACATTAAGATGAACCCGTGACTTTATGAAACAAGAAGTGTTTGCAATTTGGCGAGAAGAACGAATTAAACCTAAGTCATGGAGTGCTAATCACCCCATGACCGAGCCTATTTAGACTACTCAAACATTATGCAAGAAATAAAGCCTAGGAATTGTAGAAAACCAAAAACATGTTTAATAACTCTAAAGACTGATTTTTATGAAGATCTTAAGTCTACTTACAACATTAACACTAGAGAAAATCACAAACAATAACTAGAAACTAGGTTTTCAAGAGAAATAGCTAGAACAACACAAAAATAAATACTTGATGAAAATGAAAACAAACAAGATTTATAGAACGATCTAGACGAGAGGAACAAGTTTAATACACGGTAAATAAACGGGAAATGAAAGCTTACTTGAGTATTCTAGAGAGAGAGACCTTAAACTCTCTCCAATGGAGGAGAGGGTGAGAGCCAAAAACTAAGAAAGAAATAAAATGAAAGTGTGTGAGAGAAGGAGAGAGGAGAGAGCCCAATATAGTCTTCCACTTCTCTCTCTTACAAATATCCATAAAGCTCTCACAATAACAAAAAACTTGCCATTAAAAGAAAGTGCATAAAGTGCTCAAAAAGTAGTTCCCGGGCATTTTTGGACCGATCCAAAAAAATTCGGATCGGTCCGGATTGGTCTGCTGAAATTTGGAGCAAAGTGGATCGGTCCGGATTGGTATGGTGCTGCCTTGATGAATTTGGACCAATCCAGATTTGTCTTGTATCAATCCGGATTGGTCTTGACTTGAATTTGACTTCTTTGATCACTCCCATTGGATTGCGTGCTTCCGGACTTCTTCCAAGTCATGTCAAATCGTCGTGTGGCCTCGGGGGAGGTGATCCTTGGCCTCGTGAGTGCTTGTTCACTCCCGGATACCACCGGGAGTCCATGTGAGCGTGCGACACGGCTTCCAAGCCATCGGCTTGACTTGGTGACTTTTTGAATTCTCGGGCCTTAGCCGAATCATCATTCCTTCGCTGTTGAGGCCCGGTGTTCACGTGCCATGGGGCAAGTGGCCCTCGATAGCTTGGGACGGTTCCCAATGCGCTCCAAAATGCGCTTATTTAGCGTGTTAAACCTGTAACTATAAAAAACACCACTACGCGCAAATCAAACATTTAAGGGGCGAAATCGCGTGTGTATGAGCAAAATAGGCTAGATAAGCCCCGGATATCTACAGTATTGGGGACTTATCAGTAACACCCCCAAAATTTGAGAATAATCGGACTTGATATGACCAAATGATTTACTTATTTATTTATTGATAACCAAATTATATCACCAAAGTCTTACTTCTTTTCCTTAGTTCAGGTTCTATTTGAACATTGCAGAGGGTAAAAAATAAGTCGGACGCATGGCGGGCAACACGAGGTGACACATGGAACGAAAAAGATATGACGAAGACAAAGGACGTTTGACCCCGAGACCTTCGACCATGAGAAAAATATGGTGTGGCAAAAACCTGGACCCGTGACCGGCTAGGCAATGCTCGGTAGACCCAAACCGGCAAAGCACTTGGATCACGTGAATCCTCCTAGTCACATGAGCCCAAGCTGCTGGGACCATGCCCTCGTGGATCTAGACGCAAGGCCCATTCCCAGAAAGCCACATTACTCGCTGGCCCATGGGCTGCGTGACCCCTAAAACTGCGACACCTTGAGCCGCTAACCCTCGAAACCGGTAGCACGATGGGCCGGCAGACCCATTCCTAATGGGCCCGTGAACCGGCATACCCCTGACCCATTAGGCCACGACTCCCAGTTTTCAGACTCTTGTCCTTCTAGCTCTAGCACATTTCAGCTTAAGTAAAGATTGAGATATTTTTAGTTTATTAAATTTTATTTATTTAATGAAAATAAGAAAGTATCAGTGACAACCCATGACCCACATGGATGCAACGGAGTTCTATGATATAAGAGAATAGATTATGTCCTAACTTGCACAAGGCCTTTTAAAGCCATGCAGGCATCAAAGCTCATTGGAACTTCATAGTTAAGCGTGCTTACTCTAGAGTAATCCTAGGATGGGTGACCTACTAGGAAGTCCAAGGAGCTTGGGCGGCCAAAGCGGACAATATTGTGCAAGGCGGGGGCAGCCCTAACTTTCACTAGGCCTTTTAAAGCCTTGCGGGCATCAAAGCTCATTGGAACTTCATAGTTAAGCGTGCTCACTCTAGAGTAATCCTGGGATGGGTGACCTACTAGGAAGTCCAAGGAGCTTGGACGGCCAAAACGGACAATATTGTGCAAGGCGGGGGCAGGTCGTTACAGTTGGTATTACATCACAACCTTGGACTACAGGGTAGGAGCCACCTCTAGAATCTGCATGAGTGATAAGCCCCAAGTATTGCAGATATCTGGGCTTATCTAGCTCATTTTTCTCACACACACACACACACGTGTTTTAGCTCCTTATATGTTTGATGTGCGTGTAGCGTTGTTTTTTTTATAGTTTCAGGGCAAACACGTGAATAAAGCCGTTTTGAATCGCATTGGGAACATCCCAAGTACCGAGGGCCAAGTGCCCCATGACATTCCACCACTTGGCCTCAAGAGCCAAGTAATGAAGATTCGGCTAAAGCCCGGGAAGTCGAAAGGTCACAAGCTCAAACCAGTGAGTTAAAGCCATGCCTAAAGCACACAAGACTCCCGGTGGAATCGGGAGTATTCAAGCATCCACAAGACTAAGTACCGTCCCTCCCGAAGGCCGCAAATTGATTAGAAGTGCTTTGGAAGAAGTCCGGAAGCATCGCAATTGACCAAGGAGGGACCAAGACATGAAAACAAGCAAAAATAGATTGGTATGGATACCACCCCAAAGGGGGTATCGATACCTTTCTCACTCAGGCGATCAGACAGATTGGTATCCATACCTCTATTTGGAGGTATCGATACCTTTGGTCCTAGACAAACAGACAGATTGGTATCCATACCAGGCCAATTTCAGACGTTTTAAAGTGGCTTTTTGGACTTTCCACTTATGGAAAGTTTAGCTTTTTAGTTACTTTTTGGATATTTTGAGGGAGAGAAAAGGGTTTTTGTATATATCTCTCCCTCCTCTTTCCTTCTTCTTTACTTTTTACTTTTTCACTTTAAGTCTTTTGCTCTTCCCTCTCTCCACCATTGGAGAGTGATAAGTCCCCTATATTGTAAATAAAGGGACTTATCTCTCATTTTTGTCACGCACGCATGCATTTTATAGCTTTTATACGATTGATATTGCGCATGGGTGTATTTTGGTAGTTTCAGGTGAAATGAGCGAAAAAGGCCAGTTTTGACGCCATGGTTCAACCAAAGAAGTGCCCAAGGCCACGTGGCACTCCGCCACCGAGCCCTGAGAGCCAAGAACGAAGCACCAGACAAGGCTTGGGGAGACCAAAAGGCCGTGAGATGAACAAAGGAAGAAAGAAGAAAAAGTCCAGGAGATACCAGTACCTTGAAAACTGAGATACCGGTATCCCTGAAACAAAAGGTCAAAAAAGGAGAGATATCGGTAGCTGCAAAAATGAGATACCGGTATCCCTGGAAAATTCCATATTTTTTTGTCCCGATCTAAAAATATCTAGTGGCACTTTTGTAATTATTTTGGACAACTTTTTGGGGCTTTATAAGCCCTAAACTCAGTTTCTTAGGGTTACTTTACTTTTACTCTCTCTACCTCTCCCCTTTTGTAACTAGGATTTTCTCTCCCTTCTCTCTAGGGTTTCATGCTTTTCCACTTAGATTCAAGGTAAATCCTCTCCTTTAATGTTATAGTACGTACTTAGATCTTTATATAAATCTAGTTTGTTTCCGTTTTTATTGGTTATATCATTTTCATGTTTTTCTAGTCATTTCCTTTGAAAAATCAAGTAAGTAGTTGTTGTTTGTGTATTTCTCGAAGATTAATGTTGTAGGTCTTCACTAAAAATCCAGTTTTTAAGTTTGTCATGTTCTTTATTTTCTTCAAGTTTCTAGCCAAGTTTTCTACTATGTTGTGTGAATAGTTTAAATAGGCTTAGTCATGGGGTGATTAACACTCCATGACTCGGGTTTAATTCGTTCTTCTCTTTAAAAAGCATACATTTCATGTTTATCAAAGATTTAGAGTTTCATTTTATGTACCAAAGTTTGGGTTTGTTAATCCCTTTGATCCCATGTAGCCAAGGGTTTAACTACTTGGCATGTGAGATGCTTAGGGCGATGTCAATTTGAACGTTTGCCAAATGATCGGAAAAAAACCCTACTTTTTGTTAAACACCTTTTCTAGTAAAATGGTTTTAAGCTCTAAATCTTCCGCTCGGGAGCATTTGACGATGTCCCGAGCCGGTAATCAAGAGAGGAGACCCTAGTCATGGTTGTTAAATACCCCTAGACTTTGCCTTACTTTATTTATTCTTTTCAATCTTCCGAGTCGTTCTCGAAGTCGAGAAATTCCACCAAACAAACTACAAATTCAGTTTGCCGCTTTAAGGCTAAAACCTTCATTCGCGAATCAATCACCACGCTTGGCGCATTTAGTCTCTATGGATTCGACCCGGTCTTACCGATTATCATGCTACCGCCGACCTAACCCTACGCTTGGGGAATCACGATCACGATACAATCCAAGGTCGCAAGCAGAGAGGGTTTTGAAGCTTTCTCTCTCTAGAAAACTCATGTAAGTTTCGTGTTTCGTTTAATTTCTCGTGTTTTAATGTTGTAGCTACTACTTAGATCTTCTATAAAATCAAGTTTATTTTTATTTATCTCATGTTTTGCATTTCCTTCAAATTTCTAGTCTTATTTCCTAATATGGTTTGTGAGTAGTTTAAATAGGCTTAGTCATGGGGTGATTAACACCCCATGACTCGGGTTTAATCTGTTCATCTCGTCAAAAAGCATGCATTTCTTGTTTATCAAAGAGTTAGGGTTTAATTTTATGTACCAAAGTTTGGGTTTGTTAATCTCTTTGATCCCACATAGCCAAGTGTTTAACTACTTGACACGTGGGATGCTTAGGGTGATGTCAATTTAAACGTTTGCCAAATGAACCGAAAAAACCCTAATCTTTGTTAAGCACATTTTCTAGTCAAATGGTTTTAAACTCTAAATCTTCCGTTTGGGGGCATTTGACGATGTCTCGAACCGGTAATCAAGAGAGGAACGGATTAACCCTAGTCATAGTCGTTAAAAACCCCTAGACTTTGCCTTAATTTAATTAGTCTTTTAACTTTTCGAGTCGTTCTCGAAGTCAAGAGAATTCCACCAATCAAACCACAAAATTCAGTTTGCCGCTTCAAGGCTAAAAACTTCATTTGCTAGTCAACCGTCACGCAAGGCGCATTCAGTCCCTGTGGATTCGACCTGGTCTTACTGGTTATCATGCTACCGTGACCTATCCCTACGCTTGGGGCAACATCATCTACGGAATAATCTAAAGTCGCAAGCAATGAGACATCTCTTGAATCCCAGAGTGGGAACAAAGTGCTATGCCTCCCGGGGGAAGGTCGTTGGGCCAATATGCAATGAGGATGTTGCATCATAAGGTGGGGAGAATGTGACAACCCATGAGCCACGTGGAGGCAACGGAGTTCTATGATATAAGAGAATACACAGTTTTTGCGAAAAACTGCTTGGATCAAGCCCTTCCCGGTATTTTTTTTTGAAGATTTCCCGCGTGAACCCTTGAAAACACCTTTTGAACACATTGGACGGCTTGAATTTCCCAAAAACAATTTTTGAAAGCATCAAAACACAAAAAAACCTCCCATCCGGGATCCGTGATTGGATAATTGCCTATATATATATATATATATATTTTTTTTTTTTTGATAACCGAGGAACAGCCCTACAATAGGCCACTAATTGGACCCACTGCACGACCCAAACCTCGGAGGGAGCTGGCGCAACCCACACCAGTCACGCGCCCCCCGCTTAGCACAGGTACTCACCCTGTGGGGAATCGAACACCTGACCAAAGGTGACTACCCCTAAAGTTAGACACTCGCCCTAACCACTAGGGCAACCCCTGGGTGTGTAATTATAGTTATATTTGTATACTATAATTAAGAAGAAAGTTGGGAAACATTTGGTTTTACCATAGCTCCTTGTAGCCTCTTGGCTTAGGTTTTTCTTCTTTCCTTGTTTTCTTTTCTTCTTTTCCTCCTGGGGGATGCCTCTTGTAGGCTGTATATTCGGTTAGCCTCTTTTTATTTCAAGCTTAGTTATCAAAAAAAAATAAATAACAAGGAACAATTATAGTTATATTTGTATACTATAATTAAGATAGGATCATTGGTGGTTAGTACTGAATATGATAAGAGAACTAGATAAACAAACATTACTTTTTCTTGTCTATGAACAAAGAATAAGTCATAAGATTCAGGATAAACAAGGTAGATCAGAGATTAAATATTATAGAAAATCTTTTGCTAATAAGAAATAACATAGATTTCTTAAGACAGTTAAATAGAGAAAGATCTCAACTTTTAGAAGAAAAAGAACAACTAGTTAGATAGTATTATAGAACAATCGATTTCAGAATTAGACGTTAAGTTTATGCCATTGGATAAATTTACTTGTGAAACTCTTCTTAACTACAGCAGAGAAATATTTCATGAATATTGTAGACAAACAAATAATATAGGACGTTTGCATATTATTAGATCCCATATTTTACTTGCCATAAATACCACCGATAGTAGTACAAGAGAATTCTATAGAGCTAAGTTAACTATTTCAGAAAACCATATACAACGTATTAGAGAAACTAATAATATTCGGTAGATTAATCTATTTTCCGCACTACTAAGTTTAGATTAGTCAGTAACCCAGATAGAGCAGAGAGAAAAGTAGCAAGTGCATTATTTTAAAACTATAAGGGAAAATTTTGTAATAAAGAGATAAAAACAATAGGACAAATAGTCACTATCATTTACCAATTTAAAAATATTTTATAGTAGACAGTAATCAATACCATTGATTTGTGTGCCTGTAGCACGATTCCACTCTGAAATACTTACAACAGTAGATATGGCAACATTAGCTTACCAACAACAGTATTACGTAGGGGCAGCAAAATCCACAACTATTTGAAAAGTCGTACCAACTTAGAATTTGTTGGTTATAGGTCCAGTCCAGTTGAAGTTACCGTTGCTCACATTAAAGACCCAGTAGTTGCTTCTGCATGATGCGAGAATTAATTAATAAATTAGGGAAATAAAGAGAGTTTGGTGGGAGAATGGGATCAGTAGATCACCACAATACACACACAAGGATGAAACCAACCATACCAAACCAACCGAATCTTTTTAGTTTAATGCAACCTACTCTGTTGACAAAAAATAAACACTCCTACTTTATATGCTCTACATGCCATGGCAGGAAGGATAATGTGCATGCATGCTTTCTTTTCTCCTTCTTACTCCTATATTCAACACTTTTGGATACTTGTGGAATAAGGAGGGGGGAATGCTAAGATACCACATTTGTTAAATTTCATGACCATAAGAATGCATAATGTTAATCACAAGAAAGCCTACCAAAAAAATTACAAATTGCTACACAAAATCAATACTATAAGTTTTAACATGGTACTTAACCCAAAAGTATAGACTATAAAATAAAATGACACGATATTTTTCAAAACGAAGTCATTATGTATCCATAACATATTCTCAAATGCATAATATTTTGCAAGTAGAGTGGTAGCTCAATGGTAGACACCATATACTCTCGTGCATTTGACTGGGGTTCAAACGTACTAAATACAACTAACAATACTTAACTTTTTCCGAGCCAAAAATAAACATCACATTTTGAAAATTCCATTGAATACAGTGTCTCCCCTCATAACACCCACCGCTAACATATATATTCACCACGAAAAGACATGCAACACTTTGTAATTGCGCTGAATTTCAATCCAAATGATATAGTTCTCATGTTCGAAAGTAATTTTAAGCCACATAAATATGTGGATGTAAATAAGATGGTAAAACAGCTGATACTAGTTACAATACTTTCAATTCCCATCAATTCTTGCCATCTGATTGACTAACTTGCGAACTAGCTAGGCTTCTAGCACAGTTGGTTCACAAATGGTCGGTTTCTTTGGGATTTGGGGGTGTGACTTTTTGGGAGCGCGAGTTATTGTTTTGGTAATCTAGCTGGTAGCTAGAAGTTGAATTTTATGTAGTTTGTGAGACATCTCCATCAGGTGGTAGACCGTAGATAGCAACTCGATCAATTTGTGAAAGTAGAAAGACAATATCGGTATCCATTGAATGGTCATTACTCGAATATGTATCTGCTAAACTAAAGGAAAGAAAAAAGAAACATACCCGCACAGGTAGCTCAGGTGGTAATATGAATGAATTGTAAATTTAGATATCGGAGTTTTAAACTTCCCAACTTCAGCGCTAGGCCGCAATTGTCATGTCCCAAATGGCCAAATCTAACAGATTTAAAATTTGCGACCGCTCAAGTGAGAGCGTCTTACCAAAGGCCTCTATCGACACTTCAAAAATAAAAATAAAAAATAGAAACAACTTAACATTGCGGAAGCCATATTTTACAATCACAATCACTAGAGTTCTTTATTAATTACATAAGTTACATTTTCCCGTATTCATTATACAACATATCGTAAGCTAAATATTGATACTCGACCGGTCCTTCTATTCCTGATTACCTAAAAAGGAAAAAATTGTAATAACATAAGTCACTGCTTGTGTGAGTTATGAATTGTCCCAGTTACACGAGTTTCTTTTCAAAGTTTATGTTTCATTAAAATATGATTTTTTGAACATATGAAATTCTTTGTAGTAAATATACCGTGGAATTATGATATTTTGCACAATCTATGAAAAAAATATTATCGATACATCTGAACGATGTCCCTAAATCTAGGGGACGTTAAAGATACTAGTCGGAACAGTGTTATAAAGACGCAATGGAAAAGGGGCACATCTAGGTGTCCAACTGAATTGATCAATTCAATATGTTATATTGGGGGTCGCTCTCTCATAGCTGGCGGTAATCGTTGGATGGTATATCGTACACAGTTATGGCATGCTGTGTTATATGCAAACTTGTTTATGATTTTGGTTTAATTTAAGCCATGAAAAACTGATGATATGATTCATGCTTTTCTTTATAAAAAGAAAAATTCCATGGTAGCAAATGTAACTCTGATAATTCATAGACTCACACAAGTAGTCGCTTATGTTATTGCGATTTTTCCCTTTTCAAGTAATCAAGAATAGAAGGACTAAAATATGGCTTCCGTAATGTTAAGTTGTTTCTAAAATGAAAAATTCCATGGTAGCACATGTAACTCTGATAATTCATAGACTCACACAAGTAGTGGCTTATGTTATTGCAATTTTTCACTTTTCAAGTAATCAAGAATAGAAGGGGACTAAAATATGACTTCTGTAATGTTAAGTTGTTTCTACTTTAATTTTTTTTTTTTTAAATGTCAGCAGAGACTTTTGGTGAGACGAACTCACTGGCCGGCCACGATAATTAAATCTGTTAGATTTGGAGCGTGAAAGCAAAGCTTATCTTGTGAATTTCATAGTCTAGACAAAGATGGTCTACCTTTGATAGGACTGAGAAAGAGATCTACTAGTGTGCTAGTTGGCATGAACACCCATAACCACCAAACCCAAAAATAGAAAGATAAAAAAAAAGGAAATATTTATTCTATTTGCGTGGATTTGAAGGGAAAAAACAACATTCAGACGGAAATTATTGAGCATGATTTTTCATTTGTGTAAGAAGCTAGCTAGTTAAGAAAATAAAGCATTCTTCGAAAACTCGTCCAATTTTTATACGATTGATTTTGGAATGCCGAAAATTAAAGTTCTATCTCTTTAGAACCTTCTGAATTATTTTTAAACGTTATATGGTTCAAAAATTTACTTCTATGGTTAGTTGATGTCAACTAGAGGAATTAAGAAAATGAAAGGAACAAAATTTGAAAACAATGCTAAAGCTATTAAAAAAAAAAAAAGCCTAAAAATTGGACTTTTCTTGTGAATTTTGGTGACATTCAGTCTATGCATGTATCAATTTTTATTTAGTAATGCTACCTGCACACCATAAAACATTTATGACCGGTCATAATGCATTTCAAATCCAAAACGTCCAAAAAGTGTTTAGACGATCCGGATGGAGTGGTGTGTAAATGGCGTGCGCATGTGGTGTATCTGTGGTTTTTTCCATTTTTATTTGTGCTCTCGGAGAATGATGAACGGAAAAGTCAAAACACACCATTGGACATAACAATTATTCTAACATAAATTACGTATTTTTTGGTCCCTTGCGATAAGCGCGTGGAATACATTCCAAATTATGATCCAATGAATGAAACAGTCCCTCCTATTGGAAGGAGATAAAAATACTCTTTACTACTCCAAAGAAAGTGTAGAATTAGAATTAATTCCTTCCAAACACAACCGAAACCAAAACCAAACAAATAGCCTTATTAATTACTCCCAACAATCTTCCTAGCTTCCTCACCACAGATCTGTTCTTCCAAAAACACTACCGGTACCACTCCCAAATCAAATGGCAACTACTATATTCTCCTGTTTCAGCATCGTCTCCTTATACGGCACCTACCTCCGTCGATCTCTCTCCTCCGCCGGCCTCTCCCCTCAAACTATCGACCTCGACGACGAAACCACCATCCACTTCTGGGGCCCAAAATCACCACCCGACACTACTAGTACCACCAAACCAACTCTGGTTTTCATCCACGGATTCGGCCCCGACGCCATCTGGCAATGGCGCCAACAGGCCGTTTTCTTCGCCCGCGAATTCTCTGTTTACGTCCCCAGCCTCGTCTTCTTCGGCGACTCCACCAGCAAGTCGCCTGAGAGGTCGGAGGTTTTCCAGGCGGTTTCGCTGGGGAAACTGATGGAGAAGCTCGGGGTGAAGAGGTATTCGGTGGTGGGGACGAGTTACGGGGGGTTCGTGGCGTACCGTATGGCCGTGATGTGGCCGGAGAGGGTTGAGAAGGTGGTCATCGCGAGTTCGGGAGTCAATTTGAGGTATAGGGATAACGTGGAGCTGGTGAAGGACAGGGCGAGAGTGGAGAAAGTTGAGGAGGTTTTGCTGCCGGGTACGGCGGCGCAGTTGAGGGTTTTGCTGGGTCTTGCGTTTTCAAAGCGACGTGTATCCATGCCTGATTTCTTGTTGAATGACGTGATTCGTGTAAGTTTTTCCTTTATTTCTCCAATTACCGGTGATGTACAGGGGCAAATTTCTCAAATAGATATATGGATGAAAAAGAGAAGCAAAAGAAAGAATAGAAAACCAAATTGTTGACAGAATACAAATTTTCAGAAACCCCAACGGAATATCTATTTGGAGAAGAAGAAAGATCCAAAACTCACAATGAGGAGAATCGCCTTGTAGTTAATCCACCCTCCATAGCTTGCAGATGTGAGATGCTATACGTGTCGTGTATAGGTTTCCATGTGAAAGTGGAACTGGTAACTAAGGGTGCAACGCGGGTGGGATTAAGGGGTTAACTGCCATATTCAAAATACTTAATTTACAGTCGTAGAAAAATGGTGTATAGTTTGAGGGATATAAACGTAAAAAACTCTTCACTTAATTTATAGCAGTTGTAGATAGTGCATGAGCCGTTGTAGTTTATGGCTAATTTTTGAAACTGAAAATGTGAGGCGGTCTCAAAAGTGAGTCCTCACCAAATGATGCTCTCCCTTTATAGATAGAAATAGATTGCAATTGTACTTGTCTCCTCATCCATTTTCTCAGCGGCTGGACTTGGGTGAAGCCTCTTGTGGCTAGCCCCGGTAGTGAAATTTGTTTGGTTTAGATTTTGAGATTTGGGTAGTGAGTCAAGAGAGATAGATAAATGAGAGTAATAATTAGAAAGAAAACTTATTGGGGACCATGTTGTGAGAGAGGGCGTGGTTTTGAAAACCCAAAACAAACACAGTGAGTGAGTCTTAGAAGGCTTTGAGGGTGAATTTCCACTAAAAATACTACTGTTTTCCCAAGTAGTCAAAAGTGGGTGTAGTTTATGCTAAATGGTATTTTTGTGATGTATTTGAAGAGAATGACTTGTCTTTACGCTGGAGACCATTGCCACCCTTGATTGATTTCTTACCAATCATGGAGTAGGTCTCGGATAGGGCTGACATTTGCTTGTTTGTTGTTTTCTTGTTCTATTAGTCTTGTAACAATTTCAAGATTAATGAAATTTTTTTGCTTTTCAAAAAAAAAAAAAATACCAAAAATACCGTTCAGACGATAGAGGAAACTCAGCCTGAGTTCGAATTCTGTTTTATGCAAGGTGCTCTCAATTCTTTTAATGTGGAGGTTGTGTCAAGTCTCATGGGGAAAGCTGGGGTGATCCCATTTTCTTTTCCCCTAGATGAGTAAGTGTATGAGCATTTCCGGCCCTGACCCAATTTTTGGTTTTAATTTTGGGTCAAAACTCCATTTGGGTATGAAACTATGAATACTCCAATGCTAAACTTTGTTCTTAATAAAACCAATGTTTCTTAATGTTTTTTCTTCAAAATTTGGGTCGAAGTTGCACATTTGTAAATAATAAGAAAGTGAAAAGAGATGTTGAGAAAAATGGTTTGGATTTGGATAGGGAAAAGAGTAGGGCTATTGTATCCAAGTGGAGATGGGGTTTTTTTAGTGTTTTTCCTCAAATTTTTAGTTTGGGTTGAAAGAAGTTTAAGGATTCGAGATGCTCTAAGTCCTAGCAATGTCCTTGACTCAAATATCCCAAGTGATGCGTGCCGATGGGGGGTTTTAATAGTTGCAACTTGTAGAACTATTATTAATTGCTTTTAGTTTTTGTTTGTGAATGCAGAAACTGTACTCAAAAAACAGGAAGGAGAAGATGGAACTCCTTAAGGGGTTGACTCTTGGAAAGGACAACATTGTAAACTTAGCCCCTCTTCATCAGGTACACCTAATTTCCATATGCTAGCTAGTAATGAACTTCGCTATATTATTGCCTATGTATCTTAGTTTGCCATTTCTTTTCCTTCATTGTTTTGATTGGTCATACATATACTGCCAACCATGCAACATATTTATGCAAATTAGAAGTGATGTTTTCAGATTACATATTTAGTGTTTGGCCTTTGTAGGAGGTGTTGATTGTGTGGGGAGACCATGACCAGATATTTCTATTGGAGAAAGCTATTGAACTCAAGGGGTATGTAACCCACCTCTGTTATAGATGAATCTTTAATCTTTACTGTTGAGTTCTTTGTTCATCGCTTTTGTAGTGGCATTTAGTAAAATTCAAGGGTATTCCTCCTCTATAGATCTTCTAGTAGATGTATAATTTGGGTTTCTGGCTACAGGCTCTTGGGGGAGAAGGCAAGACTGGAAGTGATAAAGAACACAGCGCACGTACCCCAAATTGAAAACCCGGGGCAATTCAACAGCATTGTCTACAAGTTCTTGCTAGGGCGCTCTTGATGACCATGTTCATGTTGTTAATCAGTTTTACAAGAAAATTGTGGGAAGTATCAATTAACTTTGGAAAGTGATGTTGATTGCGATACTATTGATGGTCCTTTAAATATTGAGTCTTCGTTATTTTCACCTACATTTATCCACCTATTTGGGCTCCACTACTTCCAGTTTGTGCTCCGGTATAATGGGAGAAGTTGTAAACCAATGTATCTTTTTGGTAATGTGACTGGTGTTCAAGGGTTCGAGTCGCAAAAATAGTCTCTCTGCTTACGCGGGTAAAATTGAGTACGTTCGATTCTTTTTTCAATTCTTTTTTCAATCTGCATGACATATTTCCTGGTTCTGCCATTGTCGGTGGGAGTCTCATCCACTGGATAGTCATTCAACAACATAGATTAGTTACTTGAGAGGGCAACAATGAGAAGATTTTTCTCTGCTATTCATTTTTTTTGCTAGACAATAAGTTGTTATTATGTTAGTTAAATTAGATTACTACAAGGTGTATTGATGTTGTTCCATAAGATCGAACCCCAAATCTCACAGTCCCAAAAGACTCATGCACAACCTATTGAGCTACAAGCTTTGGTCCTCTGCTATATATTGTTGGCCTTATCATCCAAATTTGGAGAGTACAATCTACATCAATCTGTTACAAATCGACTGACTTAAGCTTCGGAGGATTTTTAGTTGACATCATATCGGTGCCCTAATTCTTGCTTGCATGTCCCAAGATCATGGGCGCTCTTAACCAATTTATCATGAGGGTGTGTTATCTAGTCATCAGAAGTCACCGCAATTATTGAATAAATATGTACTCCTACATTAATTTTATCAACTGCTTTATTTGTTTGTATAGTTATCTCTCATTTTCTTTTATTAGGGCTTGTTACAAAAACTGACTTAAGTTGAAAACTAGCTTAAGTTGGGTTTTTTAGTTGATGTATTGTCAGAAAATGACTTGTCTCGTAAAACACAATAATTCAATTTTTAAGTCGGTTTCAAAAGTCAATTTTTAGAACAACCTCTAAGCTATAAAACACCAAGAACTAATATTGAGCCTTTGATCTGCAATCCCATAAGCTGCAGAAGAACCAAGACTATTTGAATAGAACAACCATCCCAGCAAACTTGGATCCCATAATTACGTACCAACAATCAGTCAAAAGACCTGAAATTGTCGCATGAACAAGTGGTCCAGTAGTGGAACAAACAGAATCAGAAGTGAAAAAAAAAAAAAAGCATAACACACTCGCACCACCATCACGCGCACACACAGTAGGAACTTTGTAAAGTTCTGCTCCCTCCGTTCATTTTGATATTCTAGTTCGGTCTCAAATACAATTTTTAAATTGTTAATATCTTTTAATCGATAATGAATTTTATGTGCAATATGGATCTCATATGATAAATCTTAATTAGTTTTATTATACAAAATTTCTAAAATTTTTAAAAATATTGTAGATTGAAAGATATTAACAAATTAAAAAATGCATTAAAGAAAGAACTGCACTATCAAAGTGGGACGGAGGGAGTAGTAAAATTTACGGAGTAAAAGATTTGTTTTGTTAAAGAGATACCCCTTTAACTTACGGGTGTGACTATAAGGTTTGAATGAAAAAACACGACGACTTTGTGAAAAGGTGTTTAGATCACCCCAGATTGGTATTTCAGGCATTGAGTTCTCTAATCCCTATCTATTACTATTACACTTTGGGCAATTCAGTTCATACTAGGCATCTCCATCTTCCATCGATCATATCATATGGGTTGTATTATGGAGTGTATTCAGCCATTAGAACATACACAAAAGGAGGCAAATATGACTTCAAGACAGCAAATGACTTACCTCTCACCGATCTCACATGCTATTTTCCTAATTCTACTCATCTAATATGGTCGATTGATTGTGTTCGTGATTTTAGTGTTTCATGCCATATCTCCACTATTAGGGTTTTGTGATAATTGTGTGATAAATCCCAACACATAGACACCTCAATGAATTGACTACCCAGGAAAAAAAAGAAAAAAGAAGCATGCCTCTCTGCCCAAACTGATGCATGAAAAATACTGTCCAGCCCAGTAGGGCTGGCCCAAGGGTTTTGAGTGCCTTAGGCCTAATCTAAAAAATGTGTCCTAAATTTTTTTTTCCAGCAACAATCACAATACGGGAAAGCCAAAACAATATAAAGTTCTACTAATTAGTACACGAGCACAATGGGCCAAAAACAGATTCGATGTAAATTGTGCAAGTTAAAAAACACGTAAAAATGTTCCTTTGATAATATTATTTTGCTGAAATTCAGTAGAAAGTAGGAAGTATACGTTATGAAATTCATCTTTAGGAACATAATTTTGCTCTACAAGCCAAGTTCTATGATGCTTGGGCTTGGCTCGCTAAAAAAATACTTGAGCTCGAGCTCGAAACACGCCAGCGGGGCTAGTAACCATGCACGTGCAATGCAAAAGTCTATAAAGCAATGTTTTTCAAAATCCCTTGAACATTTTTCAAGTTTAGCTCTCGATGATTAATACATATTTTGATAAAATTACACAAGTGTAATAAAACCAAAATATAGATTAACCAGAGTCTCCAGCGGATTCGCCAGCTTGTGGACACCCTGCCAAAATTTCACAAGATGGTTAAGAAAAACTGTTTCGATTGATGGATGGAGTCGCCACCTGGGTTTGAGGATCATACCCGAGAAACCAGTTACAAAATGACTCTTTTGCCCTTAGAATAAAAAATATTTTACTGGTCTGCTTTTATTGAGATTTCTCGGGCCCGGGAGCTAGGTTACGAGAGGGGAAGCAATTTAAAGCACCCCTCTTGCCTGGCACGATTGCCGGTCTCTACTTAACGCTCAAGGGATTTTGGAAAATGTCATTTGAATGAACTTCATTCATGAAGGCATGCAAGAGCACTTAAATGCATTCATAAAATTGAAATGGAACGCGTGGATGCATGTGTAATGTGTCATAGCAGTGTATTATGAGCTAAACTACCCTAAAACATACTCAAACAATGCAGGAAGATCCCAAAACACACTCACAAACACCTCATAAATTGCACCCGGACTGCAAACTGGGCACCCGCACTAAGCAAGTCCAGCCACCTGGAATCAATATGGGCACCTGGAATAGGGTACTCCAGGCGCCTGGACTATGTGTAGGCGCCCAAAATGATAGAGTATAGGCGCCTAGAATGCAGTGCAGACTGATCTTTCTCAATTCCAGGTTCATTCTCAAACACCAAATTGAATCTCCATACTTTCTCTTGCCATGTTCAAAGTAGTGAAATATGCCTAATGAATGTTGGTTGATGCTCAAGACTAAACTTTAAACATAATCTACACTTTTTTAACAGAACATAATCTACACTTGAAAACCATGTTTTTGATGTATTTAATGAGTGATATGAGATGTATCCAACTAATTTATGACATGATCTATCCCCTACTGTGCACATGGAAGAATGATAAGCAAGACTGAACTTGAGAAAAAGAGAGTACAACATGAGCCTAATATGGATGCTTTGTAAATACAAGTGATGAACAAAGATGAAATCAAAATCCCCCTTTTTATGTTTATTGAAATGTCTTTGCTTAGACTGGAAATTAACCACCAACACACATATATCTCATTATCAACCCACAAACTCCATTTGAATCATGATTTTTTCACTAAATGCTTTCAAAAACTGTCTAAAATGGATTTCTATACTATGCAATATTATGTAAATATTAAATTGAAATAGCATGAAATAAACTTAGATGACCATGTGTAAGTGCAAGAAAGGATAAAAACACAGAATGAAGCATAGATTCCAGGCGCCCACATTTGATGGGTATGGGCGTCCACACTAAGTGTGGGTGCGAGTGAAGAACTACCTTTTAGCACTATTAACCTTCCCAAACTCCTAACTGGTATTGAGGACCAGCAGAAGCTAGGTGGTTTCCCCTCAGGGCCCTTTTGAACACTTTGGTAGATGAACTACCTTGCAAAGCTTTGATTGATGAACTTGTGGAACTAGTTTAGGTACTGTTTGGTAGCTTAGTGGGCTAGTATTTAGCTTCTGAGGTTATAAATGGTAGATTGTGAAGACATTTGGTTGTATTTGGTTGTGGATGATGAGATTATGTGGGCTTCAAGTAGCAAAATATGGGTTTGTTTGTTGGAAATGAGAGAAACAAAGAGGGAGTAGACTGGTGTAAGGAATTTCTTGAAGTATTTTGGCAGAATAATAGTAGGAGAAAGAGAGACTTAATCCTCCTTAAAATGGAGTGGGAGTGAGGTATATATAGGGAGAGAATGGGGTAGTTTAGGGTAGGTTTGAGAGGGAAAATGATTTTGAACTCAAATATTTGGAGGGATGTTGTGATGGAGGGAGTTTTGAATGAAAAAAACGTGGGATAATGTAGGGGAGGAGCCTATGGTTTCACAAAAAAACCAGCTGAAAATTGCTCATTGGAAGCAAGTTTGGGCGCCTGGAGTAGGGGAGTGTGGGCGCCTGGACTATGAAGTGTAGGCGCCTGGACTTGGGGACTACACAACATATCAAACTTCGCGGGACCGGTCCGAGTGCTACCGAACTCCGTTTGCGTATGGTTTGTGAAGCGTTGAAAAGGTAATTGAGTCTACTTTCTAACCCAAGTGGTTTGAACCCAAGATGATTTGTACATCAATATGCATGACCATTTTACCCTCAAGAGGTCGGGAAAACAAGTCATTTTTGCAAAACGCGCGCATCTCCCTCATTTCAAAATTGATTGGGACATATTATATATCAATAAAAAGGGTTTTGAATGTACGAGAAGGTAGTGCAAGCTTGGGTTTATTTTGAAGAGGTTTTGGAGGGGTTTTGGTGGGTCCTCAAGTACTCAATCAAGCTTCGCGTGCTCTTATCGGGCATTTTCATCCTTGGGAAGGCCGTGGATTTTCGAAGGCCCGGATTGGGGTGTCTACAATTGCCTCTCTTTGATGAGACTCACCGTCATTGATTTGACGTGAGTATCATCAAAGATAGAAACAACCCAATCCGCTACCCTAGAATTCCCAAGGCCACAAAACAGGAACATTGAAATCATGTGGTCGTGCTCACTGCTCAATGAGCTGCCTACATACCAGGGATCAGACCAGCGTAGTTCTTCGAGGTATATGCAAACAATCAAAATGGGTTTTCCTGGCCCGTGAATCAAACAAAATCACGCGAATCGACAAGCCTTCCCAAGTCGAAACGCTAAACAAACAATCATCACGCGAGTCGACGAGCCTTCCAATGTCGAAACACTAAAGAAACAATCATCACACGAATCGACGAGCTTTCCTAGGTCGAAAAGCTAAACAAACCACCATCACGCGAATCGACGATCCTTCCCAGGTCGAAAAGCTAAAGAAACAACTACCACAAATCGACGAGCCTTCCTGGGTCGTGAAACGCTAAACAAACCAATCATAAACGCGCCGATTCACGAGCCTTCCCGGGTCGTGAAACACTAAATAACACAAACGAGATCGTCAATGGGTTTTCCTGACCCTTAAGATCATTTACTGAATGCAACCAACAACTTAACAATTTCAATGCATCAGCTAGGTGACTAACACAACTTGCAACTTGATACGATTAAGCGTAGCTACCCCCTAAGCAACGGGATGGCTAAATCTAATGGTGGCTGTTTCTTGAACAACGAGACAGTCGATGGTAAAATAATTGCCTACTGAGCAATGAGACAATTGAAAAGACGTGATTTCCTGCTGAGTAAAGAGGCAATCGATACGCTATTCAACCAAACACATTTACATGAAGGTCTTAGCGACACAGCAATCAACAATGACACGAACAAAATATGAACCGATCAAATGCACCAGCTAGTTGGCTAAAACGACTAACAACTTGATATGATTGAATGCACCAGCTACGTGGCTAAAATGATTGAATGCGCCAGTTTTTTTTTGTTTTTGTTTTTTGGATAATTCAGCTTGAAAATAAAAGGGGCTAAACGAATATATATCCTACAAGGGGCATACCCCAGGAGGACAAAAAGAAAAAAAGAAAGAAGAAAAAAAAGAAACGAAAAAATAAACCTGGAGGCTACAATAAAGAAAAGTTGAGGGAAGGCCAAAAGGCTACATGGGAAGATGAGGGAATAACTAGCCTATATATATTCTAATGAAATCAAATCAACAGTAGAAATCCAAAAGAGTTTCTAATCCATCTGGTAAGATGGAAAAGAAACTCCACAAAAGGAAATTAAACAAGGAAATTAATCCTATCTAAGATGGAGGACATCCCCCTCCATAAGGACTATCAAACATTCATTCCTAGGGACATCCCTCCTAGGATAGGCCTCAATCACCCCTACTATTCAACCAAACCAGCTGGGACTTGACAGAATTGTACAAAACTGGGCATGAACAGCCCCGAGAGGGACCAAATCTGGACCGGGCCAAAATCACAGCAGCTGAAAATTGTAACAGCATATAAACGCAGCAGCAGAGTTGTGCAACAATTGTACCGGAAGAGATCAAATTGGACAGCAACCATAACAGGGTCCGAGTATGGCCCAAACTAACAACAATCTAATTTCAATATGGTTTGCTACAGATAACCAATGGACAGTTCAACACATCCAACACAGTAGCTCAATACAGTCACTGCAATCAAGGACTGATCTGTAACAAGTAAACCTGAATCATATCAATGAAATCCCAGAAACTAGGGGATAGTGGTACATAAGTAGTAAGCAAAGAACATGGATAGACCAAATAACTAAGCAAAACAGCAGCATTGCCCTTGTGTGGTAGCCAAGGAACTCAAATAGGACCCCATGGAATGCCTCCTTCCAAGGAGACAACAATAAAGAGCATGTGATCCAAATAAATCCAAGGAATGCCTCCTTCCTTAGGAGACAACGTAACATAATAAAACAAGCATACAATGGTAACATCAAAGTATGGAGCTACTGGAAAATGTAGTGGCAGCTAGAAAATCAAACCCCAGCTCTTTTGTGACTCACCTACTGAACTCCCTCGAAATCTGACCTCCCGCTCACTTTTCTCACATGAGCTGAGGATTGGGGCTACTCACAAGTCTCTCCAATCAGCATATAGAAGAAACAGCTCAAATCTCACAGGGTACCTTCATTTGAGTAGTTCACACACACACAACATATATATGATGTGACAGCCAGGGAAGTTTCAGATGCTACAATACCTGCATACAAAGCTCCCCATTGGGGATTAGGCCAATTCTCTTGGTACCTGCAACCACAAATACCCAAATGGGAGATTAGCCCTTGGATAAGCTGGCTACTTTCCTAGGCTCCTGCTTAGACCCTGATCTGAACTTGCTTGAGACCTGCATTATACTCAACAAGTAGCTCAAAATAGCACATCATAATATAAGAAGCATGCATAAAATCCATGACTTCTGCCTTATAGTCAGCTATGAGCAATATTCCACTGAGCCAAAAGCCCATCAGGTTGAAGACCTTTGGAATATTTTTCCAAGGACATTAACCTATGTCTAATGACTGAGTGGATCTTGCTCACTACTACAGGAATAGGACTTGCAACATTTTGGAACTTACGCACATTCCTCTCAATCCAAATGTGGTACACGGCTATAGTAAAAATTAATTTGATTAAGGTTGGTTTAAGAGCTTTGCCTTTGATTGTTGCCAAGAGAGCAATCCAATTATTCCAAGTTCTAGGAGGCCAATGGACATTGATCCTAGTAAGCAGTTGGGCCCAAACTTGGGATGTAAATGGACAATTGAAGAACAAATGATCATGGCTCTCATTATTAGGGCAGAAACTGCAATTAGATGTAGTCTTAGTGCCAAACAATACAAGTCTGTCCTCTATGAATAGTCTCTCCTGAATGGCCACCCAGGTAATAAAGCTGCATTTTGGAATATGACCAGGAAACCATATGCTATAGCTCCAAGGAACCTCAGGAAAGGGAGTCCTAAGACTGTTCCACAGAGAGCTCACAGTGAATTCACCATTAGTAGTGAGCGTCCACCTATGTAAATCAGCTTTACCAACAATAGGATCAGGGAGATTAATGAGACCAGCTCTCACTTCATTAATTTCCCAAGTTTGAGTGACAGGGAAAGCCCATTTGGAGTCCCTGATAATTGAAGAGACCTTAGAGTTCTTAGGGAGACCCAAGTCATAAATGACCCTATCCCCAAATCTATTAACCAAAGGACCCAAAGGATGCCAATTGTCATACTAGAGGGAAGTGTTGTGTCCATCACCTATAACAACCTTAATATACGGAAGGACAGTAGTCCTAAGATTAAGAACTTTCCTCAAGGTCCATATGGGGCTGTTGGGCAATTTGAGTTGCCAAAAATTATTGCCCTTAAGTAAATAGGACTTTACCCATTGGCACCACATTGATTGTGTGTGGGGTATTTTCCAAAGGCTACAGAAGACGAACAGAATAGCTCGTCCAGAGCTACCACGTGACATGCACGAGGAAAGTGACACGAAGTAGTACGCCGACGACCACCACGCCCATAATCCAGTAATAACCCAAATCAGCCCGCTCGTCGGATGGCACAGGTGGAACGGCCTAATGTGGGATAAACCCTAGCAACAGACTTACCTTGCGAAGATAAGGAAATGAGGGAATATTCGAAGATATTCCCAGAATCAGTTGAGCTTGCGAAGATAAGCACAATCTTACTCAGAGATGGAAAGCCAGTCAACATACTAAACAAGAAGCGAACTCCCATGTAGGGTAAAGCTCCGAACGAGCAATATGCGGCCATCTTGGCAAGAATCTTTATCGAATAAGGATACAGACTCATGCAGGCTACGCTGCCCAATAAGGAAGAATCCTAAGCTTGGAAGGATTCCATACAGAGAAGAATTCCACAAGGAATGTAAATGCAAACCAATCGCCTATATAAGCAGATGACTCCTAAATACTAGAGGTATGCTTAAACCCATTCTCATACTTACACACTCGTTTCGCTTATCCTCTAGTTCGTCAGTACTAACTTGGGCATTGGAGGGCCCTTGCCGCCTAGAGGCAGGGGTGCTCTGACAGTTTGCTCGCATTGCAGGATCGAGGTCGCTCCATTAGAAGAGGATTTGATCTCATAAGGGCAGGGAAATAACTTCGTGAGTTTTTCCCATCTTACAATTGGCGCCGTCTGTGGGAAAACAAGGAAAAAACCCCCACCGAGATCATCCATGGACGATAGAGATCTACGCACACCGCAAAAGAGTGGGGCCGGGAGGGATCCTTCCTTAGGACCGCCCGGCTCCCCCAAGAAGCCTCCCCCCGCGAGGATGGCGAGCCAGGTGGAGCGTGTGGAACGTTCTCATCCTGGCAGGTCCCGAGAAAGAGATTCAGGAGCCCTTTCGCGGAGGGGCCAACGGCGGAGTTCCCCACCACGCCACACCTCAAAAAAGACAAACTCTTGGGTGAGGCGAGACAGGGAGTACGCAGAAAGCTTCGTGCGGAGGGAACAAGAGGTCTCAGACCTGGCGCGGCAGGTCGCTCGGGAAGAGGCTGCAATAAAAGACCTGAAGGATCGCTTGCGACAAGCGGAGAAAAATCTCAAATCCAGATCCCAAAACAGGAGTAGGGACACGAGACGATCGGGGAGGGAACCCTCACCGAAAAAGGCCGACTCCACGGCCAGGAAGGGCCCCCAATGGAAGAGAATGGCCACGAGTGAATCCCCGGATAGCAGTGGAAAAAGGAGGCATGGAAGGTCCGATTCGAACGAACACTACGACGGGCGCAAAATGGCCCGGGAAGCTACTAGAAAAGCCCTCAACCACGTGGCTGCTTCCCCACTTACCAAGTGGATCCAACGGGCGGACCCACCCACCAGGATCAAGCACAATCCGGTCGTGCTGTATGAAACCACAGATGACCCGGTAACTCACATCCATCACTACCAGCAGGCGATGTTTATGCATGTAAGGGACGACGCCCTGATGTGTAAGATGTTTCCATCAAGCCTGGGCAAGGTGGCGCTGAACTGGTATCATCATAAGTTGGCACCAAACTCGATCAACAGTTGGAAGCAGCTCTCTGAGGAGTTCACAGCCTGATTCCTGACGAGTCGTGCGGCACCAAAAACTTTTGATATCGTAACTGCTATGGGGCATAAGGAAATAGAAAGTTTGAGGGAGCATTCGAAAAGATACTGGGAAACCTTTAATGAGATTGAGGACTGTAGCGAGGAGTATGCTATAGCAACTTTCAAGACAAGCTTGCCTGTTAACTCAGATCTGAGGAAATCTCTGACAATGAACCCAGTTAGGACGGTGGCGAAGCTCATGCAACGTATCGAGCAACATGCGCTCGTAGAGGACGATCGTATGAGAGAAAGCAAGAAAGAGAACGCAGGGCGACCTGCTACTCCAGAAAAGAAGTTGGCAGAGCAAAACAGTTATAGGAAGGAGTACCCAACCAGCAGGAAGGACAGTTCGTCCAGCCAAAGGGATAAGGCTGTTGTGGAGACCCGTTCTTTCCACAGCTTTTACACGGTTTTTAATGTGCCAATTTACAAGATGTTGTACAAACTCAGGGACAAGCCATGGTTCCGCGACCCGCCAAAAATGACAGAAACCCAGAAAGGCGGAGAGCAACGAACAAGAAATGCAGCTATCACCGAGACTGGGGACATATGACAGAGGACTGCTTCAAGTATAAGAAGTTCCTAGATGAAAAGGCAGCTGAGGGCCTCCTCGATGAGTATGTTGCAGAAAGAAAGAAAGATCAAGCAACCCCAGTCGAGGAAGTGGACTGTTTGGCAAAACCCAAGGGTCTATCCAAATGATTCAGGGCCATGCAGCCCCCTATACCGAAAGCAAGATCAAATATATACAAAGGCAGAGCGAGCATGCGAGGCATGTGTACAAGCTAGGAGTGAAGAGGCCTAGGGAAGGAGAGATCATGGCGCGGCCAATCACGTTCACGGACGAGGACCTGGACGAGGTAACTCTGCCACACAATGACGCTTTGGTCATTACCCTACGTTTGGGAGAATACGTTGTTAAGAAAATACTAGTGGATCAAGGGAGCTGCACAGAGATCTTGTACTTTGACACCTTCAAGAAAATGGAATTACCCAGGATGAACTTGGAAAGAAGTCATACTCTCTTGATTGGGTTCGGATCACAGCCGGTCTGGCCCATGGGTAAGGTGACATTACCTGTACGAGCAGGGTCTGTTGTGTTGAAAACTGAGTTCCTGGTCGTTGACGTCCCATCCTCCTACAACGCCATCATCGGCAAGACTTGGTTGCACAAAATGAAGGTAATTTCATCAACTTACCACCAGATGATAAAATTCCCGGGGGCAAAAAGCATTGAGCATATTAAAGGGAACCAGAAAACGACAAACCAATGATTGGTCTCGACGATCAATAGAGCCCCAAAGGCACACCTCGTTCAACCCATCGAAGTACTCGATCAACATACATTGGAAGACATTGGAGGGAATCCAGCACAGAGAACTGTGGAAGGGCTGAAAAAAGTTCAACTCGACACCCAGGATCCGGAAAGGTACTTTCTGATAGGAGAGAAACTTGACAAGCAGGAGGAAGAAGAGCTTGTACAATTCCTCAAACAGCATGTTGATGTGTTTGCCTGGACACCCCAAGAGATGCCAGGCATCGACCCCAATATAATCTGTCATCGCCTAAACGTGGACCCCCAGCACATGCCAGTAGTCCAAAAGTCCAAGAGGTTGACAGTCTCCTGGAAGCCAAAGCAATCAGAGAGGTGAATTACCCCGAGTGGATGTCAAATACAGTTGTCGTAAAAAAGAAGAATGGGAAATGGAGAGTATGCGTGGATTTCACCAGTTTAAACAAGGCCTGTCCCAAAGACAGTTTCCCTCTGCCCAGAATTGATCAGCTCGTTGATGCAACTGCTGCCTGCTGGATACGAACGAATGAGTTTCCTAGATGCCTATAGGAGATACCACCAGATAGCAATGCACGGACCAGACGAGGAAAAGACATCGTTTATCACTCCACGAGGGTTATACTGCTACAGGGTCATGCCATTCGGCCTCAGAAACACCGGGGCCACGTACCAAAGACTCGCAACACTCATGTTCAAAGACTTGCTTGGGAAGACCATGGAAGTCTACATAGACGACATGGTGGTGAAAAGCAAGGAGAAATCTAATCACCTAGCTGATTTAAAGGTAACCTTTGACATCTTGCAACAATTTCAATTAAAGTTAAATGCTTCAAAATGTGCGTTTCGTGTAAGCTCGGGAAAGTTCTTGGGCCACTTGGTCACGGAAGCTTGGCATTGAGGCCAATCCAGAACAAATTACAGCCCTCCAGAGACTTGAGAGCCCAAAGACAACCAAGGAAGTGCAAAAGTTGACAGGCATGGCGGCAGCACTAAACAGGTTCATCATTCGCTCGTCGGACAAGTGCAGGCCTTTCTTTCAGCTGCTGAAGAAAAGGAAAGGATATGAATGGGGACTAGAGCAAGAGGAAGCTTTCAAAGACCTCAAGAAGTATCTCAGGACACCCCCGTTACTATCAAAACCAGAGAAAGGAGAACGGCTGATCCTCTACCTAGCCGTCTCAAAGCATGCAATCAGTGCAGCCCTCCTCCGAGTGGAGGGCGCAGAGCAAAAACCAATCTACTTCGTAACTGAAACTCTCCTGGACGCACACACCAGATACCTCCCCCTAGAGAAGCTCGTCAAAGCTTTAATCATGGCTTCACGAAAATTGCCACACTATTTTCTGGAGCACCCCATCACTGTATACACTGAATTTCCTCTGAAAGCGCTGCTTGGAAAAGCAAACTTCTCTGTGAGAATCTCCACCTGGTCGGTAGAGCTCAGTCAGTACGACATTGATTACCAACCAAGAACGGCCATCAAGGGCCAAGTATTGGCAGACTTCGTAGTTGAGTTTACCCCAGCCGAGATTGAACCTCCTGTGGTTCGCGAACATGAACCAAGTCCTCAAGACGACGATGAAAACACAGGAAGCTAGCAATTGTTCGTTGACGGATCAGCATGCAACAAAGGCTCAGGGGAAGGAATAGTGTTGTTCACTCTAGAACGCCTGATGCTCGAACAATCCGTTCATTTGGGCTTCAGCCCAACAAACAACATGGCAGAATACGAGGCCCTCCTAATCGGGCTCAAGAGTGCAAGGACCCTTGGGGTCAAGAATTTAAAAATCATCTGTGATTCTCAGCTTGTGGTAAATCAGCTTATCGGGGAATACGCCCTAAGGAACGAAAAGATGGCGGCCTATGCAAAGGCCGTGTGGGACGTAATGGCTGATTTCGAGGAGACAAAGATAGAGCAAATCACTTCGGGAAAAAACGCTCATGCAGACTCGTTAGCTTGCTTGGCCTCAGCGCTACCTACAGAGTACAAACGCACTGTGGCCGTTGAATACCTAGCCCAGCCCAGCATTGGGCAGGAAGGAGAAACCAATATGGATGCAATCCTGGGACCAAGTTGGATGGATCCAATCATCGCTTACTTGAAGGATGAAGTCCTACCATAAGATAAAAAGGAGGCCTATAAGATCAAATTGAAGTCCACTCGTTTTTTGCTCTCACCACAGGGAAAGCTGTACAAGAAGTCATACCACGGTCCCTACCTGCTTTGCGTACATCCCACACTGGTGCGGAAGTTCTTACATGAAATACACGCCGGGATGTGCGGCGGACATGCGGGAGGGAGATCAATAGCGCACAGGGCAATAACCCAGGGGTATTGGTGGCCATACATGTAGGAAGATGCAAAGGTGTTCGTCAGAAGTTGTGAAAAGTGTCAGCAGTTCAAACCAATAATCCGGACACCGGCAGAAGACCTGCAACCCCTCACTAGCCCATGGTCGTTCGCTCAATGGGGGTTCGATATCATAGGGCCCCTGCCCATGGCAACGGGCAAGAGGAAGTTCTTACTAATGGGGACAGATTATTTCACCAAATAGATTGAAGTAGAACCACTTGCAAAGATCACTGAGAGTAATGTGGAGAAATTTGTCTGGAAAAACATCATAACAAGGTCGGGGTGCCCTATTGCATAATTTCGGACAACGGGGCGCAGTTCGGGCCAAAATTTGAAGCTTTCTGTGCCCAGCATGGGATACGAAACTACTACTCAACACCAGCATATCCTCAAAGTAACGGAAAAGCAGAAGCCTCCAACAAAACAATCCTCAAAGGAATTAAGCGAAGATTGGAGAAAAAGAAGGGAAGTTGGCCCGACGAGCTCCCAATAGTGCTATGGGCATCAGGACCACACCAAGACGTTCAACGGGAAAGACTCCATACTTCTTGGCTTACGGTATTGAGGCCGTGATCCCCCTCAAAGTCGGGTTATCAACGAACAGAACGGTATTGGTAGAAGCTGGTGGGAACGACCAAGCTTTGGCAACAAACCTGGATCTCACAGAAGAACGACGAGAAAGGGCTTTGGTCACACTGGCAGCCTACCAACAACAACTTTGCAGGACTTACAACAAGAAGGTCCACCCTCGTGAGTTTGGAATAGGGGACCTTGTGTTGAGAAAAGTGGTAGGGAATACCAAAAAAGCATCAGATGGAAAGCTTGGGCCAAACTGGGAGGGCCCTACAAAGTGATTGGCATGGCAGGAGTTGGAGCCTACAGACTTGCGGATTTAGATGGGAATCCGGTCCCCTGCCCTTGGAATATCCAGAACCTTATGAAGTTTTTTCCTTAAATTATCTTTTCTTCCTTTGAATAATGCCCTGAAAGGCAAAGTAAGTTTTTTTTGTCAAAATAAGATTTTCTACCTTTATTGAGAATAGAGTAGAAAGACTATCATGATTGCGAATAAAATCATCTACTTCTTCTTTTGCAAAATTGTGCATTACTTTACTTTGAGTAAATATGGGCTTTGACCGTTCAAACAAACCCCATATTGGGGGCACGATACACTTAATCAATCAGAATGTAGCGAATATTGCACGTCCATGGCCTCGTCCATGATTAGGCACGAATATACCTAAGCTCGTCCATGATTAGGCGCGAATATGCCTAACCTCACCCCGTGGCCTCATCCACGGTTAGGCGTGAATATGCCTAAAAATTGTCCATGGTTAGGCGCGAACATGCCTAGACCTTGCACCGAATATTGCACCCCGTGGCCTCGTCCACGGTTAGGCGCGAATATGCGTAAAAATTGTCCATGGTTAGGCGCGAACATGCCTAGACCTCGCAGCGAATATTGCAACCCGTGGCCTCGTCCATGGTTAGGCGCCAATATGCCTTAAAAATCACTCATGGCCTCGTCCATGATTAGGCGTGAATATGCCTAAGCACGCTTGTGGCCTCGTCCATAATTATCCAGGGTTAGATACAACTTACGTTGTTTGCCCCATACAAATCTGACTAAGTGCAGGAACATCTAGGTTCCAAGGAACATCTAGGTTCCAAAATGTTTATCTAATTCAATTCTGACTAAATGCAGGAACATCTGGGTTTCAAAGTGTTTGTCTTATTTAATTCTAGCTAAATGTAGGAACATCTAGGTTCCAAAATGTTTGTCTTATTCAATTATGACTTAGTGCAGGAACATTTAGGTTCCAAAGTGTTCGTCCTATATAATTCTAACCAAATGCAGGAACGCTCGGGTTCCAAAATATTAGCTATTGTACAATTTCAATCAAATGCAGGAACATCTGAGTTCCAGAGTGAAAAACTCAATGGCTAGAAGTGCAAACGACCAGTCAAGACACAGGGAGGGTCAAATGCAAACTCAAGTATCCAGAACTTGCTAAACTACCATAGTAGAGTCAAAGTCATGACAACGGTCTACCAAATCTTCAGCCCACCAAAACACCACGAAGGGCGTAATTACTAAAGTTTCAAAAACATGACCACGCAGGATCAACACGTCCAAATCGCCACAAAGGGTATGGGACCAAAAATTGTGTTAAACTATCATTAAAAGTCAGGGAATGTCAAGGATTGTGATTAAACAGATCAAACAGGCACAAGGCCTCTTCACTGGGCCTCATGGACCACAGTGGCAGAAATGTTACCTAAACCATCACCACCAGTGGAGGGGAGCTCAACTTGCTGCTCGTTAGGAACGGATGTGTTGCCACTAACTTCCTTCTAGCTAGGGTCAACAACTACACTCTGGTTTGGCACAACAGCACTCTGGGGAGCAACATCCCTACGTCTGGGGTACTCAATCTCAGTCCAAATGGTATCTTGCCTGTCAACATCCTACTTGGTCAGACATGCCTTCCAGCCTCTGGCAAAGAACAAGTCTTCGAACTGCGGCATCTGGGCTTTGAACTTCATCTTTGTGTCATTCACTCCCTGATTGTAGGCCTGGTCAGAGGACGCCTGAGCAACAGCCAATTCAGCCTCCAGAGTTGCCTTGCTCTTTTGAGCGTTCGATAGCTCTGTCTCTAAAAGCCCGAGTCTAGTCATGGCATCACTAAAGTTACGTTCAGACTCACCCACACGACGCTTCAACGAAGCCAGCTCTTCCTTCATCTTCTCATTCTCATTGGTCATCAACTGGTTGGCATTGATCAGACGGTTAGCACTGACCTTCAGTTCGTCATTCTTTGTTTTCAGCTGCATGTTGGCACTAGTAATTGTTCTGTTGTCCTTGGCAGCACGGTCACAAGCGACGTACATGAGTTGCATGGACTACAATTTATCACAAACCAATCAACATGTCAATCAGGGAAAATGGATCCCGAACAAAAAACGCCACAGGAATGGAACAACAAAATTCATACCTTGATATGGTGTTGAAAGCCATTCTTCAGAAGCTTGAGGTAACTGGACCCAGCCTCCCTCTCAACATCCCCAGGAATCAGAACATCCCGTCCAACGGCCAAAGCAACCTCGGCATTATCGCAACTGTCAAAGGCAAGGACAGGCTGGGTGCCACGACGCAAAGGAGGGTTCCACACGTCGGGAGTTGGGGAAGGTGGATGAGCAGAAGAACTCCTGGTAGTACGACGACGCTGCTGAGGAGGATTGGGAGCAGGAACGGACTCTTCTCTGGGCCTCTTCTCCAGAGCAACATCAGATCCTCTTTGCTATGGAGGGGGAAGAGGAGGAGAAGGGGGACGAGCGGAAGTAGAAGCTCCCAAAGGATCAAGGAACTGGACAGGGGACTCATCATCATCAAGGGTTATAAAGTCAGAAAAGTCAAGCACAACTCTTGGCATGGTTGAAATAGGGGATTGTCTCTCGCAGGAACACTGCTAGTACTCTCTCCAGACAATTCACTCTGAATATTTTCACAAGAAAAGTCAATTCCAAGATAATTGTTCGTACGAGAAGCGTGGATAACTTGATTATGGAGAAAAAGCCTCTGAACAGAAGAACGTCTTACCCCAATATGACCTATTCCCCTACGCAAATTCCTAGCAGAAGTAGAAGCCTCACTTACACGAACACCGCCACGGTATGGGGATTGTACTTCAGTAAAACATGTGAAGCCCTACCTAGCCCTTCTGGATCAATCCCCCTGATGCCTGGAAACTTGAGCACTCTCTCAATATCGAGGAGATGGACACCGTCGTGCACCACCAAATGACCCTCATTGATGTTCTCCGCTGCAAGAACAAAAAGAATGGACGTGATAAGCAACACAGAAAAAGTTAATAAAGTGAAGAAATTAACAAAGGACCAAAAAAAAAGAGGAAAACCGACGTGTACGCCCAAAAGGGTGGGGGCAGGGAGGCCCCACGACGTTGCCACCCTCATCCCTAGGCAAGAAATTTCCAGTCACAGTCAAAAAATCATCATTCTCCCCGCGACAGGAATTGGGAAGATCGGTCATTAGACGACGCTCTTTGTCCCGGATCTTAAGATAGTAAGTCCCATGGGTAGTGGGGCAGACACTGTAAAGACGACGGATGTCGTACCATCCCAGATTAGTGCCCAAAAGTCTATTCAGGGCCACCACTCCCGTAACCACACGATAAAAGTTGGGACAGAGTTGAAGAGGGGTCAGGCGACAGATATTATAGATCTCGACTAGCAAAGGGTGTAAAGGAAACCTAACACCTCTTTCTACAATGGCTAAAAGGGGAACATGAATCCTATCCTTAATTTGGTCATGGGTATCAGTACCAGAAGGAGCCAGGGCTAGATTGACGTCATCAGGGACTTCGTAACGGCGGCGGAAGGCCTCCATATGAGCCTCATTATCGCAGAGGCTCCTAAACCAACCCATGGTAGAAAACGATGCAGGTACAAGAAAACCTAAAGCAACTGCGTAAGAAGAACGGAAAAGGTTGCAAGAAACTTACAGGCAACCAACGACGGCCGTAGAAGATGTTTTCCGGCGAAAGGGAAGTCTGTGAAAGGAACAACTCAAAAAGCACAGGGGTAGTGGTACTCTCAACAACTCTCTCTCAGAGTAACACAGATATGGAAAGGGAAAAAGAAGGGGGCTAAGGAAACGTCTTATACCTTCTCAAAATTCAAATAGTGCTTCATGACGTCATCTCAAACGACGGCGTTTAAAGGCCCTCACACCTTTCCAAGAAAGGGTTGGGAACGTCAAATCAATAATTAAAAGGGTGTAATGATTCAAGCCACCCGGAGGACAAAAAGGTGCTTTGGAAGTTACGCACACTCCTGTTGGCGCAGACTTATCGCTTGGACAAACTGTGCAAACAACTAACACGTGGCAAGCGCATCGGTACGAAGCATAGCGATGGTACGAAAAGATGAACATAGTAGCAATTGCTCGTCAATAAGCTTCTGCTCGTCATGCGCAAACATGCATGGACGACCAAAAGCTGGGAACAATTGTGTGGGGTATTTTCCAAAGGCTACAGAAGACGAACATAATAGCTCGTCCAGAGCTACCACGTGACATGCACGAGGAAAGTGACATGGAGTAGTGGAGTGGGTAAAATCTAGTTACCCTAGAAATAGACATAGCACGTGCCCCAATCAGTCACCACGAGAGGGTGAATAAGCTTGGCAGCGTATAGGGAGTCCTCGAGCCCTTTGCCGAGCTGATTTAACCATGAATAAGGTCGAGGTAATAAGAATGAGTTCATAAGTCAGGATGCACTAGCTCGGCGCAAGTCACTAAGGGATCCCCATGACATGGCCGAGCTATATTGGCTACGTGTATAGCTTAAACAGCATTTTGGAATACATAATTCAGCTCGGCGTGATAAGCTGAGCTATGTACGAGTTATTCCGAGCTACGTGGAAGCACGGCACCGCCGCGAGTAAGGCGGTGAGACATTCCAGAATCATCTAGGCAGTTTCTTATGAGATAAGGAGCAATCCCGTTGAATAGGGGATTAATATGGGAAGTCCTAACGTGATTAGGAGGGTACCCCATATAGGGAGGAATCCTATATGGAAAGAAAGACCTCTGCTAGATGAGATCTAGCAGGATATGGAAGCTCGTCCCTAATAGGAAAGTCCTATTAGGGGAAGGATTCCTAAAGAGAATAGGACAGAGGGGGCACGAGATGCCCAAGTTGATGAACATCTACACTTATAAATACAAAGCAAAAACCATGACAAAAAGGTACGTTGTAACACCCAGTTATAGGCATTGTGTTCTTTGCTTAATTAGTAACCTAGTACTAACTTAAGCATCGGAGGGCCTTTGCCGACGAGAGGCAAAGGTGCTCTAACCCTTGCCTGTCTTGCAGATTAGGGTTCCGGCGAGGAGACACGTGACCAAGACCCTACGTGGATTTATTCCCCGTACAAGTAGTACGCCGACGACCACCACACCCATAATCCAGTAATAAACCAAATCAGCCCGCTCGTCAGATGGCACAGGTGGAACGGCCCAATGTGGGATAAACCCTAGCAACAAACTTACCTTGCGAAGATAAAGAAAGGAGGGAATATTTGAAGATATTCCCAGAATCAGTTGAGCTTGCGAAGATAATCACAATCTTACTCAGAGATGGAAAGCCAGTCAATATACTAAACAAGAAGCGAACTCCCATGTAGGGTAAAGCTCCGAATGAGCAATATGCGGCCATCTTGTCAAGAATCCTTATCGAATAAGGATACAGTATCATGCAGGCTACGCTGCCCAATAAGGAAGAATCCTAAGCTTGGAAGGATTCCATACAGAGAAGAATTCCACAAGGAATGTAAATGCAAACCAATCGCCTATATAAGCAGATGACTCCTAAATACTAGAGGTATGCTTAAACCCATTCTCATACTTACACACTCGTTTCGCTTATCCTCTAGTTCGTCAGTACTAACTTGGGCATCGGAGGGCCCTTGCCGCCTAGAGGCAGGGGCGCTCTGATAGTTTGCTCGCGTTGCAGGATCGAGGTCGCTCCATTAGAAGAGGATTTGATCTCATAAGGGCAGGGAAATAACTTCGTGAGTTTTTCCCCTCTTACAGATTGTTCACCACCTGATATGATAAACCAAATGTGTTTAGCCATTGCAGCCCTTTTCCATATCTGCATAGACTTGAGTCCAAGGCCACCTTCCTCTTTGGGAGCACATAGGTGCTCCCAGGAAACTTTAGCACCTGTTCTCTTAAGGTCAGGCCCAGACCATAGAAAGGCTCTCAGGACAGACTCAACTTCCTTAATTACCTTTTTAGGAAGTATGAACAAAGAGGTCCAGTAGGTTTGCATAGAGAAAAAAACATTTTTAATCAATTGAACTCTCCCGGCATAAGTTAAGTCTCTGTTAGTCCAAGACTTAGTTTTTGATATAATCCTATCCACCATAGGTTTGCAATCCAAATGAGTCAGTTTGGTGGAGAGAAGAGATACACCAAGATATTTAACAGGTAAAAACCCATCTATGAATCCAAGTACACTCAGTATACCTCTTCTAGTGGATGCTTCAACTCCGGAGAAAAATATTTGACTCTTGTTAGGACTAGGTTTCAACCCAGACAAAGATTCAAATTCAGTGAGAGATGCTTGGATGTGTCTGACAGATCCTACATCCCCTTTGCAGAAGATCATAAGATCATCCGCAAAACAAAGATTAATGATCTTGTTCTGACTACACTTCCAATGAAAATGGAAATCAGACTACAATGATTTCTCTCTCAGTACGCAAGTAAGTATCTCCATGACAATTACAAAGACGTAAGAGGAAAGAGGATCCCCTTGTCATACTTAGGGTGTAGTTAGCAGTGGTCACACATGCTTGTAACCATTTGATCATGGTAGGATGGAAAATCATGCCTAATAGGACATCCCAAAGAAAATCCCATCTAACATTGTCATAAGCTTTCATGATATCCACCTTCATAGCACACTTGGGTGTAGGGGAGGACTTGTGATGTAAAGACCCAGAAAATTTAATTACTTTTTGAAAAATCACTTTTTGGAGAAGTTTCATTTTGGCCTATAAAAAGTCTCGGTAATCGTTCCTTGGATTTTTCTGATCAAAATGGTATAAACGAAAGTTATTTTTTAGTAAGGCAAAGTCATCTTTCGCCCATTTTCTTCGGAGAAAAATGTGCCCATTTTCGGTTTTGTACTAAAAGTGGGGGGATGAGATTTTGATGTGATGAGAATTTCAAAATTTTGTAAATGCCATTGTTTCCAAATGGGGGGTACTTTCTTATTTTCATAAATAAATAAGTTTGGTTTATGAAAATAAGTATTGTGGTCACATATTATATACACAAGTTATATTTGAGTGTGAGGTGTAATTAGGTGAGTATATTAAAAGTGTGTGGGGTGAATTTGCAAAAAATAAAAACTTTACACTCTCTCTTCCCTCTCCACCCGATCGGCTCTCTCTCTCTCTCTCTCTCTCTCTCTCTCTCTCTCTCTCTCTCTCTCTCTCTCTCTCTCTCTCTCTCTCTCTCTCTCTTCTCCTCCATTTTTGCCACCTTCAAGCTCAAAACTCTCCCTCCTCACTCAACCACTTCAAGAACCAAGACCATTTTCGTGTTCTACGCACCTTGTGGAGTTTGGGTTGCTTTGGATTCGCACCGGGAGCTCAAGTTTCGGGATTTGAAGGTTTCTACACCTAGGGTTCCATTCATCTTCCGTTTTCAAGCAAAACCTTGAGGTAGGGAAACAATTACTACCTCCTCTAGTTATATACTTGTGATATGTTGAACATATCTTGTTCTTGGCTTCAATTTCCTTGAAATTCATGTTTTCCCTCTTTGTGTGGGTTTTTCTCACTTTAATTTTGTGATCTACGAAATTGATTGTTGATTGATGAAATTGGGAGTGGAATTGACCTCCCTCCATGTTTAATTGTTGCCTAGCATCTCTACTTTGAGCTTAAACTATCCCATTTGTATTTTGGGTTGAAATTCCACACCTTAGAGGTGAAAATCTGCCATTTTCTGGACAAGGCAGCTGCTGCCCCTGTTTCTATGTTGCTACCCCTGTTTTCTAGGTGGTTTTCGGCCACCCTTTGACGTCCGTTTGACCCCCGATTGCCCATTCCTTCTCGTATTTTACCTTTAGTATAATTTGATTCATGTTTTGACTCGAGAATTATAAAATCATAACTAAATATGTCACTTAACGATGCGTGAAAGGTTATTGGATTTTAAATGCGTGTGTGAGTGTGCATGTAACTCATTTTATCAAAAAGGGGATGCTTTGGTGAAATGAAATGGAGAAATGGATTTGTTATGAAAGTTTTAATGAAATGTTTGTGATAATGAGGTGTTTCAAACCAATGCCATCATTTGGTAAAATTTTTGATAAAAGGCACGCGGGGCCTACGGAACCCGGCAGAGGCATGCGGGGCCTATGGAACCCGACAGAGGCACGCGGGGCCTATGGAACCCGACAGAGGCACGCGGGGCCTATGGAACCCGGCAGAGGGATTAAATCCCTAGTTGTAATAAAAATGATGGTTTTCTTCAATGAAAGAAACGGGAAATGAGATTTTGGACTATCTATGGTGTTTTGTCGAAACTTGACTTGTGGACTTGGTTTTAAACTTGCGTGAGTAACTTAGGTAGTTTTGGTGAAACAAAGATGGAAACTTAGGTGGTGTTGAGTACTTGGAAATGAAAATGTTTTGAGGTACATATGGTATTTTGGTAACAATGGATACTTTGGACATGGTTTTGGACATGTGTGATACTTGTTGATGATTTTGACAAACCTAATGAACTAATGGGTACTCTGGGACACCTTGAAATCTTTTTGGACACTTGATATCACTTTGGACACGTGGGTACTTCTTGGACACGTATCCCTTGTTTTAGCTTCCGTTGTGTTCCTTTGAGCATCTCTTATCTTAGCAAACCACATCATGTGCACTCATCATATTTATATGCCTAGCGGTTGTAGTACGGTTTTCCCTACGAGCTAGTGAGCTCACCCTATCTTTCCCAGGTACACAACATGGAGCATGAGATCGGATGCTTGTGGAGTGATGCATTATGTGAAGCTTATGCATGCATGAAGATATTTTTCCATCTCAAGTTCTGTATTTTGATAAATGACAATGTAACTTTTGGTCATTCAATCTTCTAACAATTTGGACTTATGTAATAACTCTAAACTTGTATTTTGGGTATTCATGCATCCGGGTACGATGTAGTGCCTCCTAGAGAATTGTTGACTTGGATCAAGTATGTAAAGGAACTTGGACTTAGACTTTCCAATGGAGAGTTGTTGACTTTTGACTTGTGCCACGTGGATATTTATGATATTTGATCTGTTAAAAAGCATGGCGTGACAGAAGATGAATAGGGGTGGCACTGGTGAAGTTCGATGGTGAAGCACGCCGGAGTGATTTCTCTGATGCACTGGTGTGTAGAGAGAGAGAGAGTGAGACTGAAAGTTTTCTCTCTCTACATCGATGCTATTTATAAGAGGGAGGAGTCGCGTTTAAATGATAGCGCAGGAAACGAGGCGTCGTCTGACGGCGTAGTGAGAACCGATGAAACCTTGCCAGCGGTCCAAGATGTGATGGGCCGAGATAACGTCTGACACTTCACATGGGGGTGTCCTTTCAGTCCTAACCCCTAATCCACGTGATCACGTCTCGCCCAACTGATAATCGACACGTGGTGTAATCCGAGGCAATCCACGAATCAACCATCAGGACTAGGGCTCGGTTCAAGAGGCAGCTACGGAGTGATATCTAAGAGATATTTTTGTTCCTCGGAGGAAGCGATCTCGGGGCACGAGTCAGCGAAGCGGCCCAACCAGGAAGAGTCAACTCCTTTCTCGGAATCAAATGTCTCGAAAGAAGTTGAGGGGCTATTGTAGTGGGCCAAAATCTAGCAGACCAAAGGGGTCTCGGTGAGAGAGCCCAGAAGGAGCAAAGCCCAACGTAACTCTAGGCCCAGCATTGGAACATAACGGGTTAAGTTGTCCGAAACAGGCTTATCCGAGACAAATCGGCATCTCGGCCGAATTAAGTCCAATTCGGACGAGTCATCCGAGACGGATTAAATCCTAGATGGCTTGGAAAGAGATTCGAGATATCGAAAACGTCATATATGATGTCATCTGAGGTGTTTGTTTCGAGCAATAGATTTGGGGAAGGCACATGTGCATGCTACAACTGTCCCTACGTCATGGTGGCGGCAGTCGAGCCCTTACACTACGTGTCAACACATGATTCAGGACGCGTGCATGCAATGATAACGGATCTGGCTTGTGATGCATAGTGACGTCACCTGAGCCAGATTGTGGATCTACCCATGTACTTGAGAAACAAGTCAAGAGACCCCATATAAAGGAAGAGGAGGAACCCTAAAGAGGTACACAATTCACTCTCTCTAACACTTATACACTCTCTGGTACTTCCTTCCTCCTCATATCACTCACTAGACCGTCGGAGTGCCTTTCCTGGCCATATTCCGGCCAGGTTTGGCACTAACGTTGGGTGCTCAGTGTGCAGGTGTACTAGGAGAGCCAAACTCGTTGCTTACAGGGGTCAAGAAGATGGTCAGAAGGCTCATCTGAAAACCAGGGCACCACACCACATGTTCTACCGTTTGGACACATGGCGCAATGCAACCAATTTGGAGGAAACTTTTGTTTCCAGAGCAATAGATTTGGGGAAGGCACATGTGCATGCTACAACTGTCCCTACGTCATGGTGGCGGCAGCCGAGCCCTTACACTACGTGTCAACACATGATTCGAGGACGCGTGCATGCAATGATAACGGATCTGGCTTGTGATGCATAGTGACGTCACCCGAGCCAAATTGTGGATCTACCCATGTACTTGAGAAACAAGTCAAGAGACCCCATATAAAGGAAGAGGAGGAACCCTAAAGAGGTACACAATTCACTCTCTCTAACACTTATACACTCTCTGGTACTTCCTTCCTCCTCATATCACTCACTAGACCGTCGGAGTGCCTTTCCTGGCCATATTCCGGCCAGGTTTGGCACTAACGTCGGGTGCTCAGTGTGCAGGTGTACTAGGAGAGCCAAACTCGTTGCTTACAGGGGTCAAGAAGATGGTCAGAAGGCTCATCTGAAAACCAGGGCACCACACCACATGTTCTACCGTTTGGACACATGGCGCAATGCAACCAATTTGGAGGAAACTTTTGTTTCCACCGGCAGTAGAAATAACTCAATCTCAAATGCTACATAAAGAAGGAATATTGCAAAAGAAAAAACATTTCATATCCATTCAAGTTTAAATAGTTTTTGTAAAATGTTTTACATCGTAGTAATAACAAATAAATGATAAGAAATTACAAATAGAAAAAATCACGAAAAGCCTTATTGTGTACTTCTTTATGTTCTTGATTCTCAGAAATATCCACACAAAGGTTAGAGTAATTACTTGGAATGCCCAAAGCAAAAAGGTTTGAACTAGGGCAAATTAGTAAATGACATGCTCCCTCCGAATGATGTGGGACACTTCCGGGATTGCATTTTTAAGTTATCTATATATCTCCCATTTTATAATATTATACCGTGGTAAAATAATAAAGTACAACAGTATGCACTATGCTACAATTTATTTTCAATTTTTATTTTTATTTTTTTAATTTTTATTAGAGTCACATAAAATATGCAGTATTAGAAAGGAGTCTAAATGTAAAAATTACACCTAAAAGCCAAAAAAAAAATTACCAAAGGGAATTTTTTTTTTTAAATAGTTCTTTACTGTCATCTTATCTAAAAAAAATTCAATTTTGATTAAATTTTTTTTTTTTTTTTACAACTTAGGGTGTAAGATCTAAATTAATTTGTCCTAAATATTTGATGTACATGTAAAAAAAAAATTCAGTGTACTATAACTTCTCCCATTTCTAAAACAGCAAGGAAGCGATGGAAGATGTGGGTCCCAAGGGAGGGAGAGAGGGATGGGACCACTAACAAGGGTGATTTGGAACTTCCAGAAGGGACAAGACAACTAATATAGTTCATTTGCACTCCGGTCCCCCTTTGGTGTCCCTCTTTGGTGTCCAACCCCCCAAATGCTGCCACGTGGAACACACTAACTTCCCTACCAAATTCATTAACTCTTCTAGGAGAACACTTGCTCCGTTAAAGCCCAAACCAAAGTCTCTGTTAAAACCAAACCCCCAACCTTCAGCTACCTCTCATCTTCCTTTAACATTTCATTAAAAGCAATCAAAGCTTGTTTCTTCAACTCTGTAACTCCAACTTTCACCCTTTACAACAAATCCCTCGCCTAAAAAATCCAGCTGTATAAATACCTGAAAGATTCTTTGTATGGAGATCGATTTTCGAACTGATTATATCCAAATCAATTTGCATTAGCAGCTTTCCACTGTAAGACAAGTCAAGGCATCACCGTGAAAGGTCGAGGCATTCATTGGTTGTTTCAATTATGGCCAGAGAGAGATGGGTTTTCGCAGGTGTCGGAGTTTTCTATGGATTTGAGGCCAGAAAGGAGGTCTTCGAGCTTGGTTTGGATCGATTGCCATTTTTGCTTGAGAATACTCTGATTGAGTGAGAGAGAGAAATAAGAGAGGTAACGAGATTGATGGCTCGCCGGAGACTTGGGTCACCGGCGGAGGATCCCAGCGATTTTGATATTTGTGGGTTTTGTCTTCACCCATGTTGAGTTTCAGTAGTTTAGGACAACATCCATTTTCGGCTAAGTGGGTTTGGAGATTCCAGCGAGGTTGGTTTGGAGATGCCAGCGAGTGGTCAGAGTTTTGGAAGGAGAAGGGAGGAGTTTTCGTATAGATTCTTTGGTTGTGTTTTAGTAACGGAGAAAGTGTTCTACTAACAGAGTTAATGAATTTGGTAGGAGAGTTAATGTGTTCCACGTGACAGCATTTGGGGGCATCGGACACCATAGAGGGACACCAAAGGGGGACAGCGGATCCGGAGTGGTTCACTTGTAACTGAGAGCAGTGTTTAATCCATGCAAAAGCTATTATTCAATTGGGGGACGAAAATCTATTGTTCATGTATAATATATATTAGGTGAAGTTACTGAATCACCCTTTGTACTTTTAATTACATTTTTCTCTTGCTTTCAAAATGCAAGGGTATAGAGGAGAAGGCTCCAGAGACTTTTAGAGAGAGAGAGAGAGAGAGCTCTAGGTGGGTGGGTTTCCCCTCCCCAACCCCCACTGCCCCCTTCCTTTCTTCTCCCCTATTCCTTCAGCCCCCCTAATCTCTCTTCCTTCACCCTCTTCCCTCAGTCCCCCATCTACTCCGGCTCTTTATCCTCTCTTCTCCTCTCGGCTTCTTCCCTCTTTCATGGTTGTGAGTGGTTGAACCTCTCCTCTTTTGAGAGATGAGTTCCCCTCACCCCATCATTTTTGGACACAGGGGGCCCGATCTTGGGCACCTAGGCTCCTAGATCTAATTGGTTTTGCCGACGGATTTTTGGGAGCCCTCTCACGGCAGCGATGGCGGCGTCTGCAGCGGATCCGGTAGTGGTCCTTCAGCCTGTGGCGGGAATGAGCTTCAGGAAGATGTAGATCTGGTCAATCCACCCTCTTTCACGAGTGTGTCTGATGGGGTCCGTCCTCGACGCTATTTCTTGCGGCTTTTTGATTTGTTTTGTTTTGTTTTTGTTGTTTTTTCTTTGTTTTTTTTTTGTTGTAATCTCTTCTCCCTTTAGGCCTATGGGTCGTGTAACTTGTACTTGATTTCTTATCAATATAAGTTGCATTTTCCCCGTTCAAAATAAATAAATAAATAAATGTAAGGGTGGTTTAGTAATTTCACTTAACAAAGACAAAAAAGAGAGTGTCAATACCAATTCCCAATATAATATATATAGGAGAGAGATGAGCTGGCCATTCATTTTTTTTAGTCACTTCATTGTTACGCATCATCTGATGTCACTGAAAAAGACAAAAAAAAAAAAAAAAAACAGTCAACAATGGCTTTCATTCGAAAGAAGGTAAACAATCTCTCTCTCTCTCTCTCTCTCTAGTTTCAAATCCAATATACTGTAAAAAGTTTCCTCCTTATTTTGCTGGGAAACAAAACAAAACCACAATTACGAATGGCTTGGTTCAGCATCATCTCCTTATGGGGCACCTACATCCGACATACTTTCACGGCCGCGGCCCTCCCGGCCCAGACCATTGACATCGACGACGAAACCACCATCCATTATTGGGGTCCGAAATCAGCCAATCCCAAACCACCTCTAGTTTTACTCCACGGATTCGGCCCCGACGCCCACTGGCAGTGGCACCCACAAGTAGCGTTTTTCGCCCGTGAATTCGCCCTTTACATACCCAACCTCGTGTTTTTCGGCGATTCCACCACTAAATCGGCGGAGAGAACAGAGATATTCCAGGCAGTTTCGGTGGGAAAGCTGATGGAGAAGCTGGGCGTAGAAAGGTATTACGTGGTGGGGACGAGTTACGGGGGATATGTGGCGTACCATATGGCGGCGATGTGGCCGGATAGGGTGGAGAAGGTGGTGATAGCGAGTTCGGCGGTGAATATGACGCAGAGAGATAACGTGGAGTTTTTGGAGAAGAGAGCGAAAGTGGAGAATAGTGTGGAGTTGTTGTTGCCGGTGACGGCGGCTCAGTTGAAGACTTTGCTTGCTATTGCACTTTACCGGGGACTCGGCTACCTGCCGGATTTTTTGTTAAATGACGTCATTCGGGTAAGTTTTCCTCGAATCCCTCCAACTCCAAGTCAACCACACCTCAATCCTCCTTTATCTCTCCAAACTCTCTTCCTGTTGACATTTGTGATCTGAAACCGTGGATTTCGTGTAGTAGTAATTCCGTAGAAAAATCAATTGGATTAGGCATGATAATAGCGTGGCCGTGGATTACTCTTAGGAGCACTTTTTTAATTAATATAAGTAATCAGCATCAGTGCGAAATTATAACGGAAAAATTCAAGTTATACTCTAATCTTTTTTTTTTTTTTTTTGTCTTTCCTTTGTCAACTAACTTTGGTTTGTATCGATCAATCTGAAGTTTTTTCCTTTTAAGGCAGCTAAATAACCAATTTCATCTTCTTTTCTTTGGTAACTTGACAATACTATAAAACACTCGCAATGGCAATAAAGTTTAACCAATCAACGAAATCTTGGGTTTCCACAAAACTTGGGAAGTTCAACCGTAATGTTCCTCCCCCATTCGTAACCAAACTTGATTGAATTCACTCTACACCAATGCAGAGCTAATAAAGAATCCTCAAATCGAATTCTTGTATTCTTATTCACTACCTTTGGTTAGAGGTTGCAAGTGTTGCACTTCATCAATCAAAGTAGTAACTTTTTTACTCAACTCTTCAATCTCATCCTAATTTAATTATCATTTCGATTGCAATTATTCTTCTGGATTGAGAAATTCAAGCCATCATCAACACCATTGTTTGGACCTTTACCTCTTCTTCTTCCCTTAACACTTTGAGCCATTTGCAATACTCAACACAATTTCAAAACAATGAAATCAACCCTCAAATCAACAAAATCCACCAACACCCAGTCAACTCAGCGAATCACCACAACTTGGTCACAAACTAGCTCTATCAAACCCAACGATCAAATTAACCCACAAAACCAATCAAACACAGCCCACAATTGCTAAACAGGAACTAAAACAAAAGAGACTCGTAAACATATTAAAAGAGCAAAACTTGTATAGAACCCATCAACCCTAAAGAAAATCGAAGTTGAAATGCTCTAATCTGGTTCAAAATGTCCCCAATTAGTTGATTGGTGCTCGAAATCTCAAGTTGCAAGCCCATTAGGGTCCCAAATCCTTGCTGGCAGGTCAAAATCCCTCAAAATAACTTCGCTAGTCTGATTAGGGTTCAAATCTTCAACCCAATTCGATTTTGTACACCAGAAATGTAGATTGGGACTCGATTATGCACGAATTAGATACAACAAAGCTCAAATCAGATAGAACAGCCTCTGAATCAACTCAATAGGCTAGGGTTTTGGTCATTTAGGATTTTTAAGGCTTCGATTATGCTCGAATCAGGTTTTCGAACATCAAATTTGGTCCAAAATCTACCCGAGAGTTAAAATAGTGTTATGATCTGGCTTTGAGGATTCGAAAACTGATTGGCGAGACAGATCTGTTCGATCCGACTTGATTAGGGTTTGATTTGCAGGGTTTAAGGAGCGATTTTGGGGTTTCAGAGCTTTGATGTGTCAATTAGGTGAGTACAAGTCTAATTCGAAGATTTATGGTTCAATTTAGGGTCTTGGCTGGTAAAAAATAGGTAGATTTGGCGAAAATGAGCTCCGATGAGATTTTTCCGATGCTGTGTAAGGATTCGAGTGAGATTTAGGTTTAATGCGATGTTTCCGGTAAGACAAAGGGCTAGGATCGAGCTAGAGCTCTGATACCAAATGATGCAAACTGAAATACAATCACATCTACAAATAGATATACTTCCTCCGTTCCAAATTGCTTGTCACTTAACTATTTTGGAATGTTCCAAATTGTTAGTCCTCTTAGAAAAGTTTAAAACAAAATTTATTCAATCTTCCAGAATAACCCCAATAATGATCATTTCATTCAAAATTTGAAATATAACTGCATTGTTGGAAATTAATGAATCTGTTTAATGTGAATGCATTTATTAAATGCAGTTATTGTATGTCTGCTTAAAAAATTGAAATTCCCAAAAGTGACCAGCAATTTAGAGCGGAGGGAGTATTAACTTTGGATATAAGGAGAAAACACTCTTAAAATATAATTATTTGAATTTAAAAAAAAAAAAAAAAATACCTAATGAGGACTTGAAACACTTATTTACAGACCCAAAACTCCACACTAGGGGTGTAAACGAACCGAGTCGAGCCGAGCTTTGTAGAGCTCAATCTCGGCCTATTTAGTAAATGAGACAAAAACCGAGCTTGACTTCGGCTTGTTCGTAAACGAGCCGAGCCCTTAATGAGCCAAGTCAGGGTAATTTACTAACGAGCCTCCTTAAACAAGACTAGCCTATATAAACGAGTTGAGTTTTTGCGAGTCAAGTCGAGCTTTACTGAGCTCATTTTCTAAATGAGCCTAATACTCGAGCTCGAGCTCGCTCGATTACTAAACTAGCCGAGCGCGAGGAGCTCGTGGCTCGTTTAGAGCCCTACTCCACACACACTATAGGGAACCAAAATGACATAAAGACTCTAAATTTTAGGGCATCATTTTACCATGAGGAGGGGATGAACTTTGTTTTTCCTTTTTTTCATCTAGTATTAAAGTAGATCTCACTTTTACTTAATTAGTACCCATTTTAGTCATGCTCAAGGATAGAGCCAATGAGGAACAGTAGCGGCGATCGCCACCACAACGATTTCAAAAAATTTAATTATTATACTAAAATGAAAAAATAATCTTCAAATTATGTAGGCCCGCCACCACTAGAATTTCTCACTATTTTTTTCTACATAGAACGCATTTAGTTTTCTCGACTTTACCAATTAAGGAGGCCCAAACAGTTGTCCAAAACCATATTTAATGGGCCAAGTGAAATATTACGACACACATGACCTCTAAATTAAGAAAAATTAAATTTCAAACTTTGTCTTTTACCCGAACTCTATTTGTATGAAGGTGTTAAATCAACACATAAGGGAAGACACCTAACAACATACCGAAGAAAAGGATGCAACGTGTCAAGCAACGTCCACAAGTTATGATACGTGCATATTACAAATATCGTTTATTATGGTTTTTAGTGCGTTATGTTGATTTTTATCTAAATTTGACAAATATTCATATCATAGTCCATCTTTTTATTTGTTTTACACGTTCGTCACCACTAAAGTAAAATCCTCACTCCATTTCTGGTCATGCTGTTGGAGCAATTATAGCCACACTAGGCTAACAATCATAGAGTTATATTTTATACATACTTCAAACATTCACTTTTAACTATTTCAAGGAGGAGGATGGTTCTTTCATTTAATTTGAGAAGCTTTTATTTATATATTAATTTTTGGTGAGGAAACTGAAATCCAAAATTTGTCGAAAAAAGGTATTTTTAGGCGATGGAATCCAATTTCATCCCATAATGGGACCTATTTGCGACAAAAATATTACGTCACCACATGTGTGCCTTTGGTCAAGGAAATTCAAATTTCGTCCACAACATTGCATTTTCTCACCAAATTGGTCCCATTTTGCTGATCCTATGAAATTCGATTTTGTCGCCAAAAGTACCATTTGTTGTCAAAATTTGGATTTCGTCACCGGATTTCTTCGCCGAAAGTACTTTTTCTTGTAGTGAATAACTGGATGATCCCATTTTAGAAATTTCCTTAATTTTAGCCTTTCAGGTCCGAATAGAAGCGTCACGTTGTTTCCACTTTCAAAAGGGAAAAAATAATTGCGCAACCAAGCTTCCGGAAAAGTTGTCTCTGTACATCAATTAATTTGTGCCTTTTAAGCTAAAAAACAAATAAAATAAAAGCCCAAAAAATAAGCACCATACTTTATGTAGGTCTCACTTATTGGACCACAATTAAAGTAGGAGCAATACGAGCATCGATAACTTCAACAGGTACTGGTTTAATGTTGGTGGATGCAGAACATGTACTCAAAAAACAGAAATAAGAAGATAGAACTCCTCAAGGGATTGCAAGTTGGAAAGTATGACACAGTAAATATATCCCCTCTTCATCAGGTATACTTAATTTCCATATATATGCATGTAATGAACCTTCCATTTTCCAGATTATATTTGTGTTCATATGTTGCCATTTTTTTCAGATTTGGGTGTGCGTACTTCTTGTGTTGTGCCACCAAACGGTGGCGTTTTGAAGGGAAAAAGGCCCCTAGTTCCTAAGGCCGTGTTTGGATCAATGCAGATTTTCTGTTTTACCCAACCATGAAAAGAAACACAAACAGGACACAAAGTATTGACTTACAAAAATCTTCGAAATTATGCTTCGGCCGTTATAGTTTACAAAGAAAAATACGTAAAACAGAGAGTTTAAGTAATTTTTCTGAGCACTAAGTAGTCGCTCATGTTAAAAAAAAGAAGAAGGTGAATTTGTAGAACAAACTTTGTCATCATGGGGTAGCTGATTTTTCCGATCATAGAATGGTAACTTTTTCTGATCAAAATCTGAGAATGATTACTTAATGTTCGACCAAACTTGGCCTTAGGGAATAGGGACTGAGGATACCCCCGCTGTCTTACAACAGGGCGCGACCGCAATCTATTTTTCCCTCCTATTATTGGACAGAGCTATATGTAATTATTTCTTGTTTTCTGTGAAGTTGGATATGTTTCTTAGAACTGACGTTTTGAGATTATGTTGTACATAGGATGTGTTCCTCGTTTGGGGAGAACATGACCAACTATTTCTATTGGAGAAAGCTACCGAACTCAAGGAGTATGTAGCCACCTCTCTCTTCCTTCCATCATGCAAATTCTCTCTCTTTCTTTTTTATCAGACAAAAGAAATTTACTGAAACGAAGTACAAGGATTAAACGGACCCAAGGCAAAACAACGCAAAGGACCCAAAGGAGAAAAAACAAGACCCTTATTTGTCATGCAAATTCTTAACCACTCGATCATGCAAATTCTTAATAACTCGATCTTATAAACTTTTAAGCTGTATTAATCCTTATTTGTCAGAATGATAATGTTCTAGTATTTATTTTGACGTGTGAGTTAGAAAATAACAAGAAAGGAACAGGTATTATCCAGAATTCCAAGTGATCTTTTGTTTTGTTTATAGTGATAATAATGAAAACAATCGTACTTTCAAAAAATTTACCTTGAATTTATTCAGTTGTATTAATATGGGTTTTTGACTGCAGGCTTTTGGGAGAGAAGACCCAATTGGAAGTGATAAAGGACACAGGTCACGCGCCTCAAACTGAAAACCCAGCCCTATTCAACAAAATTGTGTACAAGTTATTAGTTGGGTCCTCCTCGTGACCATGTTCCTCTTCTTAATTAGTTTTACCAAATAAATAGTGGAAGGTTGAATAATCTTTGCAAGTTGATGAAAAAAAGTTGATTGCGATAATGCATATTCGCTTTTCAATTATTTTACTCATAATTTAGTTCACCCACCTTTTATCTTATTTTTATGGACTCCACTGCTTCTTTTTTTTTTTGTGGAAGATAGAGAGAATTGCATAGATAACTAAAAAAAGTCTTAAGTACAATAGAGGCACCAACAAGGTTGTCAATCCTGTATCGTACTGGCCGGTACATACCGGATTTGGCTATAAACGGTATCCTCCCACCTTAAATTCCGTGCCGTCTCCGATTCCGGCCCTTACCGGTCGGTACCGGTAGATACGGACAATACCGGCCGAGATACACTTACCGGAAATTTCGTCCAGAAAATTGCAAAGTGGCAGATTTGTAATTTTTGCGAAATCCAGCCCACTTAAATACGTTTCCCCCTCTTCCTATTCACCCATAAACCATACTGCGCGGTCTGCGCCTCCATTAGTGATCAATCTTTCTCACCATCGTGATCATGTAACTCTAACTGGGTCTTCTCCACCTTCTCCGGCTTGGAGGAACAAACTTTGCGAGCCGGCTGCGTCAACTTTTCCTCAGGAAGCTTCAGATCAGGACGCGAGAGAGAGAGAGAGAAAGAGGAGCAACGGGTCAAGATCTGGATGAGCACAAAAAAAGTGTCGGCTTTTGTTTTAACTTCTAAGAATAGGATGTATACATATGAGAACCCTACATTCTCCAAATGACTAAATAACTCTTCTTTATCTCCCTTCGAAAATGGTTTGACTGAGGAGTTTTTTTTACACAGTGAGGTTGAGGTTTGAAGTCTGTAAAATTAACTTTATGTAGTTTTTACTCTCTTTTTTTTTTTTTTTTTGAGGAACAACTTTTGGGAGAGTTATGGGAATCAAGTGATAATTTTGAATAGAAAATAGAGATAATATTATGAGAGTAATTTTTTAATGTAATTTTTTGTAGTTATATATATAATGTTATTACCGCTAAATCCGAAACGGTACCGGTACCGTACCGTACCAATAGGAAAATCGGTACCCTGACCGTTATGGGATTCAGAACCTTGAGCACCAACCAAAACAACCACAAACAAATAAACATAAGGAAGCCTACACAAATACAACATCAAGCAATCAAGAAGAGTGAATTTTACTTATAACCCTCAAACTATGCCAACTTTTTCTATATCGTCCTCAAACTAAAAATTTCACCCATGTCATCCTCAAACTATGCATTTATATCCCATTGTGTCCAATTGATAACTCCCGTTACAAAAGTGAACGGAAAATGATACATGTGCCTCTTAGGGGTGAAAGGAAAACCGAAAAACCGAAAAAACCGAAAAAAACCGACCGACCGGTTCGGTTTTCGGTCGGGGTAAGGTTCTGTCGGCAGACTTCGGGGTGGACCGAACCGAACCGAAAAAATATCGGTTCGGTCTCGGTTTCCTGGAAATTGGGTTGGACCGAACCGAACCGAACCGAAATAGGACCGAAAAAACCGAAAATCCAAACCGAAATAGAACCGAACCGAACCGAATACAAAACCCTAATAGACCTCTGGGATTGATCTACACCGTCAATACTTAATGGGGGTTTCATCTACACCGTCCAAGTTACAGTATATAACACCCCAAAAAAACCCTAACTTCAATCCACTCTCAGATCTACTGTCATTGTGTACGCCCCACCCCCCTTCTCTCTCCAGTCTCCATGAACGTCTGAAACCCCCAAGAGAGGGAATACCAGAGGGAGTTCGATCATCAAAGAACCAAGAATAACAAGGGAGTTCGATCATCTTCTCCTTCTTATCTGAACCGAATACTACCAAGATTTGCAAAGAGGAGGAATGGGCTTTTGAAGAAAGCTTACTGCTTAGGAGCTTTCGGTACTCTGCGATGCAGAAGTTGCTCTCATCATCTTCTCCAATAGAGGAAAGCTGTACGAGTTTTGCAGTAGCTCTAGGTAAAACAAATTGCTCCACTATTGTGTATATCTATCTATGATTCTATCTATCTATCTGAATACCAAAAAGCACTAAACAAATTGTCTCGTTTTTTTTTCTCCTGATGAATAATACATTTGTTAGTGTTATCCGTAATTCCGTATGTATACACTCACCATGATCCAGTTCGAGGCCCTTATTTTATGCATTTCTGTTGTAAAATGGATTACTTTATTTTGGCCGACCAAAAAGTTAAAATTTCTTATTTGCATGTTTATTGATGTTCTAAATTGTTGAGACTTTATTGGAGCTTTGGTTTTTTTAGTCATTAGAAGATGGCTGCTTATAGTTGTTGTATAGCCTGCAAATTTCTTGTGTGTTTTTAGCTACAAGATGTATGTACTAGGCACATTTCTTGTGTGTTTTTAGCTATAATAGTTTTGTGGTGCTGCAAGCAGGTTACTGAACTTGGAGACAAATCAAAGCCTTGAGGTATTCAAAGCCTTGAGGTTACAATAATTTGATTTCAGGCCCAGTGAGCTCTCCAATAGTGCATCGAAACTTCTATTTCTCAGTTTGAGAGAATGTCTAGCCTTGAGGTATTCAATCTCAAACCCTATTTGTTCTTGTTGATGTTTATTGGTTCTGATTTTTGGTGTATACTTGTATGCGGTTTGATCTTTTGTTAGTAACTAAGTAAGTTTGTTTCATTTGGACTTTTTTTTTTATTTTTTTAGAATGATGAAGAATTTGATGATGACATTATGGATGAAGTTGCTGAATTTGGTTTACCTGAAAATGTTGATACGGAAAATGATGTTGAAGTGCCTAAAAATCCAAAAAAACGGACTAAAAATGATGGTGATGGTCTAGTCGCTAATAAGAGGGCACCTTGTTGGAAACACTTTCATGTTATTACTCCAGATGATGATCCAAAACCTAGGGCTCGTTGCAATTGGTGTCCGGCAACTTATGCATGTCATTCAAAGAACAATGGTACAAAATCAATGAGTCATCATTTAGCAAATCAGTGTCCCAATTATCTTATGGAGGCTAGTGAGGATGATAGTGAAAAATTTGATATATTGAAGTGGTGGAAAGACAATTCCTCCAAGTATCCTATTCTATCCCAAGTAGCACGAGATGTGCTAGCTATCCCCGTGTCCACGGTCGCCTCCGAATCCGCTTTTAGCACTAGTGGACGTGTGATTGATCCATATCGAAGTTCTCTCGCTCCCAAAACCGTGGAGGCTCTTATTTGCACTCAACAATGGATAAAGAAACCAACTAAAATCAATCTTAGAGAACAACTTGATGAGTTGGAGCAATTGGATTCGGGTACTACTCTTTGCTTTACTTTTTGTGTTCTTCATTTTAATTACTATATATGTTGAATAATTTACTTGTATATTTTTCTTTGTGGTTTTATTGTATTTAGTTATCATGGACTCAAGTGGAAAGACCAAGGATTAAGGGGTTGCTGGCTTGCTGTTTGACTGTGGAGTTCTACATTTTGGTAGTTGGTACTTGGTACATACTGTAATCTGCAATCTGAATTACTGAATTGTGTTGGCTGCCACCCTTACTGCATTTATTTGATCCCTTTGCATAGCAATCTGAATTTGCATAGCCCAGTACTTACTTGATCCCTTTTTATGCTAATGTATTACGTAGAGTCCAATGTTAAGGCTTTCTTTTTATTTCAGAAAATGAGTTGCTGTCTTGCTGAAGTTGGAAGGTTTTGTTTGGACGAGTTGCTGAAGCTAGAAGCCTGGAAAAACATGCTATCTACCTTGTTGAATTTTAAATTCTGCCTTGCTGAATATGGACTTAATTCTGCCTTGTTTTTATTTAATTTCTTAGCTTGAATTGTTGCTTCATTTGGTGTTCTTATGTTGGTGGAAAACTGGAAATGTTTTGTTATTCTGTTAGTGTAAGCCCCTGGGCTATTGTGCATTTGTGCTAGTGTAATTGTGTAAGCCTACAAGGCACTGGGCTATTGGAAATTGTCTGTTAGTGGAAAGATGGAAATGATCTGTTAGTGCACAACTGCACATTTCAACAATTTTCATAGTAGTTTTTTTTTTTTTTTTTCTGTTAGTGCATATTGCAAAATGAGCTGACTAAGTGACAAATAATCTCTCAAACTTGACTGGTGGCTGGTGCTAATGCACAATGAAACTTGTTTTGTTTCTTAGGCAATTCTAGGCCCAAAACATCAAGTTAAAGAATTTATGGCAATGGGCGCAGCCCAAAGTGAGTTATTTTAGCCCAAAAGTAAAATATTTTAGCTCAAAAGTAAAATTTTCAGCCCAAAAGTAAATTTTTGAATGGGCTCAAGTAGGCCCATTCTGCCAAACCGAAATCCCCGAAAAAACCGAAATCCCCGACCGAACCGAGGCACCCCGAACCGAATTCGGTTTCTTCATAAAATCGGTCGGGATCGGTTTTGAGAATGCATGCCCCGAACCGAATCGGTCTGAGGTAGAATCACCCCGAACCGAACCGAACCGAACCGATTTCACCCCTAGTGCCTCTCACGTGAGTTATTGACTGCATATCAAAGGGTAGAGTGGGTATTCCATCTCATTCCTCTTCCAGTACACCATTACAACCTTTGAGAACAGAGTTAGAGAGAGAAGGAGAGACGATTGAGTACAGTAGTTCGATAACCCTTCTTCAACCCAGTGAAACTAAGGTTACACGGATGATCCCTTGAACCCATAAGTTCGATCGCCCTCCCACTCTCCATGGATGATCCGTTGAGGCAAGGAGAAGAGTTAATCCCCAACTGTAAGTTGCTGTCATTTTAAAAACGAAATTTTTGGGTTTGTGTGAATTAGGATTTGTAATTTTGTCAGAAATCGTTAATCTCAGTGTGAATTAGTGTCTGCATGCATGGGGTTCACAAATCGTTAATGTCAGTGCAATTTGTCCCTGTTTTGGTATTATATTGGCAGAAGTGGTCTCAATCCTTCTACAAATCATCTTATTTTAGTGTTTAACTAGTACTGAAATTGTCTCTGTTTTCTATTTTATTGGCAAAAGTGGTCCCATTTGTCTGAGAAAAGTGTTTAACTAGTCGACATGCATTGATATTATTTTTTTTAGAAAAGTGGTCCCGTTGTGCTCCACTTTTTCTATATCCCCGTGTGGACCACATGTCGTTTGATTGCATTTACATATGGCTACTCATGTATGTATTCTCAGTAAAAGATATTTTTGTATGTATCTCTGCAGATATCAATCTTGGTTTCTTTACATTTAAGGTCCACCATAGGGGTGTTTTGTTGATGGGGGTATTAAGTCCTATGTGGGTGGACAAATCAGCTATAGTGACTATGAGCATAAAGATAAAGTTTCCCTACTTGAATTGGATGAAATTGGGAAAAAGTGTGGGTTTACTGAAGCTATAGAGTTCTACTATAAAGTCCCTGCTAATGGAGTCTTTAAAATAATTCACAATGATAATGATATTTTAGACATGGTTAAGTGCATTAAGGATAGAATTTTAGACATCTTCCTTGTCATCCCCAATTCCAGTGTAGATGGTTTAGAAGATGTGGATGTTGGTAATTGGGAATGGGAGTGTGGGACCTTCCCAGAGAGTGGAATCACCCTTGAGGATTATGATATGGTAGAGGGGATAGGTGACACTATAGATGAGGGGGAAAGGGATGACTCTGACTCTGATTCTGATGGAAATTATGAACATTTTAGTGATTCTGACTATGGGTTGAGTGAGGAAGATGATATACTTTATACTCAGAATGTTGACCATAAAATAGAATGGCCTCAATATAAACCCAATGACCCATCACAAACAAACAATGATGATGAAATTGAACATGAATATGAGGAAGAGGATGAGGGAGATAATTCAAATTCAGATTCAGATTGTGGGTTCTCTAGTTTGGATGAGGGAGAAGAAGAGGGATGTGAACAAACTGTCAAGAAATCAGTTGTCTTCAGGCCATTGAGAGGGAGAGAAGATCCAGTTTTCTGCAATGGCATGGTCTTCAAAAGTAGGGCCCAGCTGGCTATGTCCGTGCTTCTTAGGCTGTAACATTAAAGAAATCCATATATAATCAATTACCTTTACTAAGTTGAGAATCGGAGGACAAAACACCTTCAAGAAATGGTTAAATTGGAAAGGCATTATTGTATCTAATCCCAAGCAAGAAAAAAGGGAAGAAATTTTAATTCTCTTCCTTAATTGTGTATACTTTTTAAAAGCCAAAATTACTCCTACAGAATTTAATTGCAACTGAGTTAGAAACAATAACTACCTAAAATGAAACTGACATTGACAAACCACTCCTCATACCCACATTTCCATTTCAGTTTCTCCCTCTTCAACCATCTGCTCTCCAAGTTCTTCTCCTCAGATTCTCTGATTGAAAAATGTCTGCAGAACACCACCCACCTTCTTCTATCTCAGATTATTCCGATTCTTAAATGTCCTTCCACCATGTCTGTTTGTTTACTCTTTTTTTATATATACTTCAGTTGTGTAATTGTGTGATTATGCCTTGGGTTTTGTGTTCATCTTGATCTTTCTCCTCCTTCCCATGGAATGGGTAGTCTGCAAATTGTCCATTTTGCAGCTTCTGTGAACATCCAACTATAGAGGTTGTGGTGAGCGTGGGACCTGTGGGTTATTGTTGTGTAGTAACTTGTATGTGCCTGGCCTCTGCAACCTTATAATATAACTAATTTGGCCATATGAAGCGTTCCAAACCACCAAAATGTGGAAGGTTTGAAAAAATAATCGCAAATACTTGTAAATATTTTGAAAATCTCAAATTTGTTCGTGGAAAAGTGGGAGAAATGAACGATATCTTCAATTTCATTTTCATCAAATAGATTAGTAGAGGTACCAGCCGAAATAAGAGACGATCGCTCAAATTCATGAGATCAAAGTAAAGTTGATCAATTGGTGGGAAATGGCCCACACTAATATCTCCATTCATTTTTTTTGTTTGACCAACAAAAACATCCTTAACATAATGAATATGATATTTTCAATCTCTTGTACTTGTCATTAGGTAACATTCAAAGAAAACCTCTTGCTATCAAGTACCTGTTGGTTCATTGATAGGTGCCGAAAAGCACTCATTGAACCTCGTTAACTCGTACTTTGTTAGGCAAATTAGGTTGTTATTTGATTAGCGTTTGTTGGTTAATGGTGTTACAGGTGCCGAGTGCCCAATGACGTGAAAAACACCTTTGGAGTGGTTAAGAAGCGTCGAGGATGCGAAAAGGAGCAAAAGAGGACCAAATGGCCGATTTTTGGTACCATGGTCCGGACCATGCAAATCCCCGTCCGGACCATGGTCCTCGCAAGCATCAGTGAGCAAACTGCATCGGTAGTCTGGACCACGGTATCCCCATCCGGACCATGGCGACGGGAATTGGTGTTTTTACTGGTTTTTGTGTAATTTTAAGGGCCCTAGATATAAATAGCATAACCTAACATTGTTTTAGGATTCCCCAACTATTGAGAGAGGCTACTTTGATAGAGAAACACTTTGTTCTTCACGTTCTTCATGCGTCATTCGAATCAAAACTTGTCGATCATCACCATGTCCGGCTAAATCCCTTTTCTAGGGGGAGGATGAAGCTCTACACCAAGTAACCTTGTTTTTCTGCGTAGATTGTGGTTAATACTTGAATCGGATTATATGTTATGAACTCGATTTCATATGATCAATGGAACCATGGTTTTCTTCTTCCAATCTGTTGCGTATTTGTATTCATGTATTCAAATACCATAAACATATAATTGTTTTCACTGGTGTGATTGGAGTTCTGAGATGGATTATGCTCGTAAGACAGACCGTGCCGCGATAGTGAGACGGTCCGTGCTATGGGATAGTCCATGCCTTTTAACAATCTCTATATTCTCTTGACGATTATCGTTAGGGTTTGCAAGCCCTAGCGTTAATCCTTTGCGATTCGAATATTAATCAAATCTATGCGATGCTTGGTTATGCGGTATGAGCGGATTCTAAACCCTAGATCTTCTTCCCAAATAGTTTCACATCTTTAATTATTGCGCTCTTTAGTTCAATTATTTCACAAACAATCAAACTACTTTTTACCGAATTAAATTGGAAATTCATTGGAATTAATGCAACTCAGCCAATTTGTCTCCGCGGATCGACACTCGGACTTAGCCACTATTCTTCTGAGTAGTAGTTAATTCTAAGTAATTATAAATATATTTTTGACTCGGCACGACACGATCAAATTTTGGCGCCGTTGCCTGGGACAATTTGCACGGTTGCTTAGTTTCGATTAATTTTTATTTTAATTCTTAGTTTAGGGATTTTTAATTTTTGTTTGATAAGTGATACTCAGGGCACAAGTGGCGAAACGTTCAATTGAGCAGGATCAACCAGTGAAAAGCGGTGCCGTGATAAAAAAGCGATATCGTTGCTCACTGTAAGTCTTGTTTCCCTTCTATTTGCTTGTCTCTGTGTATGTTTGGTCGTCGGTCTCAGAAACCCAACCTTATTCCTCTCAATCAGGATATCGGAAAGAGACGTAGGGTTAAGAGTGAGACTGATTTACTTTCAATGGGGGATGTTGAGAATGGCGCTAATCCGCCAAATGACGCTAATTCGCCAGGTGGCGCTACCGCGCCCCTTGCCCCACTTCACACACTTTTTGCCGTCATCCTATTCTGCACCATCATGCATCCAGTTGCCATCGTTCACGGCAACCCACTATGAGATTAAAACTAGCATACTGCATGCGTTGCCCAACTTTCACGGGCACACTAAAGAGGATCTCTATCAACATATTGACGAGTTCATAACCATAAGCTCCACACTTAAAATTCATAATTTTCCTAATGAGGTGCTTAGGTTAATCTTGTTCCAATTTTCACTAAAAGAGAGTGTCAAACATTGGCTCAGTACTTTACCTGCGTTCCTTAAAAAATACTTCTCCATAGGCAAAACAGTTCATTATCGAAAACTGATTACTTCGTTCCGACAAAATGACAATGAGCCTCTTCACGAGGCTTGGGAGAGGTATGGTAACCTCATTAGGAAGTGCCCGCACCACGACATTCCACAGTGGCAGTTGGTGCAATGTTTTTACGATGGGTTGAATTCTCATTATAGGATCATGGTTGATGCCTCATGTGGAGGCTCATTAATGAACAAGAATGAGCAGTCGGCATGGGAACTCTTTGAGACAATGAGTGATACCTCCCAGCACTGTGCCACTTACCAACATAGTGATAGGGCAACCAATGCGACCAGTTCTTCAAAGCCACGGGGTGTGTATGAGGTTAGCCCCTCTGACCACCTCGCGCTTAAGGTTGACTCTCTCGCTGAGAAACTTGACCAATTTTTGAGTTTGGGCTCGACTTCCACCCCGCCTCCTCCTACTTTTCAGGAGGTTTGTTCTCTATGTGCTAGTCCAGCCCATTATGTTACTGAGTGTTTGGCGAGAGACCAGTTTCCAGGTTTTGTAGAAGAGCAAGTTCACGCGGCTCAGGGGTACTCTAACGTCCAGAGTTATCCTAAACTGGGTGATCCCTCTTTTAACACTTATCACCCGGGGCTTAGGAATCATCCTAACTTTTCGTGGCGACAGCCACAAGACAATGCCCCTGCCCCACAGTCTAGGCCATGGTCCACACCATATAATCCTCCGGCCTATCGCTACGCGAACAATCAGCAACCACCCCCTCATCGAGCGCCAGCCCAGTCCTCGAGGGACCCTTCCTTCGAGGATAAGTTTTTAAAAGCATTTGAGATGATGACTGCTACCCAACAGCTGGTGAATTCTCATACACAATCCATTGCACGAATGGAGGCGCAACTAGGCCAATTGGCCAACACGATGAACCGCAGAGAGGAGGGTAGGTTGCCTAGTCAGCCAGTTCAGAACCCGAGAGGTCAAAACCAGTGTGAGGGTAGTCAAGGGACTGGTAACTTCCAACAGGCGAATGTTCTCTTGTCCCTTCGTAATAAGAGAGAGGTCGAAACCCGACCAGAGAAGCCACAAAGCAAGGAGCACCAAGTTCCCTCCTCCCCATCTGATTCCGGGGAGGGGAATTCACATAGCAAGGAGGCAATCCCTCCAACCACTACTTCATCACCCACCGCCAAAACCATGGGCTCCAAGGCACCGTCCTACGTGCCTAAAGCCCCTTTCCCCGCTGCTTTAAATGGGCCATCTCCCTATGCAAAGAAGCCGACTTCTATGGAGGATACTCTAGAGATATTCAAACGGGTGGATATCAACATACCCCTCCTCGATGCCATAAAGCAAATCCCAAATTACGCCAAGTTCCTAAAGGACCTCTGCACTCATAAGCGGAAATCTCGGACAAATGTGTCCAAAAAGGTCCTTCTCACCCAGCAAGTGAGCTCAGTTTTTCAATCCAACACTCCCCCCAAGATGCAAAATCCGGGCACGCCTACCATTGCCATTATTATTGGTAGTCATGTCATATAGCGCGCTTTGTTAGACTTGGGGGCTAGTGTTAATTTGATCCCTTACTCGATGTACGAGCAGTTGGGACTTGGAGAGTTAAAACCCACGACGGAAGTCTTACAATTGGCTGATAGATCCGTAAAGGTACCGCGTGGTGTAGTTGAGGACGTTCTTGTCAAGGTTAATGATTTCTACTTCCCTGCTGATTTTATAGTCCTTGACACAGAACCGGTGAACACCCTCAGACAGCAAACACCTGTTATACTTGGCCGTCCATTCTTAGCGACGGCCAATGCTAATATACATGTGAGGAGTGGAGAGATGGAGGTCACGTTCGGTAATATGACCCTTAAGCTTAATGTCTATAATAGCGCGAAACAACCTCAAGTGGAGGAAGACTGCTTTTCAGTCGATGTTATCGAGGACTTAGTTGAGGAAGCCATGCCTTACATTCTTACTGACGACCCGTTGGCCGCATGTTTGGCACATTTTGGGTATGAGGAGTTTGATATTGATCAGTCCATTGCGGAGGTGAATTTATTGCTTGATAGTTCACCGCCAAGGTGGGCACCACAGTTTGAACCTTTGCCTTCCCTCTCGACAGAGTCAGCCCCTCCATCCCTAGAGGTTCCTCTGAAGCTTGAGCTTAAGCCACTCCCGGCTAATCTTAAGTATGTGTTTTTGGGTGCCGAGGATACCCTTCCGGTTATTATAGCGTCTGACCTTTCTGCTATGCAGGAGGGTCAACTTGTTGTGGTGCTTAAAGAGCACAAGGGTGCCATTGGGTGGTCTGTGGCAGATTTGAAGGGTATTGATCCCTCCATGTGCATGCATCGCATAAATTGCGAAGAGAATGCTAAGCCCTCACGTGAGATGCAGCGGAGGTTGAACCCTAATATGAAGGAGGTAGTGATGAAGGAGGTAGTGAAACTCCTCGATGCGGGTATCATATACCCCATCGCTGATAGCAAGTGGGTGAGTCCCACCCAAGTGGTGCCCAAGAAATCGGGCATCACTGTGGTTGAGAACGAGAGAGGAGAGATAGTCCCTACACGCCTCACCACTGGGTGGCGTGTTTGCATCGATTACCGAAAACTTAACTCCATGACTAGGAAAGATCACTTCCCATTGCCATTTATTGATCAAATCCTAGAGCGGCTCGCAGGCCAAAGTTACTACTGTTTTCTGGATGGTTATTCTGGATACAATCAGGTGCCTGTTGACCCCGCTGATCAAGAGAAAACAACATTCACCTGTCCCTTTGGCACTTTTGCCTATCGGCGTATGCCGTTTGGTTTGTGCAATGCACCTACTACCTTTCAGCGGTGTATGATGTCCATATTTTCGGACATGGTGGAAAAATTCCTTGAAGTCTTTATGGATGACTTTTCGGTCTTTGGGACTTCTTTCGAGGATTGTCTCCACAACTTGAGCAAGGTGCTTGAGCGCTGTGTGGAGAAAAGCTTAGTTCTAAGTTGGGAAAAGAGCCATTTTATGGTTCAAGAGGGCATAGTGCTAGGACATGTAGTGTCCAAGAGGGGGATTGAAGTTGACAAAGCCAAAGTTGACTTAATCTCGAAGCTTCCACCCCCCCTCTTCAGTTAAGCAAGTTTGGTCCTTTTTAGGACACGCGGGCTTTTATCGCCGCTTCATTCAAGACTTTAGCAAAATTGCTAAACCCTTGTGCGACCTCCTTGCCAAGGACACTCCTTTTGTCTTCAATAAGGCGTGCATGACAGCCTTCGTCACTTTGAGAGATGCCCTGTCCATTGCGCCTAGTATGCAGTCACCCGATTGGTCTTTACCATTTGAGATTATGTGCGACGCGTCTGACTATGCAGTCGGTGCCGTCCTTGGCCAACCAACGGTGTGACAAGATTCCCCATGCGATATACTACGCAAGCAAGACCCTCTCCGATGCTCAATTGAATTATACCACTACGGAGAAGGAATTACTCGCGGTTGTATTTGCGCTGGACAAGTTTCGGTCCTATCTCCTCGGGTCTAAAGTTGTTGTGTACTCCGACCATGCAGCTTTGCGACACTTGCTTGCTAAGAAGGACGCGAAACCGAGGTTAATTCGGTGGATTTTGTTGCTACAGGAGTTTGATTTTGAAATTCTGGACAAGAAGGGATCCGAAAACTCTGTAGCCGACCACTTGTCGAGGATCCTAGTTGATTCCTTGTGCGACACAGTGCCTCTACATGACTCATTCCCCGATGAGCAACTTTTTGAGGTGTCACAAGTCCGGCCTCTGTGGTACGCGTACATCGTTAACTACCTAGCCACTGGTGAGATTCCATCTTTTTGGTCCCAGCAAGATAAGGGGCAATTTTTCTCACAAGTGGGGCATTATTTATGGGAGGATCCGATACTTTTCAAGTATTGCGCTGACCAAATGATCCGCCGCTGTGTCCCCGAGTGCGAATATCATAGTATTCTTACTTTTTGTCACACTCTTGAGTGTGGGGGACATTTTAGTGGGATGAAAACGGCAGCCAAGGTGCTGCAGAGCGGCTTCTATTGGCCGACTCTCTTTAAGGACGCCCACGAGTTTTGCAAGACGTGTCTCCGGTGCCAACGCTCCGGGAATATGTCTCGCTGAGACATGATGCCACTATCCCCTATCTTAGTTGTGAAAATTTTTGATGTTGGGGGATTGATTTCATGGGCCCGTTCCCGAACTCCTTTGGGAATGAGTACATTTTAGTGGCGGTGGATTATGTTTCGAAATGGATGGAAGCGGTGGCCACCAAGACTAATGACCACAAGGTGGTTATCAAGTTCTTGCAGAGTAACATTTTCAGTAGGTTTGGCTATCCGCGAGCGATCATAAGTGATGAGGGGACCCACTTCCTCAATAAATACTTTGCGGCCCTAGTCCGGAGATACTCCATTTCGCACAAGGTGGCAACACCTTACCATCCGCAGAGTAGCGGTCAAGTTGAGGTCTCAAACAGGGAGACTAAGAAAATTCTCGAGAGGACGGTGGGTGCATCACGCAAAGACTGGTCCACTCGACTGGACGATGCGTTGTGGGCTTACCGTACTGCATATAAAACCCCTATTGGCATGTCTCCTTACCGATTGGTTTTTGGTAAGGCATGCCACTTACCGGTGGAGTTAGAGCATCGGGCATTGTGGGCCATTAAAAAGTTTAATTTCGATATGGCCGCTGCCGGGTCTCATCGTCGACTCCAATTGAGAGAGCTTGAAGAGTTGCGCAATGATGCGTATGAGAGTTCGAGAATCTATAAGGATAAGACTAAGGCTTTTCACGATAAACACATAGTTCGAAAGTCTTTTGAGCCTGACCAAAAGGTGTGTCTCTTTAATGCGCGCTTGCGTTTATTTCCCGGTAAATTGAGGTCTAGGTGCGATGGTCCTTTGTTATTCATAAAGTTTTCCCTCATGGGGCGGTTGAAATAAGAGATCCACGCGATGGAAAAATTACCAAAGTTAATGGTCAGCGTCTTAAGCCGTATGCGGAGGGCATTTATAACGAGGAGGTGATTGAGGAGATTAATTTGATCGATCCGGTTTATCCGGATTGTTGAGCGTTAGGGAAGTCTAGGAGACTATAAATCTATGGAGGTTGAGATACCTCCAGTTTAGCCGTGCTTGAACGGCTTGTTTTGGTCCGGTATAGCCACCTAATTTCTAGCCTTAGGTTTGTGTATCTGGATTTCGAACAATCTTATTGCAGTGCCTCGGATAGTCATTAAAGACGATTGGCTCTGACTTCTTTGAGGAAAAACCTTGAGAAGTTTAACCTGTTGAGTCATGACTTACCCGGGATTGTTATGATGACCTTCTCTACACAAGTTGTAAGTGAGAAATTAGGGAGAAAAGTAGTACCCGTGCCTTTTGCGTGAAGAAAATGGTGGATTTTTGGGTTCGTCGTTTGTGTGTTTAATTCTTCGTGTTCGTATTGTTCATGTTTAGCATCGTTTAATTTTGTGTTTTAGATGTTTGTGTTCCATGATTTTATGTTTGGTTGATGTTAGTTAGGTGTTTTTAGTGTTTTAGCTTGAAGTTGGAGGGGTTACGGAGTTCCGCATTGACGCGCGCTACACCCTTGGTCCGGACCACGCTCACGCCCGTCCGGACCATGACATTTGAAGCATTTTAGGACCTCGCTGTACCCGTAGTCCGGACCATGGAAATTCCCGTCCGGACCACCATGTTGTTGAGCCAAAACCTGCCCCACTGTTTCGGTAGTCCGGACCGGGAAAACGGTGGTCCGGACCATCCTCTGCTGCCCGAGAATGGAACCCACTGCATCCGTAGTCCGGACCGGGAAACCGGTGGTCCGGACTATGCCTTCCGAAAAAAGAAAAAAAAATTTGGGACCCGATCGGTTTAATACCCCAGCCCTCTTCTCTCCCCTCTACCAATCACATAGCCCTCTCCTCTCCCTTTCTCTCACTACCCCACCATAGCCACACCTTCCCCAAACCATATCTCCACCAAATCACCACCAATCTTTCGCCCGGATGGCTCAAAATCGTCACCACATCGCCCCCTCCTTGTCCGGACCAACATATTCAAACCACCACCTCTCACATCCACCCAATCGGCCGGAATCATCCATTAAAGTTGGTGGGTTTTTGGTTTTTCAATCCGTGATCTAGTCCAAACCGTGCGCACCCAAGCCGAGCCAATACCGGATTCTTGCTCCTTGCGTCGTGGGCTTTCACATACCGGGGCCGTCCAATTTTTCCGGTCGTCTTCTCCGGCGACTTTTCCGGCCATATTGCCGGAGCTCCGGTAACCCCTTCAATTTCAAGTTTTTCTTTTTCTTTCTTGCTTTTCTTTTCTTTCTTAGTTTAACTTAGTCGTTTGGACCCCCATTCACCCACAACCATGGGTCGTGAAAAGGCAAGAAAATTAGTACTCAAGCCGGGCCTTCCTCTACCCCTACCCCTAAGCGTCGTCGCGCCCGAAGTAAGAGTCCTAGTCTGGACCCTGAGCCACCGGCTGCTGACCCGTTTGAGCGCTATGCCACCCGCCCTTACAAACACCCCCTCACTTTTGATGTGGCATTCTTCGAACACGAGGCGGCCACGACGGGGCAATTTCAGGAAATAACTGACCGGGGGTTGACATGCCTTCTCGGTAATCATGCACCTATTTACTCCCGGTTGGTCCGGGAAACTTATACTTATTTGCGCAAGGATACTACGGTTGGCTACTTTACAACTATGGTTGATCACCGCGAGTTCCGTTTCGGTGCTCGCGATATTGCCCAAGCCTTAGGTTGTCCATATAGAGAGACTGTCCCCGTTTTTGCTGACGAGGTGGCCAATATTGATCTTGATGCCATGTCCCGTCTTTTTAAACCGAATTTGGCACGCACGGACCACTTGCGACGGAGAGACCTTGACCCATCTCTTTGGTTTATTGACTTAGTTCTCTCCAATGTATGCTATGGCCATAAGGATGAGCGGAAGAATAATTGGCTCTGCTGTCTCTATTCCTTTCTGATTGGCGCGCCACTGAACGTGCCTAAAATTATTATACGTGAGATAGACCGGTTCTTGACGGGGCCTACGAAGGTTGCAACACCCCTTCCTTTTGGCCATCTCGTTACTCGATTGCTTGATCTCTGCACCGCTGACTTTCGAGGGCGTCGCTACCACATTCCGTCCGGTGAGGAACAGGATGCCTCCCTTGATTATTATGACCGTTCCCGGTGGAATCGAAGTGTTAACCCCATGTTGGCACGACGTGTGATGGCGGCCAACGCCCCCAATGTTCCTCTACCACCGGTTGCGGCGGACTTTCACTTTGGTTACCCTGAGTATCAGACTCTGCTGAGTGGGTTGGCGGGTTTGAGAGTTGACCACGAGCAGTTGCGTGTCCAGACGGACACTTTGCGTGCCAACCAGGAGTTTTCTTATGAGCAAATGGTTGCCATGAGCATGGCATCTCACAGGCAGCACTATGACTCCCAGGGCTTGCTTCATAGCCTGTTGCACCTCGACCCGTTGCCACCCTACCAGTCCCCCGTGTAGGGACTGGTTCTTAACCACTCCAAAGGTGTTTTTCACGTCGTTGGGCACTCGGCACCTATAACACCATTAACCAACAAACGCTAATCAAATAACAACCTAATTTGCCTAACAAAGTACGAGTTAACGAGGTTCAATGGGTGCTTTTCGGCACCTATCACACCCCCCAACTTACACTTTGCTAGTCCCTAGCAAAGAAACAAGCTAAACTACCAACTAAGTGCAACTAAATGATAGTTCTTTTAAACCCCCGGGCGGCCCCGGTAGGACGAGTGAAGTCTCATGAGGGTTTTCAGCCGTGATCACCCACAAAACACAAAGGGAACGGAATACCACAAGTGCAACTCAAACCCAACCGACAACATCCCAAGATGCCGCCGCGAATGCCACATGAACCAAGGACAAGATGCTTTGCTCATGCAAAGGTTTAAACAAGTGAATTCTCGTACTCAATCTACCACAACGATTAGCCTTCACATCTGTGACCGGATAGGGATTTATCATAAAGCATGTGTGTGAGTGAGAACCGCACAAAGAGATTCACCAACCCTGAAAACAGTTCACACTATCAATATCCCGGTGTGCCTCTACATTCTCCCCCTCCCTTTGTTCAGCCGTTCTTTCTTTTGTTTTTCTTTTCCCCTTGTTTTTTTCTTTTTGTTTTTTGTGTGTGATTGTGCATTGTCCGGATCTCTCGGGCTTTCTAGTTGACCCATGTAACGAGCTTTAGGTCGGTCATCCCCAAGCCAGATGGCCTTAGGGTACCAGGTTTAAAGAGACCCCTCGGACTTAATCGCTCGAGTCAAAAAGGCTTTAGAGAGAGACCCAAACTAACCACATTAAACCAGTGCCTTCACAAGGTCTATCCATCTTTTGACGCGAACAACACGGTGGGAGCAAACCCCGATTGCCCGGTTACTCAATGGACGCCCGGATAAGCAACATCAATTCAGTGCACAATGTAAGGAAGGGGTTCCAATTAGCCCATGGGCACAATCAACTAACACCGAGATATTAACGTCATGCAAACCAAATTCAAAGCTAGTGAACACTCAAAGTGGGTCAGTGCGCGTGAGAAGGCATGAACTCAAATGATCAAACACTATCCAACCATAGATGGTACGGGCTATCCAAGTGCTTTCTATCAACATGGTATTCACAAGCTTAAACCGATCCATGAACTCGCGTCGAGACATCAATTCACATGACAAACACTCGCAGCACTAATCAACAGCCATCAATCAAGACTAAGTGCACTCAAGTATCCAACACCCTCTACGCAACCTTCTTTTTTTAGAATTTTCAAATTTTTAATTTTTAATGTTTTTCGAGACTCTAAATATGCACAACTACAAAGTGTCCCCTCCCCCCAACTTAAAGCATGCAATGTCCGCATTGAATGTCAGGCACCAAAAAGATAAGACAAAGAAGGTAAAAGTAAGGAAAGAGATCACCTCGTGAAGGAGAACTAAGTTGGCTAAAAATCATGGGGTATGACCCCCCAACTGGAACACAATGACCTGCATATGTTAGTCCCCACAACGACAAAAGAAAGAAAAAGAACAGGAAAAAAAAACTATTGAAGAAAGAAAAGACAGAAAAGAAAAGACTGGACACTGTACAACAAAGAGTGACCAACACATCACTCGTCACCAACACCACCGTCCACCCCATCCCCATGTGAAGAAGAAGTACCGGGAAAGGGAGGATACACGAGGGACTGGTAGGGTGGCAACGGGTCGAGGTGCAACAGGCTATGAAGCAAGCCCTGGGAGTCATAGTGCTGCCTGTGAGATGCCATGCTCATGGCAACCATCTGCTCATAAGAAAACTCCTGGTTGGCACGCAAAGTGTCCGTCTGGACACGCAACTGCTCGTGGTCAACTCTCAAACCCGTCAACCCACTCAGCAGAGTCTGATACTCAGGGTAACCAAAGTGAAAGTCCGCCGCAACCGGTGGTGGAGGAACACTGGGGGCGTCGACCGCCATCGCACGCCGTCGTGCCAACATAGGGCTCACACTCCGATTCCATTGGGAACGGTCATAATAATCAAGAGAAGCATCCTTTTCCTCAACCTGTGGAATGTGGTAGCGACGCCCCCGAAAATCAGCGGTGCAGAGATCAAGCAATCGAGTAACGAGATGCCCAAAAGGAAGGGGTGTCGCAACCTTCGTGGGTCCCGTCAAGAACCGGTCTATCTCACGTATAATAATTTTAGGCACGTTCAGTGGCGCGCCAATCAGAAAGGAATAGAGACAGCGGAGCCAATTATTTTTCCGCTCATCCTTATGGCCATAGCACACATTGGAGAGAACTAAGTCAATAAACCAAAGAGATGGGTCAAGGTCTCTCCGTCGCAAGTGGTCCGTGCGTGCCAAATCCGGTTTAAAAAGACGGGCCATGGCATCAAGATCCATATTGGCCACCTCGTCAGCAAAAGCGGGGACAGTCTCTCTATATGGACAACCTAAGGCTTGGGCAATATCGCGAGCACCGAAACGGAACTCGCGGTGATCAACCATAGTTGTAAAGTAGCCAACCGTAGTATCCTTGCGCAAATAAGTATAAGTTTCCCGGACTAACCGGGGGTAAATAGGTGCATGATTACCGAGAAGGCATGTCAACCCCCGGTCAGTTATTTCCTGAAATTGCCCCGTCGTGGCCGCCTCGTGTTCGAAGAATGCCACATCAAAAGTGAGGGGGTGTTTGTAAGGGCGGGTGGCATAGCGCTCAAACGGGTCAGCAGCCGGTGGCTCAAGGTCCGGACTAGGACTCTTACTGCGGGCGCGACGGCGCTTAGGGGTAGGGGTAGAGGAAGGCCCGGCTTGAGTACTAATTTTCTTGCCTTTTTCACGACCCATGGTTGTGGGTGAACGGGGGTCCAAACAACTAAGTTAAACTAAGAAAGAAAAGAAAAGCAAGAAAGAAAAAGAAAAACTTGAAATTGAAGGGGTTACCGGAGCTCCGGCAATGTGGCCGGAAAAGTCGCCGGAGAAGACGACCGGAAAAATTGGGCGGCCCCGGTATGTGAAAGCCCACGACGCAAGGAGCAAGAATCCGGTATTGGTTCGGCTTGGGTGCGCACGGTTTGGACTAGATCACGGATTGAAAGACCAAAAACCCACCAACTTTAATGGATGATTCCGGCTGATTGGGTGGATGGGGGAGGTGGTGGTTTGAATATGTTGGTCCGGACAAGGAGAGGGCGATGTGGTGACGATTTTGAGCCGTCCGGGCGAAAGATTGGTGGTGATTTGGTGGAGTTTTGTGGTGGGGAAGGCTTGGCTATGGTGGGTTAGAGAGAGAAAGGGAGAGGAGAGGGTTATGTGATGGGTAGAGAAGAGAGAAGGGCTGGGGTTATGTGATGGGTTAGAGAGAAAAAAAAAAAAAAAAAAATTTTCCCGGAAGGCATGGTCCGGACCACCGATACCCGGTCCGGACTACGGGTACAGTGTGCTCGGGTTTGAGGGACAGGGACCATGGTCCGGACGGCCGAAACCGTGGTCCGGACTACCGATACAGTGGGTTAGACTTTCAATCGAGCAAGGGATGGTCCGGACGGGAATTCTAATGGTCCGGACTACGGGTATAGTAGGTTCAAGTTTGGCTCAACAACATGGTGGTCCGGACGGGCGTGAGCGTGGTCCGGACCAAGAGTGTAACGCACGTCAAAATGGAACTCCATAACCCCTCCAACTGCAAGCTAAAACACTAAAAACAATTAACTAACATCAATGAAACAGAACATCATGAAACACAAACATCTAAAACACAAAATTAAACGATGCTAAATATGAACAATACGAACACGAAGAATGAAACACATAAACGACGAACCCAAAAATCCACCACTTTCTTCACGCAAAAGGCACGGGTACTACTTTTCTCCCTAATTTCTCACTTACAACTTGTGTAGAGAAGGTCATCATAACAATCCCGGGTAAGTCATGACTCAACAGGTTAAACTTCTCAAGGTTTTTCCTCAAAGAAGCCAGAGCCAATCGTCTTTAATGACTATCCGATGCACTGCAATAAGATTGGTCGAAACCCAGATACACAAACCTAAGGCTAGAAATTAGGTGGCTATACCGGACCAAAACAAGCCGTTCGAGCACGGCTAAACTGGAGGTATCTCAACCTCCGTAGATTTATAGTCTCCTAGACTTCCCTAACGCTCAACAATCCGGATAAACCGGATCGATCAAATTAATCTACTCAATCACCTCCTCGTTATAAATGCCCTCCACATACGGCTTAAGACGCTGACCATTAACTTTGGTAATTTTTCCATCGCGTGGATCTCTTATTTCAACCGCCCCATGAGGGAAAACTTTATGAATAACAAAAGGACCATCCCACCTAGACCTCAATTTACCGGGAAATAAACGTAAGCGCGCATTAAAGAGCCACACCTTTTGGTCAGGCTCAAAAGACTTTCGAACTATGTGTTTATCGTGAAAAGCCTTAGTCTTATCCTTATAGATTCTCGAACTCTCATACGCATCATTGCGCAACTCTTCAAGCTCACTCAATTGGAGTCGACGATGAGACCCGGCAGAGGCCATATCGAAATTAAACTTTTTAATGGCCCACAATGCCCGATGCTCTAACTCCACCGGTAAGTGGCATGCCTTACCAAAAACCAATCGGTAAGGAGACATGCCAATAGGGGTTTTATATGCTGTACGGTAAGCCCACAACGCATCGTCCAGTCGAGTGGACCAGTCTTTGCGTGGAGTGTCTTTTGTCGTTGTGGGGACTAACATATGCAGGTCATTGTGTTCCAGTTGGGGGGTCATACCCCATGATTTTTAGCCAACTTAGTTCTCCTTCACGAGGTGATCTCTTTCCTTACTTTTACCTTCTTTGTCTTATCTTTTTGGTGCCTGACATTCAATGCGGACATTGCATGCTTTAAGTTGGGGGGAGGGGACACTTTGTAGTTGTGCATATTTAGAGTCTCGAAAAACATTAAAAATTAAAAATTTGAAAATTCTAAAAAAAGAAGGTTGCGTAGAGGGTGTTGGATACTTGAGTGCACTTAGTCTTGATTGATGGCTGTTGATTAGTGCTGCGAGTGTTTGTCATGTGAATTGATGTCTCGACGCGAGTTCATGGATCGGTTTAAGCTTGTGAATACCATGTTGATAGAAAGCACTTGGATAGCCCGTACCATCTATGGTTGGATAGTGTTTGATCATTTGAGTTCATGCCTTCTCACGCGCACTGACCCACTTTGAGTGTTCACTAGCTTTGAATTTGGTTTGCATGACGTTAATATCTCGGTGTTAGTTGATTGTGCCCATGGGCTAATTGGAACCCCTTCCTTACATTGTGCACTGAATTGATGTTGCTTATCCGGGTGTCCATTGAGTAACCGGGCAATCGGGGTTTGCTCCCACCGTGTTGTTCGCGTCAAAAGATGGATAGACCTTGTGAAGGCACTGGTTGAATGTGGTTAGTTTGTGTCTCTCTCTAAAGCCTTTTTTACTCGAGCGATTAAGTCTGAGGGGTCTCTTTAAACCTGGTACCCTAAGGCCATCTGGCTTGGGGATGACTGACCTAAAGCTCGTTACATGGGTCAACTAGAAAGCCCGAGAGATCCGGACATTACACAATCACACACAAAAAACAAAAAGAAGAAAACAAGGGGAAAAGACAAACAAAAGAAAGAATGGCTGAACAAAGGGAGGGGGAGAATGTAGAGGCACACCGGGATATTGATAGTGTGAACTGTTTTCAGGGTTGGTGAATCTCTTTGTGCGGTTCTCACTCACACACATGCTTTATGATAAATCCCTATCCGGTCACAGATGTGAAGGCTAGTCGTTGTGGTAGATTGAGTACGAGAATTCACTTGTTTAAACCTTTGCATGAGCAAAGCATCTTGTCCTTGGTTCATGTGGCATTCGCGGCGGCATCTTGGGATGTTGTCGGTTGGGTTTGAGTTGCACTTGTGGTATTCCGTTCCCTTTGTGTTTTGTGGGTGATCACGGCTGAAAACCCTCACGAGACTTCACTCGTCCTACCGGGGCCTCCCGGGGGTTTAAAAGAACTATCATTTAGTTGCACTTAGTTGGTAGTTTAGCTTGTTTCTTTGCTAGGGACTAGCAAAGTGTAAGTTGGGGGGTGTGATAGGTGCCGAAAAGCACCCATTGAACCTCGTTAACTCGTACTTTGTTAGGCAAATTAGGTTGTTATTTGATTAGCGTTTGTTGGTTAATGGTGTTATAGGTGCCGAGTGCCCAACGACGTGAAAAACACCTTTGGAGTGGTTAAGAACTGTCGAGGATGCGAAGAGGAGCAAAAGAGGACCAAATGGCCGATTTTTGGTACCATGGTCCGGACCATGCAAATCCCCGTCCAGACCATGGTCCTCGCGAGCATCAGTGAGCAAACTGCATCGGTAGTCCGGACCACGGTATCCCCGTCCGGACCATGGCGACGGGAATTGGTGTTTTTACTGGTTTTTGTGTAATTTTAAGGGCCCTAGCATAACCTAACATTGTTTTAGGGTACCCCAACTATTGAGAGAGGCTACTTTGATAGAGAAACACTTTGTTCTTCACGTTCTTCATGCGTTCTTCGAATCAAAGCTTGTCGATCATCACCATGTCCGGCTAAACCCCTTTTCTAGGGGGAGGATGAAGCTCTACACCAAGTAACCTTGTTTTTCTACATAGATTGTGGTTAATACTTGAATCGGATAATATGTTATGAACTCGATTTCATATGATCAATGGAACCATGGTTTTCTTCTTCCAATCTGTAGCGTATTTGTATTCATGTATTCAAATACCATAAACATATAATTGTTTTCACTGGTGTGATTGGAGTTCTGAGATGGATTATGCTCGTAAGACGAACTGTAACGCGATAGTGAGACGGTCCGTGCTATGGGATAGTCCATGCCTTTTAACAATCTCTATATTCTCTTGACGATTATCGTTAGGGTTTGCAAGCCCTAGCATTAATCCTTTGCGATTCGAATATTAATCAAATCTATGCGATGCTTGGTTATGCGGTATGAGCGGATTCTAAACCCTAGATCTTCTTCCCAAATAGTTTCACATCTTTAATTATTGCGCTCTTTAGTTCAATTATTTCACAAACAATCAAACCACTTTTTACCGAATTAAATTGGAAATTCATTGGAATTAACGCAACTCAGCCAATTTGTCTCCGCGGATCGACACTCGGACTTAGCCACTATTCTTATGAGTAGTAGTTAATTCTAAGTAATTATAAATATATTTTTGACTCGGCACGACACGATCATTCATTGCCGGGTAAAAACTCCCAACGGATTAAGTAGATGACTCTTGCATGTTGAATAACTTCATTTCGCTCATTGTAAACAACATCTTTCTTCCTTTGGTCAACATATTCTGCATTGACAATTAAAAGCTTTTACACACACAAAAAAGTACTCTGAAGTGTTTGTGGAAAGCATTTCTTTCTACAAAAACAAAGGGTGACTCATATGTAGAACAATCGCTACCGAAAGATCCAATTTCAAATGGGCATGGAGTAGCATCATCGATGGTCTATGCAGAGTGTTTCATACTTTCTTATACCACCACAATCCTTGAATTCACTTAATATAAGGATAAATTCTACTGACAAAATTTAACGTTTAAAAGAGACACAATGTTAACCCCTAAATCTCCTCCCAAGTATTAGGTGCTACAATGACACTATTAATCTTGTTATTCATTAATTAACCTAGAAAACAGAAGTGTGATAAAGGTGAATATGTCACCTAGATTAAAGTTCATTTTGCTCCTGAAGATTATAAATGCTAACACCCCGTTTATTCCTATGCAACTACATAACACTTCTTAGTGGGATATTGAACTGAAGGAATTTAAAAAGTAAGTAAATCGAGTATTCCACACCGTATCATTGAAAAAAATACTAAATAACTACGATCAAAAGAACTGACGTCATATGAATCCATGGCATTGTCTAGCTTTTCCCTACGGCATTAGAAACTAATCTTGTCAATGTTTTCAAGGTGTCAATAACCTTCTTCGAATAAGAAACTATGACCTAGACAATTCAGGGTTTACAAGATTGTCTAATTTTAGAATAGGATCATATTTAAAATAATAAATAAATAAATATAAAAGTCAAATGCAAAACTCAATTTTGTTATGCTTATATCAACTTCTGAAGCCTTCACATTGCCATCTTAGTTTCAGAAGCAAATCTCCGAAAGTGCACTTCTAAATAGAAATTGAATGTTAAAAGATAGTCATGGAATTATGGGTTTATAAATGCCTTTGGACTATCTGTTCGATTGTGGTGAAGCATAAAAAGAGAAAATGACAACAATAGGCATAGTTCTAACTGTCATGTGATCATGAATCTGGATATGAACTCTCAATATATAATAGTTTTTGTTCTAGTTGGAGTTTACTGACGACAAAGTAAAGAGCTGTTCGACAAAAGATTTTTTTGATTTCCTATCAATTCAAACGAACATTGCGGATTCAATTGCCAAAAAATGCTACAGAGATTTAGTAAATTATACCTATAGAGTGTAGTGTTCAAAGGAAATATGCAAACAAAGTGAACGAAAACACGAAAATCTCTTATGCACGCCTACAAATTGAAGTGTTTTAATCAAATCAAATCTAGCATGTCAAATTCTTTATTCAAGAAAACTGTGAACTTAAAAGGCAAACAAAATTAATATGTGCATAGTATGTTCTGTCTACCGAAGCAAATTGGAGTCCACAACGCAAAGCATCTTCTGTTAGGTCCTCTTTCTCTTTGCAGTGTGATGTTGAATGTCGATTAACCAATTAAAATCAAAGAGAAGGGTAAGGACAATGTTGTCTATGCAACTTGTTTGGATTATACTCAATGGAGATCAAAAACAATTCATCAAACATCTTAAGCTCAAGAACTGTTTGGCAAGACCAACTCTATTATGATCTAAACTCAGCATTGGATTAACATGCTCAAGGATGCTTATCATTTGAAAGCGAGAGAACTCCGACAAGAAGAGATTGAGGGCAGTTGCAACAACAAAGTGCTGATGGATTTGGTGGGCACTGGACGCTAGAGTTAGAGGCGGAGACTGGTGTCACCAAAGTATTTGATTTTAAGTTGGTCGTTTTCTCCGTATGTCTTTTTATTCTAATTGAGCAAATCAGCTTTTCACATGTTCAATTATTCAAAGAGAATATTTTGAACATGGTCAACTAAACGAAAAAGAAAAAGGAAAACATAAAATCAAACAGTGGCAAAAGGACAAGATGGTTGATAAAATGGCCTCTAGCAATGAATTATGCCCACATTCTCGATCCCCTTTCTCTCAATTGCCCTCCAAATTTCGAGTACATAGATGGATAACTACCCAAGAACAGGGAAAAACAAACCCCACAATTTGAGAAAAAGTAAAGTGAAATTGATGAATCATACCTGTTTTATGAAAAGCAAATATAGATACAAAATCAAAGAAGATATCAACGGCAATCAACTTCCGATCCCTTCTCACATTTGAATAGAAATTAAACAGAATGTATTCGTATACAATGAAAATGTAATGGGTTTCAGACAATATCTTTGATTTGATTAGAAATGAAATCTCATTACCTTGGGATGATTCAAGTAATTTTATGTGATTCCTTGTGCTTGCATGAGGGATGCATTGACTTCACCAGGAACTGCCGAAAAACATAAAAATAGGGTAATGATGAGATTGAGTTGTCATTGCATCATTGTATCAAATAGTTAGTGGGCAAATCACATAAGAGGACTTTGTTCACAAGTATACATGAGGGATTTGTGGCCTTCATCAGAAAAGGATCGGAAAACATCAAATAAAGAAATGGTCAATATGAAGGAAGGCTCACCGTCTACCCGTTGCGGGGGGAGAGAGTAGTCAAGAGGTTTGTGCTGCAATGAGGTTGCCCACCATCTACCCTTTGCCGAACAGAGAAAGAGAGAGATAGCAGAGTTTTTCCGTTCTGTTGTGCTGATATGTTGTTCTCTGATTTGTTGTTTTGGAGGCATCGTTTCCTGGAGGATTGCAGCGTTTGGGCGTAGGAAGGAGTGCAAGGGTAGTTTGGGTAATAGGAAATGTCGACAAACAGTTTACACTTTTAATAGAAGTAGTGTTTAGTATAGATAGATAGATATACATGGTTCTTATAACAGCTCACACCCCTCAACTTGTTGATGTGCTACCCTCAAATACAATTAAAGCAACACTCACACATTTACCCCTCATTTAAATATTTAAGAACATTTTTACACTATGCCTTAGCCTTATTTTCGAAATGTCATTTAAAAAAAATACGAGTCCTTACATCCCTCTCTTTTGAAATTGGTTTTTTCCTACTTCAGAATTTATACACTCCCCGTAATTTTTCCACTCCCTAATCTCTCCCTATATCTCAACATCTTGTAAAAAGAAACGAATATATATATAGGATCCGTTTCTAGTCCGGGATCCGGACCTCCACGTTCCCGATATTTTTTTTATGACAGTTTTGTGAAAAACTATTCGGATCAAGTCCTTCCCGGTAATTTTTTTTTATGATTTCTCGCGGGACCCTTAAAAACACCTTTTAAACACACTGGAAGGTTCGGATTTTGCAAAAACAATTTTTAAAACATTCAAAACACCAAAAAACTTTCAGTCAGGGATCCCTGACTAGAACCGTCGGCTATATATATATTGGAGTTATCTAGTCCGGGATCCCTAAGTCCGGTACTCATAGTTCCAGATCAAATTTTCATGATCTGAACCGTCCAATGTGTTTAAAACTTGTTTTTAAGGGTCCCCGCGAGAAATCATCCAAAAAAAATACCGGGAAGGGCTTGATCGAAGCAGTTTTTCATAAAACTGTATATGTACAATTTTTGTGAAAAACTGCTCGGATAAAGCCCTTCCCAGTTGTTTTTTTAGATGATTTATCGCGGGGACCATTAAAAACACGTTTTAAACACATTGGATGGTTCAGATTATGCAAAAACACATTTTAAACCCTTAAAAACACCCATTTTCCTTCAATCTGGGATTCTTGACTGGATAATTCGTGTATATATATATATACCTCCGTTCTTCCCTTATTCTTTTATTTTTCATACACCCCTCTCTCTCTCTCTCTCTCTCTCTCTCTCTCTCTCTCTTCTCTTTTTTTTTCTTTTTTTTCACCATACTCTCTCTCTCTCTCTCTCTCTCTCTCTCTCTCTCTCTCTCTCTCTCTCTCTCTCTCTCTCTCTCTCTCTCTCTCTCTCTCTCTCTCTCTCTCTCTCTCTCTCTCTCTCAGCACTTGATCGTTCGTAGCCTATTATATTTGCTTGAGTCGACAGAAGTAAGGTAGGGCACTTAAAACTCAACTTTTACTTTAGTCATGTTGCTTACGTGGTTTTTGTGTAGCCGTTAGTATTACGAGGAATTCGTAGTGGTGGATTTAATCGTTTATTTTAGAGAATTGAGTTAGAAATGTACTGTAGGAGTTAAACGGTTTAACTTTGGGAAAAGAACGTGCTTTTGCAAGCCACCCTATGTTCTATACGTTTTGGGCCAAATTGAGTCGAATTCAAGAAAAACTCAGAACTAAGAAGTTATAGATTACAAAATTTTAAGCAACTTTCATATGGAACTCATTTTGATCCAAGGTTTGTACAAAAATATATGAATTTTTAAATAAACTGTTTGTGGACGGTCGCTTCGCGCGGGCGAGGTTTCCACGCATTTTGGTAATGTTTGTGAAAAAGGGCGATCTGGGGAAAAGGAAAAAATTTAGAGTCGCCACCCGGGGTTTAATTTCTGGAAAATGTTAGGTACCCGAGAAACCGTTTAGAAAAATAATTTGGCTGTGTTTGGTTGAGAGTTTTGGGAAGAAATTTTTTGAGAAATTTTTTGAGATAGTGTTTGGATGAGTTTTTGGAAAAAGTAATAATTAGAGAGATGTGTAATGATTGGAGAGAGATAGAGAGAAAAATGAAAAAGAGAGAAAAATGAAAATAATGATTGGATGAAAGGATATGAGTAGAGAGAGAAATATGATTAATGATTGGAGAGATGAGAGATGGGGAAGGAATCTTTTTGGAAAATTTTTTGGAAATGTGAAGTGAACAAAGTGAATGACTCTTATGCCGCTGAAAAAGGGTTTGATCTGCGAAAAATAGAGATTTGGGTTCGGGAGCCAGGTTACCCGCGGGGAAGGTTTTGTTTCAAAAATGCACCCCGCGTGCCCGGAATTTTCCGGTCTCTACTAAATCTTTGTGGGATTATCCTTTGAAAAGATTTTATGAAAAACCTTATTTCACATAAACAATATATCGAGAAACAACATGCTTAAAGGGAACAAATAATGATAACAAATCACGTAATACGCAACCAAGTATATAAATGCAAGGAAATTAACTGAGAGGGGGTTTAAGTGTGAAAACAGAAAGTAAAAGGGGCCGTTAACCGCAATTTAACCCACTGGTTTTTTTACCAAAAACAGAGCATCGGGTTTCAGAAAACAGAGCAAATCAAATGTTTTTCCAGTGACACCGTACAGCGTCAAAAATTACACTGTGCGGTGCCATGAGGATGCCGTACGGCGCCTCTGTGCTTGTAATTTTCAAAGAAAATTCTCATTTTGTCTGATTGAAACCAATCTCTGTTTTTATGCAAAAACCACGTTGTTCGTTGATAAAAGTAGGTTTGGAAAATGGTTTTGATAAAGGAATGTACCTCATTTCGAGGACGGTATCCCGCGACAATGGACGATGTCACGCGAAACTCACCCGAGAGGTTTGAATTTTGTTGAAATATCTCCGTTTGGACTCGAGGAAGAGCTACAAAGCTCTCCTCGAGCCCGGCGGAGACTCCCCTCAAAAGGTTACTACGATTTTGAACACGGATGTTGTACCTTGGATTTGCTCGGCTATGATCAAAGTATTCGAATAGGATCGGTTTTGAGGCTCGGAATGATGGTTGTAAGGTTATATGATTTGAATTTGAGGATGGTTTTGACAGCGTAACAAGGGACGAGAAGTTTTGCTTTTCTGAGAGTAATTTTTCCGAGAATTCGTGAATCCGTCCTCGGCCTTCCCTTCTCACGGCTTTATATAGACGGAGTTCTGAACGATTTCATCATTTTGGGGATAACCGGACGCCAACGAATAACATTATTTCGCCGAATCTCATCATTCTTTCTGAGCTGCTGGAGCAACCCGGGAATCCTATTGATGGGACAAGAAACGCCGTATGGCGTCAAAGATGTGTCGTGTGGTGCATAGTGCCACACCGCACGGTGCAAAGAAGATTTCAAGCCGTACGGTTATGGATTTCAGGTCATACGGTTCTGGTGGGTTTGGGGTTTTTGGCTCTTTTGATCCATTCGTCTCAAGTATCCGTTCCAAGGTACATTTCGTGCGTTTTTCATCATTGGGGATGCACAAGTCATCAAAGTTGGGGTGTCTACACTATTCCAGTTCTGTTTCTGGGCAACAAGATTGCACTGCCTTCGAACCCATTTTTACATTGTTTAAGATGACAGGTAGGCTTCATATTAACATGAAAGTTATTCCAAATTAAATACCTTATACTTTTGTCAAGTTCCGTGATTTTTGGGATTCTTTTACTATTTTATTAATTAAAGTTGTTGACTGTCACGTTGTCACGAAACTTACCATCTACCGTTTATTTTTCCATCGTGATATATTGTTGGACTTACGTTACTTGTGGCCCAATTGATGTATGAACCCTAATTCTGTTACATTGATTAATTGGTTAAATTATATGGATGGATAGAGGTAATGAACATCGAAGCGATATTGTGGGTTAGGACATGTCGATCTGTCTAGAGCCATGTGCAGTATACTTCGATTTAGATTTGCTATGTGATCAGACACCTAAAGTATATTGTGGGTGGGAATCGATGCCAAATAGAGATTGATCATGATGTTGTGACCGGTTGTGAGCCATGCGCAGTGTACTCCGAGGTAGCTTTGTTGTGTGATCGGGCACCTAAGGTATATTGTGGGTGGGAGCCGGTGATGAATAGTGTTGTTGGTTGAAAGAAGAAGAGTGTAGATTGAAAGATGAGAAGTGTGATTGTGCTGTGGAACAATGGAATTGAATTGAACATATGGTTGTGAAATTCATTAAATTTATCATGTTTAATATTTAATGACTGTGTTATTAAATCTCCTTGTTGTGTATTTTAAATGTCGTTAGGCATACAAAGACGAGTTATTTGAGGTACAAATCACGGAGCATGAATTGGCGTGCTTGGAGTGCACTATTTTGGTTGAAAGGCATACAAAGACGAGTTATTTGATCATCTCATACAAACCAAACCAAACCAAACCAAACCGAGCCTTACATCCCAATCAATTGGGGTCGGCTACATGAATCTTTTTTCTCAATTGAGCTTTGTCAAGTGCTGCTTCATCGCTTAAACCTAGTATACTCAAATCTTTGCGTACTACCGCATCTAATGTCAATTTGGGTCTTCCCCTCCCTTTTGCGTTTCTACCCAAAGCTATCCTATCCACTCTCTTAACTACTGCATCCGCTGGTCTACGGTAGACATGCCCAAACCACCTTAGCCTATTTTCCCTTAACTTCTTCTCTATAGGTGCTACACCTACCATCTCACGAACTGTTTCTTTTCTAATCATATCTGGTCTAGTCTTACCACACATCCACCTCAACATTCTCATTTCCGCTGCACTTATCTTGTTCACATGTTGTTTCTTAATAGGCCAGCATTCTGTCCCGTAAAGCATCGCTGGTCTTATGGCAGTTCTATAAAATTTTCCTTTCAATTTTGGTACCCTCTTGTCACCCAATACACCAATAGTGCTTCTCCACTTGAGCCACCCCACTTGGATCCTATGGGTCACATCATCTGCAATCTCTTCATCTTGACTAATAATAGAGCCTAAATACCTAAAATGGTCACTCTTTGGTATCTCATGATCCTAGATCATCACTCTTTCCTCATACGCACTTCTGGTATCACTAAACTTGCAGACCATATACTCAGTTTTACTCCTACTTATCCGAAAGCCCTTAGACTCTAATGCTTTCCGCCAAATTTCTAATTTAGTATTAACACCACTAGCCGTTTCATCTACAAGGACAATATCATCTGCAAACGACATACACCATGGGATATCCGCCTGAATCTGCCTAGTCAATTCATCCATAACTAACGCGAAAAGGTACGGGCTTAAGGCTGACCCTTGGTGCAATCCTACTATGATGGAAAATTCACTCGTTTCCCCTGTTGGGATCTAATGGCGGTGACGACACCTTCATACGTGTCTCTGACCACATTAATATAGCCTCTGGTCACTCCCTTTCTCTCCAGAACCCACCATATAATTGTTATGCACGCTATAGTGCGTATATTTATCTCTAACTTAGATGATGTTAACCTCATGTTATGTTTATTTGTGCTTATTATGTGTCCTTTTGTATTTTGTAGGTAAATAAAGTGTTTGTGAAAAAAAGAGAAGAAAATGAGGAGAAATATGAAATCTGGGCTTTCTTACTTTATATGTTAAAGCTGGAAGAGAAAAGACATAAAATTGTCATAGCACAAGTGGTGGAGTAGCAGTCGTTTACCCAAGTGATCCCAAGTTCAAGTTTTGGTTGGAGCAAATGCTTTACTTTTTGGATAAAATCTGCATGTTCTGTGAAGCACCGAATAATATCTCCCTTGTTGCACATAGCCGAGATGCACTGAATAATTTCTCCGTTGTTACACATGTGCCTGAAGCGTGAGATAATTTATCACTTGGATGTAATTTCCCACCTGCATGAAGGAAAACGTGGGCTGCCGACCAAATCCAATTCGGATTGGATTTTATCAATTTGGGAAAAGTCAATTCTTGCCTTAATTGTATATATATCTGTTATTTTGTCCCAAGTGCTCCTTGAAGTCTATAAAAGGAGATATCTTCTGAAGAGAAAGAGCATTCAGTCAGTATAGCAGTGAGCTTATAAAAGAATACTCCATTTCTTCATTTCCGTCTTCTGTCTTTTTTCCCTTTCCTCTACTGTATCATTTCTTTCATATTACTAGAGAGCAATACCTTTATCCCGTTCAATGGATTCAAGTAAGTTTGTCTTATTTACTGCTTTCATTTTATTTTCAAATATGTCAGGCTAAATTAGTTGCTAGGGTTAGGATGAAGTTACACGTTTAAATATCTATTTTTTATTTATGTAACTTAACCTCTCCAAAAAAATAGCATATTATCATTGATAAAATTCTTCTTGTTCATTTGCCTATTTTTCACCAGAAACATTAAAATTGGATTTCCATTGTGTTTTGTTGGATTCAGTCTATGATTTGTTAAAAGCGGATATAGACTGTGTTTTGACGGATTCAGTGGATGTTTTAATTTTATACTTTTGTTTGGCAAAAGAAGGATTATTTTTTATAAAGCTAAAAAAAAAAAGAGTTGTCTAAATTATTTTCCACAATAAAAGAGCTTTGCCGCCAATTTATTGTGCAAAGAAATTGGAGAGTTAAGGAGCATAAATAATATAGGTGTGCACATGTAATGGATTCCGATACCCTAGTGTTTTACTTTCGTGTTTAAATCTATCTCTTTTATTTTTAAGTCTGTCTCATCACAATCCCAAAAATTGTTGAGCTAGATTAGGAATTTCATATAGGATTAATTGAGTTATTCAACCACGTCATTGTAGTCCCTGTGGGTTCGACCTCGCTCTTGCTAAGCTATATTTCGATACGATTCGTGCACTTGCGAGTAATTAAAATTTTCACAACAATATCCGCCTGAATCTGCCTAGTCAATTCATCCATAACTAACGCGAAAAGGTACGGGCTTAAGGCTGACCCTTGGTGCAATCCTACTGTGATGGAAAATTCACTCGTTTCCCCTGCTGGGATCTAATGGCGGTGATGACACCTTCATACATGTCTCTGACCACATTAATATAGCCTCTGGTCACTCCCTTTCTCTCCAGAACCCACCATATAATTGTGGACGCTGCCACGGGACCCTCAACTTCGCCGATTTGAAAATTCGATTTGATTTTTGGAGTCGCCACCCGGGTTTGCGGAAAATAACCCGAGAAACCCTTTTTGATAAAAATGTGACTTTCGTGCCCTTATTTTGAAAACGGATTTTGCGACTGATCATTTAAAGAAATATCCAGGTTCGGAGCCAGGTTATGAGAGGGGAAGGGTTTTACAGCACCCCACTCGCCTGACACGGGGCCGGTCTCTACTTTAATATTCGTGGGATTTTATAAAATATTTTATAATGAAATTTTATTCACATATTAAGCAAATAAAATATACAAAATGCTGATGCTGAACAATGAAATGTAACAAAATAAAATGCAACAAAATAATTTAAAATTGAAATTAAAAAATTAATTTTAATTTTCAAGGAACTGGTCTCCCCAAATAGAGGGAATTAGGGCGCCCTAGTTAAAATTAATTACCAAAATTTATTTTCTACCCATTTTGATTCTGATGTTTTTGATAAATTATTTTTAGCAATTTTGAAATGGATTTTAATTTAAGAAAAATCATTATTTAAAAAGGAGAGATTATTATTATTCGAAAAAAAAGAAAAATATTTAGAAGGAAATATTTGGAATTGGGGAGAATAAATTGAAGTAATTATAAAATTGTTTGAATAACATAAAATAATAAATTTGATCCTATTTAAATTCTAAATATCATTTAACTATTTAAAACAAGAAAAATGACAAAAATAGAGAACTGGAGCGCCCCAATTTGGGCAGAACCAGGGTGCCCCCAAAATTTGGGAACTAGGGCACCCTAGATGTTTAAATATGAGAAAATTTCAAAAATTTATTAGGTAAAGACTTTGTTTCCGTTTTGCTACATCACCAATATGGACTATTGGGATGTAGTTCTGGGGATCCCTCAGAGGACCAAGTTGATGGCTTATAGCCAATTTTACCTTTGAAAATGCTTGGATTTGAATGCTCTTTTTGACTTGAAGCTTTAAAACCAGGGGGTTTTGCTGATGTGGGTGGGAATGGAGGGATGGATTGAGATGGATATGCGTGGTTTTGATGGGACACTAGGACTTAAACATTATCTTAGAATTTTTGATTTTTTTTTGTTGAAATTTGGGAGAAATTTGGTTATGGTAGGTGAAAGATAGGGCAGCAGCTTTGAGGAGGCAGAGGGAGGGAGTGTATAGGAGAGTATAAGTCTGATGGTGTAGAGAGAGAGAGATGGATTAAGGCATATGGATGTCTTAGCCAAATGGAGGGAGAAAATGAGGTATTTATAGGGCTAGGTGAGTAGAAAGGACAAGGGGGAGCGTTCTGGGAGCAGGGGGCATCTGGGGGCAGTAAAAAAATCGAATAGCCATCATAGAATTCATCTGCAAGATGCTCTGCACGGTTATGATTTCAAGGGAATTGGGGCGCCCTAGTTGGGTAAAAATTGGGACACCCAAGTCTGACTTGAATTGGGGCGCCCTAGTTCAATGTGAATTAGGGCGCCTAAGTTCGACTACAATGCAGGCAAAACTTCACAGGGCTGCCCCGGGTGCTACCGAACTCCATTTTGAGTGTGGTTTGAAGCGTTGGAAAGCTTGTTGAGTCTACTTTATAACCCAATTAGTTTGGACCCAAAATAATTTTTACATCAAAATCTATGACTATTTTACCCTCAGAAGGTAGGGAAAATAAGTCATTTTATTCAAACATGCACACCTTTCTCATTTTGGAATGGAATGAGACATATTATATATCAAAAAAGAGGGTTTTGAATGTACTAGAAGATGGTGTAGGCTTGGGTTTGTTTTGAAGAGGGTTTGGTTTGATTTTGGAGCAAAAAGAGCATTATTCGAAGCTTTCGAGGCATGTTTTGGTCCACGTCATCATTGGGGAGCCTACCGGCCATAACTTAAGGGTATTTCGAGGGTCCAAATTGGGGTGTCTACAATAATGCCTCTAGGCACCCTATCATAAGCCTTTTCCATGTCTATGAAAATTATATGGAGATCCTTCTTCGTTGACCTGTGTCTTTCTACCAATCTCCTTAGTAGGTAAATAGCTTCCATAGTCGATCTCCTAGGCATGAACCCAAACTGTTTCTCTGACACCATAGTCACCATCCTCAATCGATTCTCAATAACTCTTTCCCACAACTTCATCGTATGACTCATCAAAATTTGTGGTAATTGTGTCCTTTGAACCAGCCTCATACACATATATGTAAGGCTCATCATTTGGCCCGCGAGCCGAAGCCCGCACAAAAGCTCGCCCGGCCATCGGGCTTTAGCTCGGCTCGAGCCCATCAAGCAGGCAGGCTAGCCTAGTCCGAATAGTAAATGGGATGGGCTCGGACTTGGTGATTCAAGCTCGGCCCAACCATAAGCTTGGTCCGCAAGCCCGCCCCGCCTACAAGTCTGCTATCTAGCCCAAAAAGTAAATACTAATAAAATATTCTTCTTTGGAAATTTGACTAACAGAATATGATGAGGTTAAATGAGAAAATTAGTGATTGTGATTATGTGATTAACATAGACTAGCATATTTATAGTTACTATATTATTATTTTTATGTCTCGATTAAAAAATATCCATTTTTCACATGGTCGTGCATATGTGTAGTTTTTTGTTTGACCCAAGTAACTACATCCCCGTAGTGACCTCAATTGTGGGCCCTCTATAATCTGTAGTTGGGATCGAAATCGTACAATTTATCAAGAATATTGAGTATATCTTTCATGTAAAAAATCAAAATGATTGGATATTGATAGTCATATGTTCGGAGATGATTTATATGAATGGCCAATATCATTTGGAGAATACATTGTTAGACAAATTTGACTCAAATGTGCTTTACTAATCTCCGATGATCATAATTTTTTGTACCCATAATGTGCTCAACATTGTTGACAAAATAAATAGTTCGGATCCCAAATGAAGATTTCAGAGGGCCCACAATTGATGTCACTACGGGAATGTAGTGACTAGGCTCACTACGGGAACCTTCAGTTACTGTAGGTCAAACAAAATAAGAAACTATAAAGAGATTATGATCAAATAGAAAAAAATATTAAACAATTTCACTGTTTTAGACCGTTGCTACATAATTGGTCATATAAAGTGGACTTGTAAATTCAAAATAGTATACTATTTGTACTTGCAACAACGGGCTTTTTCTTTTCATTTTGACTGTTGTATTATTAATACTTGAACGTCCATTTGAATTTGGATTAGAAAGGAAAAAAAGTCTTTAAAAAACTCTCGTCCGCCGACTCTTGGCCCGCTAGCCCGCCCGATTGGACCAAGTCCTGGGTTTGGGCTAATAATAGATTAAGAATGACGAATAACAAAAAAAAATAATAATAATTACACACATATATAACCAACTAACTTACCAAATATAGCAACGTATATTATTCTTTTAAGGGATTCTCATCAAGTTCAACCCCACGTTCAGCCCAACTGCCAATTAAACGAAGGCCAACAAATATATTTGTTACCAAATTAGCTCTTTTGCCTTTGGAATCAATTTTTTAGTGAGTTCCATCTTGTAATGGGAAATAGGAAAAGTGTTTCTTTCTTCTTTTCCACAGTTCCAATACCAAATCTAAATTAAATTTTTCTTTCTTTCATTCCTATATGCCAATGGGAATCATTGATGTAAGATTGTGGAGTACTTCCTCCATTGTGGTAGTGGCGGCGGCATGGGTTTTGCTGTTTAATTTGTTAGTAATTGGTGTTAACGGTGATTTTAATTATGGAGATGCCCTTACCAAGTCCATTATTTTCTTGGAGGCACAGAGATCAGGAAAGCTTCCTACAAACCATAGACCTTCTTGGAGAGGAGATTCTGCTCTTCAAGATGGCAAACTTGCAAACGTATGCATGTCTACTCTCTCTCTCTCTCTCTCTCTCTCTCTCTCTCTCTCTCTCTCTCTCTCTCACATTTATGCAACAATGGTGGATAATTTCATATTTATTTGATTTCAATAAATATATGCCATGCCGAAATTCATATTTATTTGATTTCAATAAATGCATGATCATAACATATTTATCTTCTACGTGAGTTAATTTCATGCAATTATCGATATCCTATAAACAAGAATTTGGATTTTCTTAATTTCATGCAATTTCAATAAGTTGAACGTTTTCAGTCATCAAAATGATAGCTAATGGGTCAAATCGCTTGGAAGTTCTATTGTAAAAATGAGAGTGTGAATAAACTTTCCCCTTCTCGGACTCTTCTTTCTCAAGTTTCTGACGTGTAAGGGTACGGATGAGGGGGTACGGATTCGGTCGTTCCATTTTGAAACAGACTCTTCGTAACTTTGTTTAGAACTTATGGAAAATGAAAGGAAAAATGATCAAGGAGAAAAATGGAAAAAAGTTTCACTATTCATTGAACTTTGTTTTGCCATTTTCTCTTCTTTGCTCTCACAAAACAAACAAGAAATGGAGAGTTTTTCAACTTTCCTTTCTTTTGCTTTCTTTTTCACATGTTCAAAACAAACCCTTAGTTGCTTTAAAAAAAAAACACACCCCCTTATGTTTTGGGGGAACAAACCCTTATTTTTTAAAAAATCATGGCCAAAATATACAAACAATGTTTTGGGGGAAAAAACAAAATTGATGTTTTGGGGAAGAAAACAAAATTTTCGAGTAAAATCATGGCCAAAATATTCAAACAATGTTCTATATTCCAAATTACCACAATATTGAAATTACAGAACATCTTAGACAAAGTGATATATCAGGAATTACATTGAAATTTCACAAGTATTCGTCTTTTTTCTCAAATAGATAATGAATACACGTATCTATATCTTTTGTCTTATAATAATTCAAGATATCCGTCGAATTGATTTTCTTACGCGCAACTCTTAATGCAACTAATTTTTCGCAGACTTCCCCACCATCCACCAGCAAAGACAACGGTTTCATATCATTTTTTTTTTAACTAATTTTTTTTTGCAAGAGATTCCCCACCATCCACACGTAAACATTGAAACGTTTCAAAAAGTTTCATATCATTTTTTTAAAAATATTTTCATATTTTTTTTTTGTCTATAAGTTTTTTCTTTTAAGATGTCATATATTATATCTATCTAATCTACTAAATCTATCCCGACCCCTAGACATACCTTATCGGAATCCATGAAAATAGCGAGCTTGATCCACTACACATTGGGCATACGAGCTAGGACCAAAGAAAGAAAACAAAAACAGAACTATTTCGAATTAATCTCAGATATATGTGAAATACTGATATCCTCAAAAAAAAAAACAAAAAAGAATTTTCTGAATTATATGAGTTTATAAATACTAAAAATGAATAAATTGTCTGGATTTATATGAGTTTATAATACTAAAAATGTACATGTTCAATGTATAGGTGGACCTTGTTGGGGGATACTATGATGCAGGAGATAATGTCAAGTATGGGCTACCAATGGCTTTCACAGTTACAACACTGTCTTGGGGTGCTATCTCTTATCAATCTCAGCTGAAAGCAGAGGGAGAGCTGCAAAATGTTAGGGCTGCAATCAGATGGGGCACTGATTATTTGCTCAAAGCCAGTTCTAAGCGTAACCGCTTGTATGTCCAGGTAAATTACGTAACATAAACAAATTTTGTCAGGACGTAGTCTTGGAAGACCTTATCATACAGAAAAACAAAAGCAAATTCGTTAGAGGTCAAAAACTGTTTCCTATGGTACAAAAGAGTCGGAATTTTGTATGTGAATGATTTTGGCTAAGTGGTTAGGGGTTTTTGTGTGTGTGGGATTGAAGGTAGGAGATCCAGAAAAAGATCATCAATGCTGGGTGGGGCCGGAAAACATGAAAACACCAAGAACTGTTTTACAAATTGACCAGAACACTCCTGGAACTGAGATTGCAGCTGAAACTAGTGCAGCAATGGCTGCTTCTTCAATTGTCTTTAGAAGCTTTGATCGACAATATGCTCGCCAGCTCCTTAACAAAGCCAAACTGGTAATTAATTATTCGATTCCATATTTGCAGTTCAGATTTGCCACATTTACTTGGACCCTTGTCATTTCAAAACAATTCTATAGCCAATAAATAAATTCTCTACAATTATTTTTCAAAATGTAATGATAACCCTTATCACTGATTAAGTATTATGGAAGTAATAAAATAGAAAGCTCTACCCTGTGATGCACCGGTTGATGTAATCTTCAGCAACTAGTGAATCTCCTATATGCTGTTTTACCTTGTTTACACCCCTCAGAGTTTTATGATTTTACTGGGACCTCCTCGCTTATTGACTTGAACCAATGACCTTTCAAGCAAACCTGGAGGACAAAAGGAACGGATTTTAAGTAATGGCGCATGACAGAATCTTCAAAACTAATGTTTCACCTTATGGTTTTCAAAACATTTTAATTTGTGCTAATTATTTCCCTAGAAAAAGAAAGAAAGAAAAAAAAACATTTCTAGCTGAATCTATGTAACATGTTTATATCTATCTTTTTTACTATGGTTTCATCAACTAGGGTTCGCTCCTAGATTGTGCCATGCTTGAATCTGACCTTTAGAGCTAACCTATAGCACAAACGTAACTGATTTGAAGTAATGACGTGAATCTTCAAATCTGTTGTTTACTACAAGATGAGTGACTTTTTGCGTCAGAGACTAGACTAGACTAATAATACCTTGTGCAGGTTTTGCTCCTAGATTGTATCATGCTTTGTATTTTCCGGACTCAAAATGACATTGATGCGCTCACTTCTTTTGCAGCTTTTTGAGTTTGCCAAAGCACATAAAGGGACTTATGATGGTGAATGCCCATTCTACTGTTCTTACTCGGGCTACCACGTATAATCTCTCTCTCTCTCTCTCTCTCTCTCTCTCTCTCTCTCTCTCTCTCTCTCTCTCTCTATATATATATATATATATATATATATATATATATAGGAATGGATCAAATAACACACATTTGGCACTAATTTTGACACACCGTTTTTTTCTAGTCCCCACTATGAAGCGAAGTCCAACATCGCCTGGACACCAAAGTAATATGAAATATATAAGCGTGAGGGCACCCTCACCTCATTAGCTAGCTTTTGGGGTTGAGTTCTACCCAAAACCGTGTAACATAGTATCAAAGCTGGGTTCCAGAGATGGGTAGGGTGCGTGTCTCTGGCCTGCATGCAGCAAGTGCTGCTAAGTGAGCACGCTACACGTGAGGGAGGACAGTCCACTTCCGGTCCAAACTCCCGGATTTTTTTAAAATCCGGACCTCATTGATCCCGATTGATCCGAACCGTCCAATGTGTTTAAAAGGTGTTTACAGTTTTGTGAAAAACTGCTCGGATCAAGCCCTTCCCGGTATTTTTTTTGCTGATTTCTCGCGGGGGCCCTAAAAAACATCTTTTAAACACATTGGACGGTTCGGATCATCGAAATTCGATCGGGATCAATGAGGTTCGGATTTTTTTAAAATCCGGGAGTTTGGACCGGAAGTGTGGTGTATATATATATACACATACAGTTTTTAATGTGAGTAAATTACCTTGATGTTGGGAATTAAAGGAATAACTTTTGCAGGATGAGCTGATGTGGGCAGCAACATGGCTGTACATAGCAAGCAGGAAGGCCACATATTTAAAGTACATAGAGGAGGAATCAATCAGTGCTAAGGTTGCTGAGTTTAGCTGGGACCTCAAATATGCTGGTGCCCAAATCCTCCTTTCTAAAGTACATAATCTCTCTCTCTCTCTCTCTCTCTCTCTCTCTCTCTCTCTCTCTCTCTCTCTCTCTCACACACACACACACACACACTGCCACACCCATACGCACATACACTTCGTGAAAGAACTCTCTCTCTTTCTCTCTCTCTCACACACACTGCCACACCCTTACAGCCACACCCATACGCACATACACTTCGTGGAAGTGGGTTCTTATATCAAACACTTTCTCCTAAAATGCAGTTGTACTGGGAAGGGCAAAAAAGTTTAGAGGCCTACAAGCAGCAGGCTGACAGTTACATATGCTCTGTGCTTCCTGATAGTCCCTATCATCAGGTTTTCATCTCTCCAGGTGTCTCCCTCCCTCCCACCCTCTCTCACACATACATATGAACCCCAATGCAAGCGCACGTGAAACGTCATTCATTATCTTTGGTACTCGATGAGATATGAGCAAGAGAAAGTAGTTGCACTTCCTCTTCTAATCAGTTCATTATTTAAGCATGTACACTATATATAACCGTACGCTATCATGTCACGTACTTGGTGGCTTCGCGTTAATCCCCTAGTTTAAGCTGCATCCATATTTCAATAATTCTAAATGCATGGTTTCTCAAAGTCAAAAATTATGGCTGATGATGATGATGATCAGGTGGTTTGGTTCACCTAAGAGATGGGGCCAACACGCAATACGCTACGAGCACAGCATTCCTATTCAGTGTCTATAGTGATCTGTTGGCCACACACAATCAACAGGTTACCTGTGGCAACAAACGCTTCAATTCTGCTCAACTCATGGCTTTCGCTAAACAACAGGTACTACGATAGGCGTCCTTTTCAACATAAAAATTTCCAACCAGAATGATATGGTAATAGGCAGTGGCGTAAAGTCCAACTGGAATAGCAGTTGGTAATTAAAAGATGGCGTCACGAGCCCTTCGTTTTTTAAATCACACCCCTGTGGTGATGGTATACAAACATAATCCTAGTGCCAAATATCCACAACATGACATTTTATAGTATTCTCATCTCAAATCTTTCTCACTAGTCCAAATTCAGCCGCAACTTTAGGAATTCAATTTTTCTACAATTTTCTTTTGGGGTAACTACCTATAAACATTTTTTATATCTAATTCCAATTCATCTCCTAGGCACACAATGTGTACTCTTCAATTCATATATAAATCAATTGTTTTGCCAGATTATGTGGCCAAGGTTTCCAAGACAGGGGATCCCAAGCCCTGCAGATGTGCCAGTTATGCCTCAGGGAATGTGTAAACTAAAGCATATTAGGGGACAGGAACTAACATAAACAAAATACAATTGCAGATGGATTATCTACTGGGGAAGAACCCTAAAGGCAGGTCATACATGGTTGGATTCGGGCAAAACCCACCTAAGCAAGCTCACCATAGAGGTGCTTCCGTCCCAAAGTCGTCCGGAATCAACGTCGACGCAGTGAGCTGTCCTATGAGCTTCGTTCAATGGTATAATAAAAATGCTCCTAACCCTAATGAGCTCACCGGTGCCATCGTCGGCGGGCCCGATAAATACGACAACTTTCAAGACCTTCGTTGGGAGTCAGCCATGACAGAGCCCACTACTTACACTAATTCACTGGCCATAGGTGTCCTCGCAAAACTTGCTGCTACCCAGAAGCATCCTCATAGCTCAAGTCAGTGATCCATCCATACTGTGAACTGTGAAGAGGTGGATTTTGCGCAATTAGTTACCAGTAGTATGTAGTCTATAAACATTGTACAGATATATGAGCAGGAATCGAATTGGCTGTGTATAGAGAGAAAGTGGAATTTGCATCTCGTACAGCTCTTAACTCAGCAAGTAGCTATAGTAATAAGATCGCCCTAAGAAGCTGGATCAAGCTTGCTTAGACGAGTTGGAGAGCACATTCCATAGTATTGTATCACTTGTTCGCTAGGGATGCGATGATATGTTCTCATTTGCCTCCTCTTCTATGGTGGAAAAAATAAGTATGTTATATGTTTCACGCATTAGCTTTTCAAACAAGAGACAGTGCTATTTCCGGGCACCATACCAATGGGATTCATATATTAACTGTATATTTTCAACAGAATGCATTGAAACACCACCATAATCCACGTCCACTTGAATCATCCAAGGAAAGATGATTCAAGGGACAAGTTAATGGTTCTTCTGTCCACCAGTTCAAATGGAAAGAAAAGAGAAGGGAACAAAAACGATTTATTTCTAAATATCCGCATTGGGGAATCAATGCAGATTACAACTAGATACAATAAATATCTTAGAGTTCACAAGAAAATCACATAGGGGAATAGCACAAGTAACCTACCTCTGTTTGAAGCAAGTTGAGATGTTCCAACACTGGACTCAAGTTTAATCCAATAATCCTCACTTGGGAGTTGGAGTGGCCATTCAGAAATTCATCACTAATCTGCACAACAGAACAGAGCTGCTTAAACAATATGTTCTGCTTCCATTCGTTTGCATTTGTTTAAACTGCATTTTGGTTCACATGAATAAAAGGAAGCAATTTTAGCATTTCAAGCATAAAGAACTCAATGATGATGAGTGACGCAGTTATCTCAATACAGGAGTTAAAAGCAAAAGGTAACACTCACATAATGAAACTTTAATTGATAATGTAAATTATTAAGTATGGGCTTTCATTCATGCTATAATCTACAACATGATTATAGTATACAAAACTCATGGACCTACATATTAGACTACAAGATTCACTATTCAAAACATACTAGTTCATCTTTAAGCCTAAAATTGTCCTATTTATGATGCATCTTTAGCATCTAGATGTGTAGATGTATTTTTCCATTCAACACCAATTTCAATGTTCAAAAAAATAGCTAGGAGCTAGGCGGGCAGAAGAAGAGGACCTAATACCTAGGCCAAGTAGTCACCGACTAGTCAGCTCCTAGAGATTGGTTTTTTTTTTTTGGGTAAATTCCTAGAGATTGGTTGGTTTTTTACATTTTCTTCAAAAAAAAATATTTCCTCCCTAGGAAGAAATTAATGTATACTAAAGTAACCACCTAATTCATCATCCATCCTATTTCACAATCTAGTCTTCACAAGCTCATAGCTGAAAAAGTAAACTCCATCGTAGGCATTGACACGGGCAAATTAAGTCAATAACGTACGACCTAATTTGTGGACTAGACAATAAAATGTCGACTTTCTTGCTTTGTTCAACACTTGACACAACTCGAAATGGTAGTTGGATTTTGAAACTCGGGAGGCTTTTCGAAACATCAAGTTTATACTTTTGCAACTAAAATTTCAAATGTAGTTTCTCTCACTCTGAAGCCATGTGAGCCATTTATCTGCATCTATTGAGGTCAAATCACGTAGTTTAGCTTTTCTCATATTAGAACCTAAATTTGGTCTTAGAGTCCCTTACTTGGGATGTCTATGTGAAAAATACTAAAAGACTAAAGAATTAGGATATGAAAAAATAACTTATGGGAAAAATCTAGTGACCAAAGGGGAGAGAAACAAACCAAGGCATTGCATATATCGGATGTATTTGATTACAAGAAGAACCAATGCTTAAATAGAAAACCTACGAAACCCTAATAATACAAAAAGACTAAACTACCCTAAACATAAAAGATAAATAACAATTTAACGGAAACCCTAACAATGAAACCCTAATTAATGCTAACCCTAAATTATACTTCACAGTGGCGTGCCTATATAACTCAGGGTAAAGGAAAAAAATTTACTAGGTAGTAGCAATTCTTAATATCATTGTAGTGGTGACCGCCACTACTTGTCCCCCTTGGCTCCATCCTTAGGTTATAAACCATTCAAACATCCCTTGCAAAATTAGAACAGGTCCAGTAACGAACGATCGTATGACTGCAACTTAACTATCAAAATTTTCAAGTAAAAATTCTGTCTGTTCATGCAGCAATATGCAAAGAAATACAAGAAATTAAGAATGTATAGCATTACACGATATGGGTTAGGTTACCTTGGCCAATAAGGTAATTTTGGACCAATGAGCTTGGTATAGGATTGCTAATACCTGGTGGGAGAAGGTATTAGTAATCCTACACAATGGTGGGATTGGCAATTCCATGTGAATAGTAATCCTGCACATATTTGTGCAATCAAACGAGGGATTAGTGGGCCCACAGGATTAGCAATCCTATCCCAAGCTCTAACACACTTATCAAACAAGGCCTTAGAACACTGACAGATTTTATCACTGAATCTTTATAATTCGCGATCCAATTTATGATTCAATACATAATTTCTCAACTATATTCAAGAACAATTTTTAACAACATTGTTCGTTACTCTGGTCTTGATTTTATATCCACCACAACCTCGAGGGGTGTTACCGTACTAGTAAACCTTGTTAGTCCTACCAAATTGGATATCTGATCATGTTTATATAATTCGAAGTCCGACATACAATTAGAGGATATCAAGAAGCTGCAAGCGTCATGTACAATAGCAAAATCAGGATAACGCTTGAAAATGCAATAAGAATCGTGTTCGGCGAACTTTATCTAGATGCATCTTTTTCGCACATGTATGTAATAGGTAGTCGTATAAATACCTGTGTACATCCAAAGAGCTTGACCAGCTTAAGTGACAAGCAGCTGTCAACAATCAATCCTAGGGCTTCATTCGTGATTTTACGGCACCATGATAGATCCAAACTCAACAACTCTTTCGAACTTTTGGCCAGCGACAAGGCCGTGTTTGGGCCAACCTGTTATCCATTAAACCTTGATTATGAGCTACAATTAGATAAATGCATGTACACATGTACTGTGTGTGATTGTGATCTGAATCATACAATCATGGGGTTCTTCAGTGGTGGCTCCAGGATTATTTATTAGGGTGTGCATTCTAAAGAGACCCCAATACTATGCAGTTGCTGACATAGACCAATAGTCCAAACAAAAATGCGGAATAATGGAATTGTGGAGGAAAAAAAAGTAAAAAAAACTATAGAAGGACGAGAATTGTAAGAAAAAAAATACTCCAGAGGATGGACAACTACCTTTGCAGAGGAGAGAGAAGATATAAAAGAAGGGCAATGGAAAAGATGTTCCGAGTAGTACAAATCAAGTCATATTTAACAGATTGTGCCACAAATTCTCGTACTTTTTCTTTTTTGAAGTGAAAGTTCTCTTACTTTTTGTCTTTTGAACTGAAACTTCTCGTACTTCTTGACCAAAATAATGTAAAGGGAGTGTAAATGTAATATCAACTGCAGGTCATTCACATATTATCCAGTGGGTGGTAAAGAAATTAGGAAGGTGAGGGTTTCAGTTGAATACCCACAGCTGTAGATAGCGCCGCCAGTGGGTTCTTGACCCTAAAAGCCTAGGGGTTGTCTATTGCCATTCTAAAGTTGCTGGACAGAAATTTCCTGGCAAGATTGTTGTGGACATGCACCCATTATATTACAAGCCCAAAACTACGAGGGTTGAGGAGCAGTAGTTCCCAGATAAACACAATAAACTATGCAGGCATAAACAGCAACTATGACAACTGTTACACATCCTGGAAGCCATTGGATAATAGTTTCCCGATTCTATAAAAGAAAAACTATCGTGTGAATCATGTTTGTTCCTACCTTTCTGACATTATTCAGTGAAAGTTCTTTCAGCGACTTTCCTGAAGTTTCCAAGAATGCAGCAACAGCTTCATCACTGTCATGTGAAAAACTTTTAGCAATTAGATCGCTGCTTTACAGAAGAAGTAAACATCATAACAGAGACATAATTGATCACCTGCAATAGAATCACCGGCCCAAAGAACAAAAGAGTTGAAAGAAAAGGAAATTGTAAAGCTCAAATAACAAACCATGCAACCTAGGATCCAGAATTACTTCAACTTTCTTATATGAAGGAAAGGCACATCAATCTAAAAATCAGAACTTCACTGCAGAAGGCACATCTGCTCTTAGAGCATAAAAGTGCAGATCCTTACATCTGTAGTATTTCAGCCATCAACTGTTCCAGAAACTACTTCAGCTGTCACTAGTTATATACTATACTTTGCTCTTGGATTCCCATCATATGAACATTTTCCATAAAATCGAGAACCAATATTTCATTTAAATGGCTGCACCGTAGCCATGGACCAACACTTTAATTTCATTGAACTAAAGTGCTGCATTCCACTCAGCTACGTCATAATTCAAAATCAAAGTCTCTCTCTCTAAACTTTTCACCTCCCCCTTCTCTCTAGAATCTAATCTCCAGCCGCTAGGGTTTCGGTCTGGGGGGAGGCGCCATCCTTCCCTCCTCCCCCCGGGCCATCTTTCTCTTCTCCTCTCTCCTCGCCTTTCTCTACTGCTGTTCTCTTCGTCCCTCCCGGCTCTCTGACCAACCACTGGATCTCTATCTTGATGGTTCCAGTTCGGCTTAACGGCGAGGTTGGTTTTTTGGCTGGGGTTGGGGTGTTTCGTGTGGCTCCCATCTGGTTCCATTCCTGGGTGGCATCGGCGATGCTTAACGGCGTTGGGGGCGCTGGCCGCTGTTTGGTTGGGCGGCGATGTGTGGAGGTGTTAGTAGATTTGTGTGGAGATGGGTTTGGAGATGGTTTTGGGCTGGTTCTTGACTAGCCTTTTGTGCAGTAGTGATAGATCTGGGTGGTTGTAGACCCTTGGGGTGGTTTTGGGTGGTGGCGGTCTGATGATTGCGATCGGTGCACGCTCATTGTTGCTGCTGGGCAGGCTACTCTGGTGGGGCGGTTGAGCCGTCATCCGGTTCAGCAACAAGGGCTTGTTCCCCAGGTTCCATTGTGGTGTGGCTTCGCTTGTCCCTTCTCAGGCGTCCGTGCAGTGGCGGCGACGGTGGCGTGGTTCTTTTAGGGTTTCTTGTGCTTAACTGTATTATTCTGGGTGTTGTTGGCCCATATGTGGACTTAGGTGCGGGCTTCGGCTCATCGGGTGTCTGTGATTGGCTCCTTGCCAATCGGTTTGGGTCTCGGACTAGGCATAGGATTATTCTTTCAATGATGCTGTCTCCTTGCCCCTTTTAGTCATTGTTTATTTTTCAATGATTAATAAATAAATTTGCTGTGCAAAAAAAATCATAATTCAAAATCATAGACAACCACTTTAATGATAAAACAGTGAGCAAGTTGGTGACAAGAACCGTAGATGATATAGGTAAGACAGAATACGTTCCAAAATAAGCTGCAGTATGATTACAGGTGGTGGTAAATGGGCATCTCAAGCACGCATTATTAATATACTTGGTGTGGCCTTAAGAATGTGGAGTTTTAAGAGTTTACAGATACAAGAAATGAAAGGTTTTTTGCAAAATTAAACACGAGTTACCTCAAAAAGCCAGTTACTCATTTTCATGGTAGTGACAAGTTAAGCCCGTTTCACAGCGTATATGGTTTCACATTGCAATGACTTTTGACTTGACCTATAAATGTATGATTGCAAAATTTTGTAGAGTGCCCTCTGGAGCAAGAATATTGTAAATACTCTGCTCACATGAGTGCATGATCTCCGAAATTTTCAAGATTATCTACCGTGCAGAATCAACAATCTCCATCACATAACCGTTTAGGACATGATATTGCATATAGAGATAACGAGAACTAAACACAAACCAAATTAAGAGAAACCTGAAACTGGTCTGGCGAAGTTTGAGTGTCTGAATGGATAGGCAACCATTGGCAAGATACTGTACTGCCAAATCTGTCAAGTTATGCAAATTGGAAATGTTAAGCGAACGCAGTCCAGAACAAGTATTCCCAATGACTTCAATAGAGGTGTTGGTTAGTTTCCTGCATCAATAAAAATGCCCTCTATAATTTATCAAAGCTGAAATTATTTTATTCTCAACATTCAACAAGTGGACAAGTCCAGTAGACTTACACACAATCAGCCAAATCAAGGTCCTTTATATTTCGGCCACATTTATCGATGATTTCAACGACAAATTCATCACATACTGTCTGGATTCCTGCTACTGACAGTACTTCCAAATGTTTAAACTCAAAGATTGCAGGTGCAATTATCCTAGCATCTATTCGATGGCAATTATCTATATAAAGCTCCCTCAAAGTAGGTCCCAAATAAGCAGCTAGATGGAAGATGCTACTATAAGTGAGAAGAGAGCACTCGCTCAAATTGATCGACCGTAGAGCAGGAGTTGAAGCAACCAATTCTTTTAGTGCAATGTCGGTTAAACGACATGCACCCTTCAGGGATATGATAGCTAAATCAGGCAAGCTATTTGGAGACTGCGCTATAGTCTTAAATAGACTATCGCCATAGATGCATTGCCCACATAGGTCTAGTTGAAGCACCTGATATCATAACAAAAATAAACATTCACCTTGATCAGAATATGATAAATGAGAAATCTAATAAAAGAAACTTAGAAAAGCTTACAAAGTCAATGAAACTTGTAGAGTCGAACAAAAGGAAAACGGAGGATGCATCTGGAACAATGCAGGATAATGAGGATAAAATTTTTGCAAACTTCCGCCTCATTTCTCAAAAGTTACCCAAAACCAAATAGAGCCCTTAAGTTCCAATCAATTGAGGTTGGCTACATGAATCTGTTTTCCTCATTGAGCTTTGTCAATTGCTAAAAAGTATCCAGTTAGGAACTTGAGAATTGACAGCAAATGAGCACATAAATGAAAGACACGCATAACAAACACCAAAATCCCAAAGATAAAATTTTCTCCTAAAAATGACCGTACACACTATGCACCTTAAAAGAGCCAAGCTTTTTCACTTGAACCAAACCTCTAAAATCTTTGAAAAGCACACAATCAGAGGCTGAGGATAAGCCAATCAGTTTGTTCTAGGCAACTAATTTAATAAACAAATAAGCTTTCTCAAGAAATTATCCACAAAAACTCTTCTTTTAGCTAAGTCCTACAGTGTAGAAACTTCAAAAATAATCGCTACTAGCAACAATTAAATGGCTATCCTATGGTCCTGAAACAAAAGATTCCAAACATCTTGATAATCTCCTAAATCAGAGTAATTCTTATTAGAACTTTATTGCCTTGGATTCATCCAAAGCCTGTACATGAGAGTGAAGCTAGCAATAAATAGCTTATTTTGTGCTAGTTTACTGAAGCCAACAGTGAATAAGAAGAGAAACAAGACAGTGACGAGGAAAACCACTTACCTTCAAGTTTTTAGAGTCAGAACTACCAAATATTTTGGTAAAATGTTCTTCAGTTAGCCAGGAACAGTCCTTTATCCGTATCTCAGTTGGAGATCCTTGAACAAGGAGGTCCAAGGCATGCACATTCATTTTCCGAGAGTCACAGAGAATGTCAGCGAGTCTATGCCTCAAAGCATCCGGTACACATTCTAGAGATACTATTGCCTCAGCATTCTTAGCAAGGACTTTCATGGAAAGATCCAGTAGCGAAGGAACATGAGGCATCACAACACTTCGGTCAAAACCATCTAAGGGCTTCCAATTGATCAGTTGTTCAGCACTATGCTTCAAGTTTCGCTCTTTCGCTAGTCTCATTGCGGTAGAAAAGGGACCCACGAAATTTTCTAAATTTTTATCAGCTTCTTGTACAGTCTGCACTTGCCTTTCTTGACTGAAAGGGTCTAGGTAGTTATTTTGTTGTGAATTGAAACGTGCAAACCTAAGAGCATTATCACGTGCAACATCACGATTTCGATTTGCACGCGTCCTTGGTCTTGATTCTTGTATTGCTCTTGTTTCTGATTCGCTTCTTATCTGCAATATTTCGGTTTCCAATAGCTGGGGAGGGTCCTCCTGTTGGATATCTATATGTTGCAGTATACCACAGGAATCTGCTGGTTGGATCAAGTCCTGCCTTTCTGGTATCGAATCCAACTGCATCGAATTTGTGGCAAGTGATAGCCAGGAATGAGAATCAACTAGTTTTGCCTTCCCTTTCTCTTCTCTGGTGTACCTCCTTCCACCATTCACCGAACCACATCTTTGTTCACCTGTATCCTCTTCGCTCTCATCAGATGAAATGTGAATGATATCTTGCCTCTCCGCTACTACTGGTCCCACCTGGGTATATTCTTGAAACCCCCCTTCAAATCCTCCCTCCTCCGTCTCCTCCACAGCAGGAAAATTAAGATCAAAGTCCATTCTTTCAACATTCAAATCAAAATCTAAAATTACCTTCCCTTTCTCATGATCAAACGCCGTGATCAATTCACTCTGGGTCAAACTACCAGAAGCAGACCTCTCATTCCCCAAATCTCTATCATTATCACCCTGTACAATTTCGTTTCCCAATCCATTCCCAATCCCACAATCTTCACTTCTTCTCAAACCCTTAACTTCCTCTATCACTGGCTGATTCTCAACCCATCGAATTTCGCCACTGCTCAGCTGTTTCGTATCACTCTCCTCCATCTCAGTTGGGTTCAAAACCCTAGTTCCTTGAATTCCCACGGCCACTTCTTGTTGTAAACAGATAAACTCCTGGCAATTTGAATCCAAAATCCTAGCTTTCTTGTCCCTAAGAATTTCCCCACTCCTCCCACACTCCGAATGAGAATTTCCGTCATGAACAATCGCTTCTTCAATCAATCTCTTCATTTTGATTCCAACCAAAAGAACCTTTTAACCAATTCAAGACTCATAGAATCCGTAACCCTAGGAATATATAGAGAGGGGTTTGATGAGTGAGAAACAGATCAGTTTTAGTTGGATAGATGGGGATGCGGAATTGTCACTCGATTAGGAAGAAGAGTGAGAGAAAAACGATGAGAGAAGTGGGGGTTGTTGCGTGAGATTCAGTTTAATTGGGGTTTTGAGAGGGCATTTAAGTAATGTTGTTGTTTCGTGAGAATCTGTAACTGCCTTGAGAGGTGAAGAAAGTGTGTTTTTTTGTTGGTAAATCTGAATCAACATAAAAGGAAAAGGGAAACCCTTTAGAGAGAGAGAGAGAGAGAAGTAGTCCAGTAGGTAGGTAGGAAGGAAGCAAAGACTTTCCTTCTTCCTCCTTTGCTCGTCGATGGACATCTGCGTCATTGGATGGATGGATGGATGGATGGATTATGTGTCTACTTTCCCGCGTAAAGCTAATTGTGTGAAAAAAAATAAGAAAAAAATCCTATTTTTCTTCTTTATTTGTACAGTATTTTGTTTTTCAAATCTGTAATAATTGTGGAAATGATGGTTTATGCTGGCTTCTCACTCAGAGTCCGATTCGAATTGAGCAGATTTGAGTAAAAATTTTATTTTACATGATAAGAAACACTCCAATGAATTTAACCACAAATTTTAATTAAAAAAATTTCATTAATGGCATTATCGTAAATTTGAGAGCTGAGAAATTAACTTGCAAAATCAAAGTCTACATTTGAGTCTTACTCAATTTCATACTCCTATATAAGTTTGAGTAAAAGAGCGGAGTAAATTTTTATAGAGTTTTACTCAAAATTTGAGTTTAAGTTAGAGAGAGAGAGAGAGAGAAAGGTAAAGTGTGTAGTTGCTCTGTGCAACTTATATAATGGATAAATGTGATCCTAAAATAGAGGAAATTATTCGACTACAATTATCGCATATAATATATTTTTTACTAACAAATAATTTACACACAAGCTCTAATTCATCATCATTTGAGGGCGGGGGGAAATGGTGAACCTTGGCCTCAATTAAGTTTTCATGTTTTCTTTGAATTGTTTTAAATTTTGGGTGGCATAGTTTTATGTTTTTTAAAAGTAAACAGATATAAAGTAATAAAATAATTCAAATATAACCCCAAAATTAAATAAGTCATGAAAAATAACTTGTTAAACTTATTTTTGGTCTTTTGTGAATTTTTTCAACTTCAATTCATGAATTCTTACTTTTTAATTTTTCTCTTGACTCTTGAGACACTTTTGAAAAGTCAAATATTTTGATCAAAACTAACAACATTTTTTTCGAAGAGCAAAACTAACAATATTTACTTACCAAAAAAATAAATCAATCTTAAAAATAAAAAAAAAATACAGTAATTCTAAAACATTGATCCAAAGTACACCCACCCAGCCCCCACAATTAGTGGGACCAAGAAGGGTCCAATAAAGGATTCTTATAGTTCCACAAGACCCAATCCAATCCAATCCAATCTCGTATCCAAATTAAATATGTAATCAATTTTGTTGGGAATAAGATGTAAATTCCACCATCTTCGTGAGGAAACCCCAATACAAAAGGGATTGGACATCAAACGCAGGAAAAGACCCACTAGTTAGGGGGGTTCCACTAACCCAGTTTTTTGAAAAAATTAATTTTTCACGGTTTTTTATGTGATGTGTTGTGAGAGAATGACCTGTCTCGATATTTGAAGAAAACAGTTTTTTGTTAATAGAACACCCCCTTAGATGTGGTGTAACCCCCTCGTGTGAAACTTAAATCAATGAAATGATAGTAATATTGTAATTTCCTATAAATAAAGGCCAAAGAGCGTGCAAAAATCACTGGGAAAGTGTTAGGTACCAGAAAACTTTCCCATAAACTCACCCAGAAAATGCATCCAACGGGTGAAATCCACCCGGTACACTAGTCAAACAATGTACCGGATGAATTTTATCCGTTGGATGCTTGATGCATTTTTTGGGTGAGTTTGTGGGAAAATTTTCTGGTACTGTACCAGACCTCAAAATCACTACCGTCTAATATAGTCAAATTTCCAAAACCTCTAATCTTAATAGTAGAGTATGAAAGATAGACATGGTTGACCAGATAGAAGGCATCTATGATCCATCTCCTCTGCTAGAACAAAAGACCATTTAACTGTAACATCTTAAGCAATCCATTAAAGACCACAAATAGCTATAGTTCCAAGTTGCGCACCACAGAAATCTCTTGGAGAGCATCACACAAAAAAACAAAAACAAAAAAAGGGCAGCAAAACGCCCAACAAACCCAATGAGTCAGCCACCATAAAAATTTCTCAACAAATTATCCCAATATCTGAATGCAGTACAATAACTGAATCATGTATTTTTACAACTAGATAATTGAATTCTCTACCGATAGCAATAGTAAAGTTTGGAGGAATATCAGGATGATTTCTTTGCTAAACCAGAGCTTGATGCCCAAGGGATTGCCAAAGAAGTAAGACAACTCTACACTGATACTGCCATTACAAATACAATAAAAGCTGTATAGAAAGTGCAATATACTACTTACGTATCTCTATTCACATCAATACACTTACGATCATCGCTGCATTTGTCATCCATACTATCATCGCAAGCATCGATCCTTAGCGGTTTAGGACTCGCTGTGGTCGTTTCACACAGAATTGTTAAATCCATCCAGGTACAATCCTCATGCCCAACGCCTGCGGGGGCTTCCACCCAATCATCCATGTCGACATCAATAGCTTCTAAGCATAAAGGGTCATATTCATCCCTTGTCATTGTTTTACTAGCGTCCTGCCTGCTTCGCATCAGCCAAAAGCCAAGTTCATACATGTAGTCAGAAGACAGGATAACAAGGGTGATAAACTAACTTACAGCTAGAAATTTCAAATTTGATTCTAGTTTCTAGTTCCTGGTGAATAAACAGGGGCAGATAAAATGGATGGTCACTATCTAAGGAAAACTGATGGTAGTGTAATCCTGGAATCTATAAAATCGTCAATTCTTAGAGCCCTAAAATAATGCGGATAACCTCGAAATAGGATGATGGTCCCCAATCGATAAGGGGTATAACAGTTAGTTTACACAGTTTAAGGGCTTTAAACATAATGGAATGTTCATTACGCGTTCCCAACATTGTAGTACGGGTTTTGAGTTTTGGGAATCAGCATTCCCAAAAATAGGGTTGGAATATTAATGCTTACTAACTGCCATCTCCAATAGATCGCGCCGTAAGCAGCATAGCAGAATATAAACAATAGTTGTTACCTCTCTTGAAGACGCAAGTTATAGTGAACAAACACGAAGTCGTCCAACCTTTGACAGTCCAACCGATTCTTCTTCTTTAAATGCATTCGCTCAAAAATGCTCCAGCTCCTTTTACACCGGGGTATACTGCAAGTTTGAGTTAATACCCTAACTGCTAATCTTTGGAGATCCGAATAGTCAGATGCATACAGAGACCACCAAGTAGCTGCAAAGCAACAGAAAAAAGCGATTAAAGAACCATGAACAAGTTAAATGCTCCAAAAGACCTTTTTGAATTGAGGCAAACCTGGGGCAAGAGACTCTCGACCACGTAATGCCATAGGACGACCAAAATCCCCAACAGCATCCTCATAGAACTTAACGTGGCCTGTAATTGTTACTTGAGCGGTCAAGTTAGGCTCTAACATTTCAATGCAGTCGAGTAACCCTTTCCGAATGACTTTGTCAGTTGCAAAACTGGGGTGGTAAAAGAAGGATGGGTTCAAATAGTAACCAGCTGCATGAAGGGGGCTATGGAGTTCCTCTTGCCAAATACGATCAATAACATCTAAGTATGGTAAGTAAAAAGATTCCTTGTTGTTAAAACCCATCATGATGCTTCTCTTTGCCTTTTCCATTGAGTCATAAATTAAACCAACGGATGGTCTGTCTTCACCATCAAGGTGGTCTAATACAGCAAGAAGAGGTTTTGCGGCCTTTAGTGTCTGGTCAGAAAATGACCAGAAACTTGGGTCCATCACGATATCTCCCACAACAAGCCCCGCACTTTGCTTAGAGAAAGATGACTGCATCCAAGTATCACTGGTGAACATCTGATGGAGAGGCCCTTTCAAAGAGACAATGGTTTGCAGTGTCAAGAAGTTTGAAGCATACTTAGTTATTCCAAGTTGAATAATGTCTCTTTCGCCTGTCTTCTTCCTCATCAAATCAAAGACCCAAGAATTATTATACACAAACTGTGTTATTCGTTTAGCCTTCGCCATAACCTCTTTCACTTCATCCATTTTTTCAATTTCCTCAAGCATTAAATCAATACAGCTTGCAGCACTGGCACTCCAGAAAAAGGTTCTGTACTTGCTCATCAACTCTTTCCCTGCAGCTTTATAACTTGGTTGAGTATCTGTCACAAAGTTGACAATATTATTGGGTCCAACCTCTTGGACAACACTATCGAACAAACTCAGCAGTGCTTCAGATGATTTATCGATATCAGTAGCAACAACAGATTTGAGGAATATAGTACCCTTAGAACAGTAACCGAAGAAGTTTATAACTACGCGGCCAGTTCTGTCTGCCCACCTGTCAACCATGACAGTACACCCAGTCATTTCACAAGACTTTCTCCATTCACGGGATAACTCCTCTGCCTCTTGAACACTTCTATTTTCTAGTGTACCCCTCAAATAGTGGTAAGAAGGCACTTTATAGCCAGGACCTGCAGCAGCAATAGCATCTGCCATCTGCTGGAAATAAGATGAATTTGAGGTACTTAAAGGAATACCGGCATCAAACATAAATTTCACTATAGCCATATCTGCCTTATCAACACATTCTTGTGAAGACAAACTCTGGATTGGAGGCTCAGCAACGGGAATAATTGTTCGACTCAAATGCTTCTTATCCTTCTTCACACGATTAGATATCCCCTCATCAACCTCTTTTGCCCTTCTTTCCGTCCGGCGAGAAGCTACCATAGGACGTTTCCTCTTTACATCATTTTCTCCTTTGGGATTATCAAAGTGGACAGAGGAACTCTTTCCGCTTCTAAATCTTTTCTGCCTCTTCATCTTTTCAAGAACTTTAAAACCTAGATGTTGTTGAAATTGCACCTTGATACCCTCTGGTACCTCCTCACATGCAGTTACATTTCCCCTTTCTCCAGCTAAATGTTGTTTTAATCGGGAAATTCCACCTCCAAGAATAACTTTATGACAGTATTTACACTTAATCTTTTGCCGACCGCCATTGACCATGACTCCATGGGCCCAACCAGGGTCAGTGGCTCGTGGAGGCACCAAACCCTGGTAAAACAAGAGCATCCAAAGGTCTAAGCAAATCTTTTTCAAACAAGTAAGGCAATAGAATGTTACGCCAGAAACACCTATCTTGTGGATCATGCGCGCAACCAAAAAAATTAACACCAAATGATTGCAGTTAAAGCCGAATTAGGTTAGAAGAACATGCAAGTTAATAAAAGAGAACAATCGTAAAGATTTCTATTGCTTACTTGATCATCCCTTTGCTGGGTAGCTGAAACAGCATCAAAGAACTCTTCAGTCTCTACCATTAGCTGTTATTCTCTGAATCAGAATATGCGTTGATAAATGAAATGACACAGCAACAATACAAAATCTCATAAGGTCAACAGATCTAGCTGGTGACAGCGCTGAATAAATTGATTGGTGCAACACGATGGATAAAAGATGGTTTAATTAGCTATGATGTAGTATGAATATCTAAGTTGGACAATCAAAGTCTGTTAGACTAGTGTGCAATTTATCGTCACGATCTTCGGAAACCTGCGTTGGAAGGAAATTTTTTACAAAACGAGACTACCCTACAGTGAACAAGATGACATTTATGCCAGCTGAACAATATGAATTGAGGACACTTAACTGCGAACAAGTGCATGAACAAAAGCAAAGAAGAAAACAAGTGTAAAGATGTCGTAGAAGTAAAAATAACTTTGAGCCATCCTTAAGTCTTGATTTGAACAGCACAGATCATGGTACCAAAGAAATTTAGACGATCAATCAGTGGCAAAAGATTGTGAGTATTCAAAACCAGACCCACAAAACCATAGTCCAATCGCCAAAGAGTCACTCCTACCCATCCAACAAACCCCAGCCTTCGAAATCAAATCTTAACCGTCACCACTAATAGGTGGAGCTACCATATGGAGGCCCTATCGATAAGCAAAAGAACAAGCACAAGTTAATATCATTAGTTTACGTCAATATCTACTATCACAAATTCAAGTCTTTCATCCATGACGTAAACCAACTATTCCTCTATTAGATTCAACCGGATACTTGAATCATTCATCAAAACATCCACAGGAGTTTACTTATACCCATTTAATTAAATAGACCTAGCTCGACTCCCTCTCTCCTAAGTGTGGGGGTGGGGTCGGGAAGAGTGCCTAAGGTTGTCCCTTCGATAATATGGCAGGCGCTACAACAGTGCTCGAGAACACTGGAGGTAGAAGAGGAGAGAGCTCAAGGCAGCCTTAGAGAGAGAGGGATGGCAATGGAGAGCAAGTGTATTAGGTATTGGATATAATGTGTCCATTTTGGCGGTGAATCAACCATCCTTATAGGGAGATCCCCGGTATGGGCAGGCCAGAGCGATGGACAGGTAGGGCTGCAAATGAACCAAGCCATTCGCGAACTATTCGAGGCTAAGTTTAATAAGGGCTCGTTCGAGTTCGGTTCATCTACTAAACAAGTCGAACTTTAACAAAATTTTAGGCTCGTTTACACTCGAACTTGATAGTATTCGGCTTGGGGGGACTCGCGAACCTAGGGATGAAAATGTAAATATAAGTTCTCGGATATGTCTGTAAATATTAGTTTGTTTAAGGTATGTAGGTAAATTATATTTTGTATTTGGGTTTTATACTCAGTCCCTGTGTAAACACAGCGTGAAATGTGAATAAACAAGTAGGGTTTCTATGACATCTTTCTCCACCGCCTCCAATCCTTCACCGACCACACCATCTCCTCTGCGATCTGTCTTCACTCGAGCCTCCTTCTCCATCTCCATCGCAATCTGCCGCCTCTTCACTCTCTCTCTCTCTCTCTCCAATCTTTTTTTTTTTCGGGCGATTCGAAACCCCTGGTTCAACATGAGAGATTAATTGCTTCATCCATCTTTTCTGAGTTTGGCTTTTTGTTTTTATATGTGAATAGCTTCATCCCTGTTTTTGATTTTGGGTTTTTAAAGCTGAACAGCTTCATCCATGTTTTTGAGTCTTTGGTTCTTTGTTTTTTCCTCATGCTATTTCTATTTCACAACTTCTTTGTAGAATGTGTGCATTTGTGTAATCTTTATTCTTGATGGAATTTTATTTTATTTTTTTGGGTATTTGCTCAAGTTTCAGGTATTTTGATGGTTTGGTTTGATAAATGTGGTCATTTTATTGGAATTTTTTTGTTGCTTATATGATGTCTGGTCTGCTGCAATGGGGAAAAAAGTTCTTGTCGAACTCGAGCCTGATTTTGGCTCGATTTGGCTTGTTTTTGGCTCGTTTAAGTATAACGAGCCTTAGCGAGGCAAGCCCGGACTATGAAAATATTTGACGAGCCACATGTCCAAGTTCGAATCGAGCCTGAGCCGAACTCGAGCCCAACCAAAACTGTGACGAGCCAAACCCGAGCCTGCCAGGGTTCGGCTTGTTTGCAACCCTATGGACAGGCCAGGGGATGGAGAGGCCAGAAGGATGGCAGTTTATTAGTTGCCGGGGTGTCAGGGTGGTTGTAATAAGCATGGTTGCGGTTGTGGTTGTACTGAGAGTAGTTGTAATGATGAAGGTGGTTGCGGACATCAGACTCTTGTTAGAAAATTGATGCCCCTCTCTCTCTCTCTCTATGACCAGTCAGGCAAGGCTATCCTCGTGGAGGATGAACCCTTGACCAGTCCCATTACTCTAGCCTCCATGCCACATACCTCCTATGGTCCTGCGTGAGGTACCTAGGCACTGCTCCCGGCATAGAGTCTTGTGAAGAGTCGCGAGGCTCATTAGCTTATTTATTCTATGGAGAGTGGGAGATGCCTTGAGCATGTCATGAGGCATCAAGGTGTTTTGGAGATTCCATGCACGGAGGGGTACTACAGAGGAGGTCCTTATATGGAGGTGCTTGTATAATGTGAGGAGTCTATGATTACGGAGGAGCTACCGTTGGCAAGTGCCACGTGGTTATGCTCCTCCGAATGCCCAAACTAAGTTTTACGAATCCGATTTTGTTTTTGCAAATTCTTCTACCCCTTTTCTTTATCATTATCCAACATGGATAGAATCAAACTAGACAAATAGATTAGGAAGAAACTATGCATTATTGAGGCAGCAAAAACAACATCAAGGTAAACACACATATAAGAGATCCACAAATAAGAGAAAGCTGTAAGTAAGAGATGAAGTGGTTTTAAATAAAAGCCGTTACATATTGTATCGGCTGTTCGGTAACAGGATTTCGGAGCTCCCATTCTGTTATTTACTTATGTATCGGCCGATTTATGAGCGTATCACCGACAGCGTTAAGTTCCCCAAAACCGCAATATAAAACCCTAGCTCAAACAAAACTTTCTGAACTTACAGTTCTACTAATCTCTTTTCAAAACAAAAAAAAAAAAACAGTTCTACTTATCTACCAAAATCACATCTATTATCTATGATAAAGGGGCACCCTTTTATAGTGTGAATGTGAGTTATGAGGCTGGCTCACACTTTTTTTTTTCCAAACCACCACTTCTTTTTTATCACCAAACTACCATTTCAACTACACAAAGAAACTGCTAAGAAGAAACAAAAAAAATAACCGTCACACCAAATTTGTTTCTCCCCTTTTTTCCACTTTTACATCCCAGATTTCAAAACTCATGATTTTCAGATTTACATCGTGGGTGCCTGGGCGTCTAGCATTTATGTACATGCCTATGAAGATCTTGCAGTGGACAGTCTGGATTTACATCCATAGAACAGCTGATCCAATAAACCCAAATAAATAAATAAAGAAAAAAACATGTTCCAGTGTAATATTGGTGGACAAATTAACTTCCAGTTGCTACCCATCTACACAAAACAATCACAGAAGGCTGAAGTTCAAGCCCAATGACACAAGGTTGACAACTTCGGAATGACTGACGAGAAACATGAAAAAAAATAAACGGATTTTGAAAAAAACTTACTCTAATTAAGGCGCTTTTCCGAAGGAAAATGAAGACTTTGTGGCCGAAAGTTGCGATTACATGTGTATCGGATTCAGAAGAAAGAGTTTCGGTGTTGGAATTAAAGGGAACGATAAATCTCTGTTGGTATGATAGGGTTTGTGGGAAACCGGCGGCGATTCAGAAAAAGTTTGATTATCGGACTCGGGTTATTAGTTTTTGTCTGACTGAACCCTAGGAGAGATTATACCATGCCCTGGGAGCACCAAAGTGGTTCCCTATGCCCTTTAATCACCGCACACTGTTTTGGGATTCATATATACTTTTTCTTCCTTCGACGAAAAAAAGTTTTATTGGCCTTGTTCTTGTTCTTTTAGTAGTTTTTAGTTTAGTTTTAGAGATAAGAGGAATGAGTGGAGAGAGATAGATAGAAATAAAAATAATAATTACAAAATAAAACTAAAACTAAACTAAATCATGAAACAAACAAGGCCAATATAACCGTTTTTTGTAATGTTTTCTCCGCATAACGTGAATTTTATATGTGTAGATCTCACCTTATGTGAAATTAGGGGAGAGAATTTATGACACGACACGATAAAATGATCTGAACATGACACGAAGTCAGCGGTTAGTATTGAATATTTCTAACACGAAACACGTATATGACAGGACCGAAGAACACGATTAGTAAATATGTCAGGTTCGGTTATAAACCAAGAATGACACGAATTAACCCTCATAACCCGAGAATTAACCCGAATTAGAGGGTGTTTGGGAGCCATTTTTCACTTTTCATTTTCACATTTTTTAGTTTTGGATGTTTGGGAGACTTGGGCCAAAATGAGTTTTCCATTTGGGACTTTAGAGAGGAGAAGTGAAAAAGAGGCGGTGAGGAGCTTTTCCACTTCTCATTTTTTACTTTTCTCATTTTCATTAACAAAAATACCCACAAAATGTATTTTGGACGTATCTCTCAAACACTACTTCTGTTACAAAATGCATTCTGCACATTTCTTTCAAACACTTCTACCAAATTCAAAATACATTTTGATCATAATCTAAAAAGTCAAATTCAAAATACATTTTGATCATAATCTAAAAAGTCAAAAAGCAAAAAAGTTAAAAATGAAAAGCTGAAAATGAGTCTCCCAAACACCCGCTTAATCCGCAAAATCTGAGAATGACAAGTATTAATCGTGTAGTGTTCGTGTCAAATTTGGATAAACAGATCGTTTCCAAGTTAATCGTACAAATCCGTGTCATGTTCGGGTTGACACAATTAACAGCAGGTCGGGTTAGGATTCATTTTTTTTTACACGATTAGTTAAGCGGTCATTTTTACATGAATTCGATTTGGTTAGGATTCATTTTTTTTTACAAAAACCGATTAGTTAAGCGGTCATTTTTACATGAAATTTTTATTTGATATGAATCCGATTCCACACGACAAAACTAACAAATGAAAAAAAAAAATTGATCACCCCTATGTGAAATTGATAACTTTCTCGTCTTGTACACAATAAAATTACGAGGTGGTGGGGAGATCCGGGGGCAGCGAATAATTTTTCGAACCTTGGAGCCCGTGAAACAGGCGTTTTGTTACCCGTGAACTGATTTGCCAATTTTGCCATGTCTCCGTTCTCTCTCGGTGTGACTAACAAAACTGGTAGGTTTACGGTTTACTACCAATACCACCCGATATTTTGGTCAAATCTCTTCATAGCCCTTTGGCAAAAATTCGTCTGTTCGTTTTTTATTACTTTATAAGGCACTTAGCTAAAAATCCAAAACCTTTAATACTTTAAAACGAGATGATAAGGAACTTTTGCAATCGAACATAAAGATAAAAAAACATTTGATATTTTCAAAAGGCAAGACAAAGAACTTTTGCAATTGAACATAAAGACCAAAAAAAATAGTGAAATGTCACTAATTTTTCCAAATTTTAATTTCGTACAGAAAATTCAAAAAAATAATTGTGCCTCCTGACCAACCACCACCCCACCTCCGACCATCCATCTCCGATGATCCAAAAAATTAGTGAGATTTCACTAATTTTTAAAAGTTCTAATTTTGTACAAAAAATTCAAAAAAAAATCAACTCTTACCTTTCGGCCACCACTACCCCATCTCCGGCAGCCCAAAAAATTAGTGAGATTTCACTAATTTTTTAAAGTTCTAATTTCGTACAGAAAATTCAAAAAATCATCTCCTGCCTCCAACCAACCACCCTCCATCTCCCGACCGACGAGTTCTGGCGACCCAAAAACAATTTAAAATTTCTAATTTTGTACAGAAAATTGAAAAAATACTAACTAGTCAACTCCTGAAACTAGTAACAATTCACTAAACTTTATAAAAGCTAAAGAGATCAAGGAACAAAGCTATTTCGAATCTAGTGACAACTCACTAAACTTCATACCTGGCTTTTTTTACCTTTTTCAATAGGGCCACCACCCCACCTCTAGCCGGCAACTTCCGGCGACCAAAAAATTAGTGAAATGTCATTAATTTTTGAAAGTGTTAATTTCGTATACATAATTTTTTTTTTTTTTTAAAAAAAAAACCAACTCCTCGTACTAGTTATTCAAAGTTCTAAGTTCTAATTTTTTCTGTCTGATGATATTAATCTTTTATCCATATAGTGTCCTTGATTCGATCGTCCATCTACGCAATCGAGAGTTTAGATGTATTTGTTAACTCTAAACAATAAGAGTCCTTTGATTGCAAAAATGGACGGTTGAATTGGGAGCAATATACCCAAGGCACTCTCGAGACCCCAAATCCTAGAATCACAACAGACTTGTCATCCTAGAAAATGTTGTCCTAAAAGCTAACATGAACTTCATGCCTATGAAAATTACCATCGCGGTAGTATTTACTTACACAGGGCGGGTGATTTTGATCGTGAGAATGGTTTTGGGTTGTCTTCAAGACAACATACCTTTTATGGAACTGAGGGGGGGTGCTGTGCATGGGATGCACAGCACCGTGCTGTGCAGCCCCGTGGCGCCCCGCTCCGGCATTTTTTCGACGATCGGAGACGTTCACCGCGTAGACCTCGTCGAGTACTACAAGTATGCAAAAAATTAACTTGATCGGATATCTTTAAGTAGGTTATCGGAACACAAATACTTTGAAAACACATGGAACACATATGGACACAAACACTGGATAAAAAAAACTTTTTCATGTTATTTGTGTTCCGATGAGGCACTAAAAGATATCCGATCAAGTTGATTTTTGGCACACTTGTAGTATTCGACGAGGTCTACACGGTGAACGTCTCCGATCGTCGAAAAAATGCCGGCGCGGCGGCACCACGGGGCTGCACAGCACGGTGCTGTGCATGGGGATGCACAGCACCCCCCCCAGGTTCCCCTTTTATGATGATAAAATAAATAAAAAACTGGAGTGCCGGTTGAGTATGGTCACGTGGTGCCCAATCATGCATCTCTAGCCCAGATTGCAAAAAAAGAAGATGAGAAGGGGGAGGGGGAAAATCTGAACCGTCCAAAAATGTTTTGCAAATAGAGTATGGCCACGTGGTGCCCGAGATGCTCTTGGCACCATGTGTACTATAAAGATCCGGAATTTCACATAAAAAAAATTCAAACTTAAATTGGGTACATTTAGGAATTTCATTTAATGTTTGTATGTGGATTCAATGTGAGAGAGTGACATGTTTGGGGCTAAGTTGTAACACATTGATATTCGAGGGATGTGAGGTGTGAGTGGCTCTATAAAAGAAATGAGAGAGACAGAATCAGATTTTTCCCTCCCCACATGGTGGCCGGTTCTGGGGTACTAGTGATCGCCTCGTAGAAATCACCCTAGTGAGCGCCTAAAACGACGTCGTTTTGGACGCCAAAAGAGACAGTGCCATTCATTCTAATTGTGCGGAACTTATCCTTGGGCAATCACTAGTACACCCGGATCCCCATTAGTCCTTCCTTGCAGGTCCATTCATTCTACAGCAGCCGCTGGGCGAACCTCAGCTTAAGCACCTAATTGTGCGGACAGTGCCAGCTTAATTAATTAATTAATTGCACAAGACGCAAAAAATGCACCGTTTTCCTTTCTCTTTGTTTTTATCCTTCAATTCCTGATTCAAAGACAATTGGGGCCTGAACTGCTATGTGCAGTACTTGTAACTTTATTTTAATTTGGAGGGTTTTCACTTCAGAACAAATAAACACAATAAAATACGTACATATTGAGAAAAAAGAATTACTACAATGCAAAGCCAATCAATACAACAATACGAAGAGGAGGCCCTTAAATCAAGCCAATAACAACCCACATTCCTAATGTTCATAAACCCAAGGCATAATAACCCAGTGCAATCGAAGCTCCAACAGCAAATTTCCACACTGGAGGAGGAGTTCTTGACCAACCACCAGCTCCACCACTACAATCATCATTGGCACCACTGAAGCATCCAGGTCGGCTCACCTTCGCCACGCCTCCCTCCAAAAGAAAACTGCTGTTGGTTCCGCCGCTGCTAAACAGAACGCACCAGAAATAGGGTGACCCACCATCGGACCCACTCACGGCTGCCCCCACTTCGGTGTGGTTTGAATCGTATAGTATTTCCAAGCTCTTGTTGTCCTTTATCAGGATATCTGAAAACGCGTCCGAAGGTTTCAGGTATTTTGACTCACACCCAAGTAAACGTCCTGTGATTGGAGAGAGACTCGAAGCCTCGACGCCGCAGTTAGGGGCAAAAGTTTGGGCGAAATCAGAATCAGCGGGTTTCTTTGCGTTGGGTCCCCCCACTTCGCCGCAATCACCTTCGTATGCTTTGATGTACTGCAGAGCGAGGCAAGCTAACCCCGGATTGTCAAAGAGCAAGGATTCTTTTTCTGCAGTTCTATTACTGTTGAGTATGGCTACCAGCGCATCCGCTGGGTTATTTGTTACGTTTGCTGTTGTATTTTTTTCAATTGACAATGGAAGCAGAACGGTAAATCAGTTAGAGGCTGAGAATGAATGCAATGGTAAACTGAATCCTCACCCAAAAAATAACGGAAAAGACAGGAACATTTCAAAAATACACAACAGTGTGTCCAAGTATAGGAGCTTGGAATCAATAACGTGTTTCGATAAATAAAGTGGCAAAAGCGAACATGCAAGATCAATTCTACATAGGATGAGGAAAAAGAGAGAGACGCATGTCTGTTCACTGGCATATAACAACGATCACAAACTTCAGATTTAAGAGGACTTGCAGATGTGCACCAATCACATTTTAGTTTCCCATTATACTGCCACATACTTGAGCTTCGAGAAGGGACAGAAGTCACAGAACTAAAACAATTGAGCAGTCTAGTCTGCCAACCGGTGACAGATCTCTTATAGTAGAAATGGCAACCAACAGGCAAGAGGGCCTTGGAAAAATCACAAAATAACAGAAGCCAATAATTTCATGAAGGCTAGATCTCTGCCCAGTATCCTTAAGAAAGTACCACACTAAACAAGCAGCGAAGATGCATTTTCGTCCAAAATTCCCGACATTACGAGACAGAGTGGTCTGGCTGAAGAGATAAAAGCAAAAGGTTGTGACTGGAACTAGACATAAGAAAGCTAAGATGTTTCGATATGCCAAGCATGGAGAAAGCATAACATCTATAAGGTTCGCAATGATCTAGTCCATGCGCAATACACAATAATAGCTAAAAGCGATAGACACAAACTGGGCGACCATTCAGCTAGGGGTTCAGTTCCTAAATACTGGCTGCTTATGTCGATTGAGAGGAAGTTGAACACGAAACTACGAACAAAGATGAATCTCTAGAGGTAAAACGTGGCCCCAACTTAAAGGAATGAGAAAATGTAGTCTACTGACGATTGTATAGACGTGCAAACCTTTTTTTCTAAAGAATTAGTTTACCAGGTTATGGAGCGATTTCAAGTAAATCAAAATTACCAAAAGGACAAGATGGCCAAAGGAATGTTGGTTACAGCTACAACAAAGGAACTAACTTGTGTTTTGATAAACCAAAATTCTAAGTTCTAACTATCCAGAGTACGAGAAAAATGAAAATGCAGTCTCGCAAGTATATGATTTTATCTCTAAATCAGCTTCAACATAATGCATTGACTGGACCGAACACCTTCTTCCCGTTGCCCACTTCTCTATTGCTATGGCAGAATAATATTGCGGATGAGATGACAATTGAAGGAAAAAGTCTGTAAATAATTTTCCTGCAAGTTAGATTTTTGGGGGGGATAAGTGTAGTGGGCTGGATATTTAATCTGAAACTTTAGGCAACTTTAGGCCCATATCTGTGGACCCAACCCAGACAGGCCAAATCGGCATTGATAAACTTAACAGTTATGCCATTTCCTTCCCTCTAGGAGCTCTGCCTTTCCCTTATTATTTAGGTATTTAGGGGGTGTTCCACTAACAAAAAACAGTTTTTTTTCCAAAAACTAAGACAAGTAATTCTCTCACAATACATCACATAAAAAACCGTGAAAAGCCAGTTTATTAAAAAAAAAAAAAACGCCCTAAATGGAACACCCCCTTAGGGACTGCCTTAGCCATCATAGTGCCTTACGGTTGTCTCTAAATGGTGACACTAGCGTGATTCTCTCTTTTGCAAAGTCAGGTGGGAGAAAGGGCTAGCTACTACCAAACCCGATTAGGGAGGTCCAGTCTAGGAGAGCCCAAATTGGACACCACCCTACAATAAGCAACTGACGTGATAACGTACTACACCACTACATCTGCATAGTTTATAGTACCAAAAAAAAAACCCTATGGTTACCCAACATAGGAAGAATTTTTAATACGCAACAAGAGTATTTTTTGACCAAATTTTCTTTAATCTCTTAGCATCCACAACAGGTGTGTCACTAGGTCAGGGACTCGATGGGGCAACCCGTAGGAAGGGGGGACGACCCACTGAATTTGCATCAGCAATCACCGATACAAATGCAAACGAAATCTTCAATTGCATTTGGAAAGAACAAGAGCAACTTCTATTTCGCGGAGGCTTTTTTATAGCCTTTAGGCCCTTTTGTCCAGTGATTAGGGTATCTTCTTTTCCAAGGGCATAAAAATTAAGCTGAACAAAGCGACAAGAAATTTCTGTGACTGACATTGCGAAAAAGAAGGGGACAATTTGTCCTACTGCATTTGTTAGGAAATATAGGTTGAACATTCCACATAAAATTTGAAGCACAAATCCTGAAGTATGCCAAGGCAAAATGATTTGGCCGTGTGGATAGTTACATAATCAATCCTGCGTGAGAAAACTGATTCGAATTTTATTCTTTTATTTAAATTTGAGGGCAAAAAGAAGGAAATAGCTAACAAGTCCTAGTCCACGTAGATTATCCTAATACCAGTTACTCTCCACTTATTTAATTTTACTAAACTAAGTCACTGTGTTAGTGTGCGAAATGAAGTCTGAGAATAGCATCAATGGATTGAAGAAAACCAATTAAGGGACCACTATTTTGATTTAAGAGAAGGAGAAAATGCTAAAGTGAGTTAAGAAAAGAAAAGAAAAAAAAAACGCGATAATCAGCTGAGTAAATGATTATTCCATATAAAAACAGAGGGATCGAGAATGTGTAAACTACCAATTGAAGTCATAAATAGTAAACCAACAACCCCTCATAAAATGTGATAAATGCGGAGGAAGAGTCAGAATCTGAGTCCAAACAGAGGTCCAAGCAACTGCAGTAACTACGTTTTATTCTCGTAATCAAGGGGATTGCTCCATAAAAGATGGAGAAGCAGATTTAATAATGCTCATAAGCAGATCAACCTCAAGGAATTCCAAATCTGTATCACAATGCCGCCTGGAAAATTAAGTGAAAATGTGGAAAAGACGAAAGAGAGAGGGAGAAACCTTACTTTGACCGTCTGCAGAGGCCAAACCGGAGAGAACAGAGAAGACGACGACTACAAGAAACCATACGGCCATCGCCAATGCACACACACACACACACACACAGAGAGAGAGAGAGAGAGAGAGAGAGTGTGGTTACAAGGCAACAGTCAGTCGGTGGGCTCTGCTTGGACTTCGTTTTCGATCTGAATCAGCTGATTGATAATATTGTAAAGTGAAAGGCCACCCTCTGAGAGTTAAAATTTGCAAAAATGCCACCAACCAACTCCTAAGTCCAAATCTGGGGCTACATGTTTGGTTTAGGTTTCAAGACCCGATTTTTAAATTATTACCTAATTATTATCTCTATGTCTCTTTAATCATTATTCTTATTTTCAATTATTATTATTTTTCTCTAAACATTACCCGTAATTTCAATTATTAATTTCATTTCTATTTCTACTCAAAACCCAAATCTCAAACTCAAACCGAACAAGGTGTTAATGTACGAGTCAGGTACAATACAAGAAAAGAAAGGGAATTGATATTGGCACTCTCATTTTCTCTATTGGTACTCCTTTTTTTTTTCTTTTACATGTAAAGTGCAAGAGTAAGTTTACCTAATAAAGACAAAAAAAATTGGAGTGTCAATAGAGAAAAAGGGAATATCAATAACACTTCCCAAAAGGAATACATGAAAAGGCACAAGAAAGTGCATCTAATGTGTGGGATCCACCCAAAAGAATGTACTGGGTGGATCCCATCCATCGGATTCACTTTTCCTATGCCTTGAGGTTCACCCGTTGGATGCACTTTCTCGTGCCTTTTTCATGTTAAACAGTGTACCGGGTAGATATTGTCACGCCCTCATTTTCACAAAACATAAATAAAAGAATTCCAACAATGAATAAGTCAAGTGATAAGATTTTCATAAATTCATCCCAAAAGATTTTCATAAAATAAGTACATCATTAGCTCATTGGCTATCAAATGTTCGGGCACCCTTGCCCCAAAGGTGAAGTAAAAAATATAATGTTTTGGCACCCTTGCCTCAAAGGTGAAATCAAAGTAATATCCCATAAGTTATTACAAATTCAAAGTCAAAAGATAGTAAAAAATTAGAGTTACATTATCGTCTCCCCAAAAGAAAATTTAATGCATAGAAGATGAATAAAATAACTTCCATGTCATGTATGCTCATCATCCGAATCATGCACTCCAAACCATGCACGATCGAAGCTGGGTACCTGAAAATGATAGGGTGAGCACACATGCTCGTAGTTCTACTAACGCTAGGTGTATGAATATGATGCATGCACATGGAGGCAAGTTATATCCAAAGGATGTTCATATGCGAGTCCAAGTATCCAAGTAAAAGAGAAGGGATTTTGAAAGTTCCAAAGTATCCAAGTGACTACCAAGTATCCACCCACGACCTATTTGTTCAAAGTCTTTTCTAAGTGTCCAAAACACCACCCAAGTAACCAAGTTCATCACACAAGTCTAAAATCAAGTTTACACATCGAGTTTCGACAAGACACAATGGATAGTTCAGAGATCTCGCTTCTCACTTCATTCATTGAAGAAAAATCATCATTTCATTTATACTAGGGATTTAAATCCCTCTGCCGGATTCCATAGGCTCCACGTGCCTCTGCCGGATTCCATGGGCTCCACGTGCCCCTGCAGGATTCCATGGGCTCCGCGTGCCTTTATAAAAATTTCACCAAATGATGACATTGGTTTTAAACATCCCATTTTCCAAACATTCTATCAAAATTCCATGACAAGTCCATTTTTTTTAAAGTTCATTTCACCATTTCACATCTTTCGATAAAAAGGGGTTACACACACACCCACGCACGCTTTCTAAAACCCTTCAAACTTTCATGTGACGTAAGATGACATATTTGTTTATAAAACTATAGTCCTCGAGTCAAAACATGGATGAAAATGATACCAAAGGTCGAACATGTGAAGGGATAAGCGACCGGGGACCAAACGGACATCAAAGGGTGGCCGAATACCACCTAAATAACAGGGGCAGTAGCTGGAAAATATGGAGCAGCAGCAAATGAACAGTAAACAATGCAGATTTTCACCTCTAAGGTGTGGAATTTCAACTCAATCACAATTGAGATAGTTTAGGCTTAAATTGGAAATGCTAGACAACAATTAAACATGGAGGGAGGTCAATTTCACTTCCAATTTCACCAAACAACAAGCAATTTCATAGATCAAAGAATCAAAGTGGGAAAACCCACACAAATTGGGAAAAACATGAAATTCAAGGAAATTGAGGTCAAGAACCAATTATATGCAACAAATCACAAGCATACAACTAGAGAAAGTAGACATTGTTCCCCTACCTCAAGGATTTGCTTGAAAAATGAAGATGGGTGAAACCCTAGGTGTAGAAAATCCCAAATCCCGAAATGTGAGCTTCCGGTGCGAATCCAAGGTGAACCGAGCTCCCCACAGCGCATAGAACGTGAAAATAACCTTGGTTCTTGAAGTGGTCAAGAGAGGAGGGAGAGATTTGAGCTTGGAAGGTGTAACAATGGAGGAAAGAGAGGGGCCGGTCGGGTGGGGAGGGAGAGGAGAGAGTTATGTTTTGTTTTTTTTGCAAAATTCCCCCATACACTACATATTATAACCTTCTAATTACACCTCACACCCAAATATCACTTGTGTATATAAAATGTGACTCCATCCTACTAATTTCAAACCAACACTTAGCCAATTAATATATATCAACATTCCTCACAAAACCCCAACTTTAATTTTTAAAAAGTAATTAAATTTTCCGGGTCTTTACACACTGTGCCAGCAAAACACGTTCCAGCACAATACTTATTTTTGTAAACCAAACTTAAGTTTTCTTTACTTTAATTTATTTATGAAAATAAGGAAGTACCCCTCATTTGGAAACAATGACATTCCCATAATTTTGAAATTCTAATCACATCAAAATCTCATCCCCCCACTTTCAGTACAAAACCGAAAAACGGCACATTTTTCTCCGAGGAAAATGGGTGAAAGATGACTTTGCTTTACTAAAAAATAACTTCCGATTATACCGTTGTGATTAGAAAAATCCAAGGAACAATTACCGGGACTTTTTATCGGCCAAATCGAAATTTCTCCAAAAAGTGATTTTTCATATGGGTCCTTACAGATGTCACCCGTCGGATGCACTTTCCTGTGCCTTTTCATGTTTTTCTTTCTTATACCAAAAACTTTCCCTTAATTTAGCTGCATATTCACCCGGGAGGAACGATTGAATTAACGACGGGGTAAAATCATAAACCCATACAACTCTTTCCTTTTTTGGAATAAATTTCACTTTTTTTATTTGCTTTGGCAAAGTAAGAACATTACTTATATAGAAACATAATCAAATTCATGAGAGTTCAACAAAAACTTCAGCATTACATTAAGATTAGAGACCAAAGCAAATAAAGAGGAAGCTAGCCAACCAGAAAATCGCAATCACCTCCACCACAATATCTAGCCAACCCAAAAAAAAAACAAACACCTCCACCAACAACCCTCGACAAAACCTCAAAATGTCTCGAACTAAAGGAAAAGAAGAATCTATTAGAACTCTTATGTCCATTTCCAAAGATGACGCTGGCTATGTTCGGATAAGGTTTCAAGAACTAGTTCTCACTTTTTATATGGCTGGGCCCCAATGGCTGAATTAGCAAAACTCTATCATCTCAATTTGTAGAAAATTTACTCTAGTGCATACCTTGTGTGAGATGGGTCCGTGGGGTCCACTTCAAAGTCCCACACAAATGATCTAAGCCGTCCGTTAGTTCTAAAATTAATTTTTTGAGTCACTCCTAAAAAATTAGCTCATTCGAAAAATTATAAGTGCTTGATCCGTCATCTAATTGTGATTCACAATTTAGGATCTTGAATTTTGACAAAAGTTTGAAAGAAAGTTAGACAACTTGATGTATTTAAAGTTATACGATTGACCTGTTTTTTTTTTCTTTTTTTCTGAATGACTCAAAGAATAATTTTAGAACTAATGGACGGCTTGGATCATTTGTGTGGGTCTTTGAAGTGAACCCCGCGAACCTATCTCACACAAGGTATGCACTAGAGTAAATTTTCTACAAATTGAGATGATAGAGTTTTGCTAATTCTGCCATTGGGGCCCAACCATTAGGGGTGAAAACGGGCCGGTTCGGTCCGGTTTTGGACTTTTTTGGGGGCCGGGCCGGAAATTCGGGTTGGGTAAGATTGAAACCGAAACCAGACCAAATATCCCGGTTCGGTTTCCATTCGGTTTGTCCGGTTTCGGTCCGGTTTGATCGGTTTCCGGTTTGGGCTACTGGGCCACATTTTCTGTTGGGCCATATTAATTTTGATGGGCCATTTGGGCTTGAGCCTTGAACAATTGAATTGGTTTTTAATTCTATTGGGCCATTTTAATTTCATCCTGAGTTGGCCCAAAATTAAAATGGCCCAAGCCGCCCAACACAAAACAAATAAATGACTGAGTCACTGCATTTTTTAACATTTCAGAGTTTCTTTAATAAACAAATAAACAAAAGAAATTTTGCATTGCAGAGTTTTAACATTTGTTTGCATTATTCATTGTATTTTTTCAATGACAATAATCTGGGCAGTGTTGCTGGAAAAAATAAAAACTTCAATCAAACAATTCTAGTCCAACACAACATTTTCGGATGATGTTCAACACCAAACATTCTGGGAAATGAAGGCAGTAGCAAGAAAATTAAAGTCCCAACACACAACATTATAGTCCCAAACAGGCAATACAAATTAAACAAAGAAGGCAGTAGCAAGTAAATTAAAGTCCCAACACACAACATGAAAGAAAGAAGGCAGCAGCCAGCAAATTAAACAAAGAAGGCAGTAGCAAGTGGTAGTCCAGTGTCCATCAAGACTGGGCAGTAAGGCAACAACAAGTAAGGTAGTCCAGCATTCCATCCAAGGCCCTACATGGTTACATTAGTATCTAACAGTAGCATATACTTGAGATTATAATGTTGAGATTATCCCCTTTCCTCTTGAGATTATACTCACTATTTTCATACTCTCTACATAACTTCTGAAAATGGGTTCTCATTGACGATGTCCCAACCAAATTCGAATCAGCAGCATATACTTGGCCACAATAATTGCAACTAGCCTTGGGCTTATAATTGATTTCACCCTCTTTCTTTGGAATTGTAGTAAAATGATCCCATACAACAGATGTTTTCTTCTTTTTAAATTTCTGATTATCATCAACATTAACCCCATCTTTGTCATTTGGTTCATTATCATCATCCACTACAATGGGTACTTCAGAATTATCCATCTACAAAGAAAAAATAGTCTAATTTCAATCACATTTAAGTATCTAACAGTCACTCAAACAATGATAAAACGGTCCCGCCGCCTGATAAAACTAAAAACTGCAGAATAAAAACGGTCCCGCCGCCGGAGAGTTAGTAGAGTTACCTTAATTTCAAGCAACAAGCAATCAAGCAACAACACAACAAATTTGACCTGAACAAGCAACAAGCCAACAACAGGTAAATCCAATGGTCAGTCAAGCAACAACACAACAAATCATGATAGCAGATACACACACATATAGACACATAGATCTGGGTACATGAGATACACCAATGTAGACTGCATACACACACATATCGACAGTAGAAACACCAATGTAGACAGCAGATACACACACATATAGACAACTCACAGCAGATACACCATAAACTTTAGCAGATACACACACAGTCACATATAGACAGCTCACAGCAGATAAGATTCACCATGGGTACATAAGATTGACCATAAACTTTTGGCTATGCCAAAGTGAAGAACACACCAAAGTGAAGAACAATAGATCTGGGAAACAGTAGATCTGGACAACAGTGTCATACCTGAGTCCCTCACTTTGTTGTTCGCGTATGGTGGTGGTCGTGGCCGACTGGCCGGTGGCTCTGATTCGCGTATGTTCTTCGTATCTACAAAAAAAAACCGTGAGACAGAAAGAGAGAGAGAGAGAATCGGACGGATGAGAGAGAGAGAGAGAGAGAGGAGAGAGAGACCGGAGACGCAGAAGAAAGAGAGAGAGAGAATCGGACGGAGGAGAGAGAGATAGAGAGAGACCGGAGACGTACCGGCGGTGAATGATCCAGCCGGAGACTACGAGCAGCGGTGGAGGGCTGAAGGCAGAGCTGTGGTCTAGAGAGAGAGAGAGAAGGGAACGGCCGGTTGTGGTGAGTGAGTCGACTGGTGTGTCTGGAATCTGGATATTTTAGATCTAGGGTTAGTATATAATATTATAATTATATATATATATATATTTCTATCCGGTCCGGTCCGGGTTTTTACCCTCTACAACCGGAAACCGGACCGGTTTTCCGGTTTTCCAATGTAATAGACCCGAACCAGACCGGATATTTTAAAATGAGTGCTAAACCGGACGGTCCGGTCCGGTTTATGCGGTTCGGACTTTCACCCCTACCAACCATACAAAAAGTGAGAACTAGATCTTGAAACCTTTTTCGAACATGGTGGCTATGACTTGCAAAGAGGAAGAGAGAAATACAACCATATCCAAATAATAAAATAGAACTCACTAACCATAAATTTCTTGAAAGCTCTGATTTGCCTGTGTCCATGGACATCCTTGTTCCTACTTTTTTTAATTGTTATGTCTCACAAGTTTCCACTTGAGAAGAAATCTCTCTAAACATGAGGATTAATATCCTCTCCTATTCCTTTCATAAAAATATGTAGTCCCATCAGTCTCTGTGTGGTGGAACTAATAATACCACGTGTCTCCCAATATGATTTATACCACCCTTTGTAAAATTAGCCATTCAATTGATATTTATCTCTGGTACAAAAATTTTAACCAAGCATCGAATATAAAATCCTCGTGAACATGTAACTCAGTCTAATGGTCAAACAATGGGTTCTAAGAGTAATATACTATTTACAACTTTAGTCCCATAATACGATTGTGTAAGCGGGAAAATGATAGATGTATCTTTAGGAAACATTCCGTATCAGTAAAATAAATAAATAAATTAAAAAAAGGAGAATTGCGAGCAGTAGTTGAGACTGAAGAATTATGGCATAACTCGGTAGGTAATTTTACCATGCTTACCAAAGAAAAGAGAGTTTTGTGTTGTCATGATAATTTAACATCATTATTCTTATCTAAATTATAAATAAGAAATGAAAAATATCATTCTGCACAAATTCAACAATAACAAATTAAGCTCAAGGATAATGAGAGGGATATGGGATTTTTCCTATAAAAAAGAATTCTAAAGACAGTGAGACAAACATTTGAGCACAAGAAATTTGGGTTCTCTGAGTAAGATGTTTGAGCATTTTATGCATTTGTACGTGTCTCTAGAACTTTTTCATTTTTGTAATCAATGGATGTGTGATGACTGGAGCAGATGTTAAGCTCTACATACAAAATTTTGAATGTTTCATGTATATTTGTTTTCTTTTGATTGTTATTGTATGTTTATTTTCAAAACAACATTATCCCGATAAATTATACGTTTATTTTCAAAATGATATTATTCATTCGATTAAAATACACAAAAATACCATAAGAAAACGGACATCCATCTAGTTGAATTCACGATATGTTTACTTTTGGTTGATCTCACAGCTACTACTCCCTCCGGCTGGATTTATTAGTCCATTTTGGAAGTTACTTTTCAAATGATTTTTTTTTAATCAATTTCAAATGATTATATCTTATAATTTATAATATTTTATGTAATTTTAAAAATATTGTCTTATAGAACTAATCAAGATCAATTAAAGATATTGTTAATTTTTTATTCGGTTGCAATAGAACGAGTGACAAACAAATCCGGATGGACTCGGAGTACTTTTATCTGATTGTTCAACCCACGGTTCCCACAAAGATGGACACAAGTGCGATATATTTTCGTAATGAAGGGAGTATTGGTAATATTTAGAAAACAAAGGAATCGAACTGCTATTTAAAAAATACTAAATAAAGGTATGTCACTGTAGTTCTTTTCAAAGGGTGTCACTGTACTGTAGTTCATCCTTCTTCACTTCACATTGTATTCGGTCGGCATTTGCAGCGGCGCGGCGGAGTTCAGCTACTCCACATAACTACCGTACTCTCCCAATGGCGGTGGAAGACGGCGGCGGCGGCGGCGATCAGAAAATAACGGTAACCCAAATCGAAGGAAGAGGTAGAGCAGTAGTCGCATCAAAGCCCCTAACAGCTGGTGAAATCATCCTCAAGGATTCCCCCATCCTCCTCTACTCTGCCCTTCCTTTAAACCCCCACAGTACTAGTACTAGTACTAGACACCATCTTTACTGCTCCCACTGCTTCAAAATCCTATCAAACCCTCTTTCCGTCCTTCCTTGCGGCCTTTGCTCCTCCACTACCGCCTTCTGTGGGCCCACCTGCCGATCAACGGCTCTAATTTCATCCCACACTCCTTGGGTCTGCCAAACCCTAACCCGCCTTCGAGACTGCAAATTCCCTTCTTTGCACACCGAAGAACTCCAAATCCAAGCTCGTTTCCTCGTCGCCGCATACAACCTGTCTAGGGTTTCCCCTTGTGATTTCCAAACACTTTTGTCGCTTCAAGGTGGGCCCTCGGAGGACGCCAACGCAGTCTTCCTCCATTCTCTCATATATTCCCTCTGTAACGGGGAATCGATAAGTTTTACGTTGGAGCTAACGGCGGCATTACTGGCTAAGGACAAGTTAAATGCTTTTGGTTTGATGGAGCCGTTTGGGGATAAGGGGGAGAGATCCGTTAGGGCTTACGGGATATACCCTAATGCTTCGTTTTTCAACCATGATTGTCTACCTAATGCTTGTAGGTTTGATTATGTTGATAGTAATAATTCTGCTGATGGAAGTAACGTGGACGTAGTTGTGAGGGCGATTCATGATGTTCCTCAAGGGAGGGAGATCTGTTTGAGTTATTTTCCCGTAAATCTCAAATATTCGGAGAGGCAACGGAGGTTGAAGGAGGATTATGGTTTTACTTGCACTTGTGATCGATGTAATGTCGAGGCAAACTGGTCGGACAATGAGGAGGAGGAGGAGGAAGCGATGGAGGAGGATAATGATGAACTTATGGTGGATTCGGATATTGGGGTTAAAGAAGTAGGAGAAGAAGAAGAAGACGAGAGTGATTTCCCTCATGCGTATTTCTTCTTGAGATACATGTGTACTAGAGAGAACTGTTGGGGCACATTGGCTCCTCTGCCTCCATCGAATGGCACTCTGTCTAGTGTAATGGAGTGTAATGTATGTGGAAACTTGAAGAGGAATGATGACGAAGGAGGAATAGACGGTGATGATGCCTTGGAGGAGGAATGAGTAGTTTATTTGGTGACACTTGGGTAAGTTATTTTTAGCTCTTGATCCTACATCCTGATCTTTGCTTACTGCTTTAGGTTCTTGGTTTCCTTATTGTAAATTTCACGCTCTTTAACTTGGACTAGGTTCGTATCTACTTTGTGCATCCTCTTCTAGTTTCTTGTTTGTACATTCTTTCTTTGGTTGTGAAGGGCAAATGCTGAAAGGTTCCTGACGTCTTGAGGTTCATGTCTAAGCTACTTTTGGATACGCACCTGCATAGTTGATTGCTTATTTTGAGTAGCACTATCAAGATAATTGCTTTGCACCTTAAACATTTCCCTCATTACTTCCTATTTTAAGTGCCAGTACCGTAATCTTCCATTCAAGTGTCTGGCCATACTACAGTTTCTTAACTCACTCCAAAGTGCAACCACACACATTATTTGACCAAAAATTACGTCCTGTTTTCAGACTAGCAATGGGGAATGGTTGTGATGTGATGACTTCACATTCGTCGAAGTTTAGCTGTTTAGGAGAATCGATTACTTTACGCCTAATTATGCTATTTGATAGAGGCATGATCACTGCATAGAACGTGTCCCGTCACCTCTTAAATGATGTTATAATGGTAGCAAAAAATGGGTAGGCATTAAATTTTGACAACAAGAACTCATCTAAAATACTAGAAAAAAGACATGTTTTTACGAATCAGTAGGAATGGTACATGTTTTAGTTAAACAAAAAAATCCAAAAGAACATCAGTATGGATGATTCGTATTTCGTCTGGCATGTACCTTGAGTAGTTTTCCATCTCTCAAGCTCGTGTGCAATAGAGACAAAGAAGCACTCTAGTTCTTGGTAGCACGATTGTTTAAGGCTTCAATAATTTTGTTCTTACCAAAGTGTTAATTTAGAGTAAAGTTATCCAAGATTACTATTTTGATTTTTAGCGATGATCTGGTACGCTTTTTCTGGGTATCGAGTTAATTGGGTCTTAACTATATGATGTTTGATAACCATTGTAGTGCCTCAGATGTTTGATGAGTTTGCAAGTGTTCCATTATGATAAAATATAAATCTACAGAAGCACCATGAGAAGGAAATGAACGTAAAAGCCTTCCATTGTCGTGTGGCCTGATGAAAAATTAAGAAAATCCATCTAGATTTGGTTTTCACCTTCCTTTTGATTATCCTTGTATGGTTTTTGAAAATCTTTTTTTTTTATTTTTAAAAACATTCTTTGTTTTTATCTAATTTCTTTGCCTATATACCAGATAAATTAGTATAAAATTGCTTTTACTTGCTTGCTGTTAAATTGGATGGGCGTAAGCTGGTGCATAAATTCATTTTGTGAGGTGAAAGGTGATTCAGTTGGTTTTCATTCATTAGAGCGTTGTGACGTTGATTTCTTTTGGATATATTGTTTAGCATAAGCGGAGTCAATCGACATGTAAGCCTCTATAATTTACTACCATGTATCTTGGATTTTCCTTTTGGCATATGGTTAGCCTGATATCTTATAGTGTGAGTCCATGTCTACCGGCATTTCTTAATAACTGCTGTATGTAGATGCAGGGTCATTTTAGAGGAATTTGATTTTCCACAACATTGGGATTTGAGTTTACTAAGGTTAGGTGTCCGTGTCTCCTTTACTTTGTCTTTGCAATTGTGTTGGCTGCCACTTTCTTGGCGATGGGAAATATTGGGAATCTTGAAAGTGAACTTTCAAATTTGTAACTGTGATTGAATTCTGTTTTTGGTTTTAGTTTCTCAAAGGCGTATTTTTCTTATGGCAGATGATGTTCATTCCGAGGTGATGAGCTTTGGGGAGATGATTTGGACGTTCTTGTAGTCTTCTGCAGGTAATTTTGTGCTGCTTTTCTTCGATCTTGGTCGTTGGTGCAGCTGGCTTGATATTGCCATTATCTGTGAAGATTGAAATTAGGAGTTTAGGATGTATTGTTCTTTGGAGAATTGGCTTGTGAAAATGGATTGCTACTGGATGGTTCTCATGACTTTGTATTCTCTTCTTCTTGTGGTAAAAATAATGTTCTGTCATGGGAGAATTGGTTGGATACCCATGTAGTATTGGATTCATGGTTTTGAGTTTTTTCTCCGAAGAGTAAGCTTTCTCGTATTTGCATTCGGTACATGTCTCAGTCCATTGAAGAAAGGGAAATTATTCCTTGGTACAGGACAAGGAGACTGAACATTCTCTACGCCTGGAATAGTAGTGGAATTGGAATTGGAATTGGAATTGGTTAAGGATGTTAGGACCTGTTTATGTCCAGCTTAAATAATACTAAGACTTATCGAAATTCAACTGAAGTTGTTTTAAAGAAAATTTCTCCGTGAATATAATTGGGTCCTTTTTACAAAAGAATTAAATGTATTATTGTCTCTCTAGTCAGTTGGACAATTCAATGCATGCAAGTAGGGGGTGCTCACTGTTCGGATTGGCATGAATCCAATCCTAATACGCGAGTTACGGTTTTTTTTTAAATAAAATCTGTGTCCGATACAAAAGTCTCACGGTTCGGTTCCAATCCGATCCGCGAGTCACGGATCGGTTTCGGATTTGTCTACGGATTTTCAACTTATTCTAAAAAAAAATATCATCAACTCAAATTCAAATTTTGCCTTTGTTCGTACCCTACATGAAGAAAATCAAGTAGCAGATGCACTAGCAGAAATAGAAACCAATCAGGACTACAAACTTATACTAGTACATAGATAGTTCCAATTCACAAAACAAAGGCACTAGCAGAAATAGAAGCCAATCAAGACTACAAACTTATCCTAGTACGTAGATAGTTTAAGTTCACAAACAAAAGCAGTTTAGTTGAGTGGAATACAAATTCTTTCGTAGTAACATCAAAGTCCAATGTACAAAAAAACTACATATATATTTATTTTTTACAAAAATTATATATAATAAAAATCTCACGGTTCTGATCGGTTAATCCACGGTTTCAAAATCAAAATCCGTGTCCAGACCGCGAGTCACGGTTTTTTATTGTCACGGTTTTTTATTTTTTGAATCCGTGTCCGGACCATTAATCCACGGTTAGAATCCAAAACGTGCGAATTGGTTCGGTCCGGACCGGATTCACGGTTCACCAGTTTTTTTGAGCAGCCTTAAATGCAATGCAATGCAAAGCTGGAACAAAAACTGAAAAACTTCTGTGTGCTCTATAGCTCTCGCCATATACTCCCATCTTAGTGAATTGTCTAATGAAACTGCAAAAAAGAATTGATGCAATGAACAACAGCTACAATTTCAGTGCAATGACGGAGCCAGAAATCGGAGTCGGAGGGGGCCAGATTATGAAAGAAATCTTCGTACGATGATTTTCCTAAACCTAAATCGAGTTTTAACGGGACGATTTTGAGAAATTTAAAAGTTAATCTCGAAGATTTTTGTTATCATATCACTCGACGAACTCAGTATCATTATCGCACGGTATCATTCAACATAATTTAGTGTTCTCGAAATAAAAATTGTTTTTACTTTAATTATTTTTGTAATTGTATAATTTTCTTAAAGAATAACTACAAAAAAAATATGTAAAACATACTCCAAAATATGAAATTGGCTACATAGATCCGCCCCTGTTTCAGTCCATGGAGTTTGGCTTCCTAAAAGTATTTTTGGATGCCTACGTGGATATAAATGATAGGTGTATAACAAAAGTCTCCAACACGGCTTATGCTACAGTTTTGCCTTTGATTGAGGTTCGTTACGTAGAAGGAGGACTCGGTACTGAGAGAGAGTTTGCTCTTCCCACCAAATAGATTACTCCAAAAATAGACAACTCCATATATGCAACCAAAACTAACTACGCACTGGTGGAATGAATTCCATCCACAAACTTAGTATTAAAATGCACGTTCGTTCTTTTTTGTAGGGGAAAATGAAACAAACTGGAAAGGAAACGAAAGGAAAGCCGTGATGGAAGGTGCAAGAAACAAGGGTGAGCTGCAGAGTAATTTTCGCTTAATTTCTAATTCAGACCATTCAGCTTTGTATATAAGAACAGACAGATGATGAGTTGAGACAACCATCTGAGCGCTAGACATTCCTCCCATTGTTCTTCTTCTTATATACGAGAAGAAGAACAGAATAAAATAAAAGAAATAAATAAATAAATAAGAGAGAGAGAGAGCCATGGGTAGCGCTTCGTTGGTGGTGTTTGCTGCTTTGTTATCGTGCCTTTGGGTCGGTCCTGCAGTGGTTCGGGCGGAGGACCCTTACCTGTTCTTCGAATGGCATGTTACCTACGGTACCATCTCCCCATTGGGTGTCCCCCAGCAAGGCATCCTCATCAACGGTCAATTCCCAGGTCCTAAGATCAACTGCACCTCCAACAACAACATTGTCGTCAACGTGTTCAACGAGATCGACGAGCCTTTCCTCCTCACATGGTATGGCATTCAACAAAGGAAGAACTCTTGGCAAGACGGTACCCTCGGAACCATGTGCCCAATCATGCCTGGTACCAACTTCACCTACCATTTCCAGGTCAAGGATCAGATCGGGAGCTATTACTACTTCCCCACCACTAACCTTCACCGGGCGTCTGGTGGATTCGGTGGTCTGCAGATCATGAGCCGTGATCTTATCCCTGTCCCCTTTGATACCCCCGCTGACGACTACAATGTGTTGGTCGGCGATTGGTACACCAAGGGACACAAATCTCTCAAGAAACTATTGGACAGCGGTCGCTCCCTTGGTAGGCCTGATGGCATCCAGATCAATGGCAAGTCTGGCAAGGTTGGAGGAAACGACGAACCCTTGTACACCATGGAGGCAGGCAAAACCTATAGGTACAGGGTTTGCAATGTTGGAATGAAGACCTCCCTCAACTTTAGGATCCAGGGCCACTCCTTGAAGCTGGTGGAGATGGAGGGTTCCCACACCGTCCAGAACGTTTATGATTCCCTTGACGTGCACGTTGGACAGTGCTTCTCGGTTCTGGTCACCGCTGACAAAGCACCCCAGGACTACTACATGGTTGTTTCAAGCAGGTTCAGTAAGAAGCCGCTCACTGCCGTTGGCATCATTCGTTATGCCAATGGCAATGGGCCTGCTTCTCCTCAACTCCCACCACCCCCACCCGAGACTGCCAGAGGAAGCATTGCCTGGTCTATCAACCAGTTCCGTTCATTCCGTTGGAATCTCACCGCCAGCGCTGCCCGTCCCAACCCTCAAGGCTCTTACCACTACGGCCAGATCAATATCACCCGCACCATCCAGCTGGTTAACACGAGGGCTCGTGTGGACGGTAAGCTCCGTTACGCAGTCAACGGTGTCTCCTACATTGACCCTGCTACCGCCACACCATTGAAGCTCGCTGAGTACTACGAAGTCCCGGACAAAGTGTTCACATACGACACCATGAAGGACGTGCCGGATTCATCAAACAGCAATGTCATTGTGGCCCCGAATGTAATTAACGGCACCTTCCGTAACTTCGTGGAGATAATATTCGAGAACCCCGAGAAGACAATTCAAACATGGCAGTTGGACGGATATTCATTCTTCGCGGTGGCAATCGAGACAGGGAAGTGGAGCCCAGAGAAGAGGAAGAACTACAACCTAGTGGACGCAGTGAGCAGGCACAATATCCAAGTGTACCCCGGGTCGTGGGCGGCGATTATGACGACGTTGGACAACGCGGGGATGTGGAACCTTAGGTCGGAGATGTGGGAGAATGCCTACTTGGGACAACAACTCTACATCAGTGTCCTGTCGCCGGCACGATCCCTTAGGGACGAATACAACATCCCAGATAACACCCAGCTGTGTGGCATTGTCAAGGACTTGCCCAAGCCCGCTCCTTACACCATCTAAATAAAATCAAAACAACTTTCTATGCATTCTTTACATCCCTTTCTCTCTCTCTCTGTTCAAATCTTGTTGCGTTTTTATTAATATGGTATTGTATTATGTGCACACAATTTTGGAAATTAATTAAGGGAGGACAGCTTGAGATCTGTCAATACAAGAGATTTGTGCCGTTAGTTGCAGTTCTAATTCTTATGCACATGATACGATTCTAAATAAAAAAAAAAGTTTCCAAAGGCAAAAAGGATGTATCGATCGACCCTTTCTCTTGTAAGAAAGATTTTGCTTCCTATATATACATTTCTTTGTTTCTGATTTTTTTTGTTTTGTTTTATCTCCGCGCTGCTTCATGTATGTTGGGATCAAATGAGATATATACTTGGGTTTTGTGGCTATTAATTCCTATCCAAATGAAATAACATTGCTGTTAAATTACCTTAGGATTGTTTTGGCTTAAAATTTTCAATTATGCTTTTGCACGTTAGACAAACACACACAAAAAAAAACACACATACACAAAATTACTAGTGTTAGACACACACTGAAAGACAGCTAGTTTTTTCTAAGGAGTCCAAGTACAATGGGCACCCAAATATCGATAGTACACATGAGCTCATTCACCATATATATTAACAGGGCCGGCCTAGGGCATCCAAAATACTCCCAAAAATTAGGGCACTTCAAGGATTTTTAGTAGTAGCTAGGCTTGAGTAGAGATCTTTTTGGGGAAATTCCAGGCCGCCTCCACTTTTTGTGGGGGCTTTCCTCTAAACCCCATTTTCTCTTTCCATCCGAAATAAACCCTGCGCGCGTGCGTGGGAGGATTCCTTATCTGACGCATGCATGCCGCGTCAGTAGTATATGTCACGTTAGTAGTCACATGCCGATGGTTGGGCTTATCATCAAAGCTACCCTTCACCTTTTTTTACTGACTATCCTCTCTCTCTCTCTCTCTCTCTCTCTCTCTCTCTCTCTCTTCATTTACACACATTAACACACTTTCTCTCTCTCCTCTCTCTCTCTCTCTTCTTTTTATTTTAAAAACATTAAATATTTATAACTTTTAATTTATATATCCGATTTGGAAAAAAAATTTACTTTTAAAATCTACTCGACGATATCTATCAAACAAGACCCATATTGAATATAAAATTGTGTGCAGAAAAATAAAAAAAAATTAAGAGTGTGAATTCTTTCATTTTGTAGAGTGTGAATTGTTCAGAAGATGTGTGAATTCTTTCATTTTTAGAGGGTGTGAATTGTTCAAAGGGTTGTGAATCCTTTCACATAACTAATTTACACAAATACACGATTCACAACCAAAAAATGAAAGAATTCACACACCTCAAACTACAAAATTCACACCCTCCAAAATAAATAAAAAAATTCACCCACATCAAATGCAGGATTCACACATCCTCTACACAACTTACACCCTAAAAAAAATACACAATTCACACCAAAAAATTAAAGAATTCACACGCTCAAATGTAGATTTCACACCCTCCAAAATGAAAGAATTCACACACCTCAAATGCAAAATTCACACATCATCTACACAAACTCACTCCCCGAAATGAAAGAATTCACACCCCTCAATGCAAAATTCACACCCCTCAAATGTAGAATCACACTCCAAAATCAAAGAATTCACATCCTCCAGAATCTACACCCAAAAAATCTTTTTTTTTCATACATATAATTTTATATTCAATATGGGTCTTATTTGGTAGATGTCGTCGAGTAGGTTCTAATAAATTAAATTTTATTAAAAATAAGTACGTATGATAAAAATTAAAAATACTTAAAGTTTTAAAAGATAGTAAGAGAGAGAGAGAGAGAGAGAGAGAGAGAGAGAGAGAGAGGAGAGGGAGGGAGTAAGTCAGACAAAGGACATAGATATTCTGTCCGTAGCGAGGTGCATGTGCCTCTGTTGACACGTGGTCATTATTGGTTCAGAGAGAGAGAAGAGAGAGACAGAGTCAATAATATTGACCCGCGTGCTGACCCACGTGGAAGGGTTTTTATGGAAAGTTCCCCATTTATTGTTGTTGAAAAGCGGGAAAAGTGATAGAGAGAGTGCGTACGCGACAGTGGAGAGAGAAAATACTTATGTGCGCGTGAAAGGGACTTAGGTGAAATTTGTTTGACATGAGGTGGGCTTGGACGGGAAGTAACTGACAAAATGGGGTCGGCCAGTAAAAACCCCGATCTTTTTTAACCCAATAAGAAAAATAAAATGCCCAATCTTATTTTTAAAAAGGCCTAAACAATTGTTATGAGTATTGGATCTTTGGGCCCCAACTAAAATAGACCACTCCTTTTTTTGTCTGCTCAAATCATACCTATTAAATTATCGAGTGTGAGTTGTGTTTGTATTAATTAATTTGCTTATTAATTCAAAAAGTACTCCCAGGTTATCCTCTCATGTTACAGCACTGTTTGGGTGATCCTTCGTTGTCGTTTTACTTCTAATTTTCAATCGTCGTCATTTTATAGTGAGATTTTACCTATCGGATGCCACACTGAAATTGTGAAAGGGATCGGGGAAGTGTTGTGAGAGCAAGTTGAGACACTTGTTCGCTCGGAACCATTGATTTTGTCGAACTACTAGATAGGATCAATTGATGGATAATCAATACGTATATGATCATATCACGTTTATCTTGAAAAAATAGTGTAGTTTATAAGTTGCAAAACAAATGTCTCGTAATTACGTGGTTGTCAAATGCTCAATCAACTAGATTGTTTTCGCCAATTGCTACTAAACTAGCCTAGTAAATTTTGTTTAGGTAAATTTATAGTACTTGAAATGGCTCATTTTTAAATCACAACCCCATCTCCATCTTATTTTCCCTCTAAAATATGGCGTCAACAAAAATGCAAAAAGCTCGGTCGAAGAACACGAAAATTCTTAGGGCACTATTTTTAGATTAGGACTAGGGCACCCAAGTATATTGGGCCGGCCCTGTATATTAAGGCCTACGAATGTAAAGAAGGCAAGAATGCTTAAAAGACTTAAGGTTGCGGGTTCAGTTAAACCACTGTATATATCTTTTATTTGAGAGGCTTTAAAGGGAATTTTTTACAACAGTTCATGGTATAAATGAAGAGTAATGGCGGATTTCATAGGTCCATTTTGTTTTTGGTGAGAAAATGAAAAGAAAATTTTGGGTGCCAATAGGGTACCACATGGCATGCCTACGTGGTACCCCAAAACCAACCCAAAGATAACATGTGTTATGAAAGTTAGATGGTGCCAGCTATTTGCCAGGTTAACGGTAATGAATGAAAAACAAACGACATAAAATCTCTGTTTATCCTTCCGTCTCTCTTCACACAATCTGGTAGTACTATTAAATTGTCTCTATTTCCCCACACGCTCTTCCCTCAATGTTTCAGATTTCCCGCTCAAAGTTTTAAGTTCTGAATGTTCGAAATTCGAGCTACACTATAAATAAGCATCTCTCTTATTGTGCTTCTAGGTTACACACGCACATAAACACACACAAGAAATCTGAGAAAACTCGCTCTCTCTCTCTATACACACACACACACACACACACACATTGTGCAACGCCAATGCTCTGGATGCTGAATGAAAGAAGCATGACAATGTGCACATAAATCAAAATGATTCTTGGGTCTGCCCTCTCTGATGCCTTTTGGCTTTGATTTGAGGGCATGATTCTGTAGCAAACACGACGGTATAGGGGGACCACTGTTTCAGTGGTATTATATGAGCAGCCACTTTTTGCATTTATTGCCAAAGGTTAGGTCTGTCTCCTATCCATCCCCCGCCCATACCCCCAATTATTGGGGACTAAATGGGGTATGTTGTTGTTGTTGTTGTTGTTGTTGTACACACACACACACACATACATATATATATATATATATACATAGATAAAAAAAAACTCACCGGGGAGCCTCTCGCTCTCAGCCTGTGTCACTCACATTATGCTACCATACACTAATAAGAGAGACAACAAAAGTATTTATAATCCTAGGGTTATTCTAAGGAAACCCTAGACAACCTTGGGCCTAAGCCCATTCGGCCCACGCGGGGTGGACCCGAAAACTGCAACTAACGAACTTCAACTTCATATTTATAATCCTAGGGTTATTCTCGCTCTCTCTCTCTCTCTCAGTTGTTCATCCCTGTCATCAACTTCGATGGTTCAACCAACAGCCAAAACCATTGCTTCAAAAGATAACAACACTGTCAACGGTCAATTACTTTCAAAATTACAACCAGAAGCTACCAGCGAACTTCAAGGTCATCAACTTGATGCCGAAGCTCTGATGAAATATTCAAGGAAGGAAAGAGGTGTATTTTTTCTTGCCAAGTTGCAGGCTAGCAAGGGGAGCTTTAGCATATTACGAAGAGTCTTAGCAAAAACCTTTCGGACATAGGTTTTTTTCCCTTCTCATACAGTCATACTTTCAATTGGAGTACATTGGAATGGAGGGAAACATATGTTATCCCAATCAACGATTAATCTTCACTCATGATTATTATCTATCAATGAAGTTTTTGACCTTTGAATGTTATTAACCTCAAGTTGTTGTTTGTGTATTGCTTGAGATGTTGGAAAAATATTTTGGATATAATATTTTATATAAAGTGCAAATGAAAATTAATTTGATTTGGAGTTGCATCTTTTCATTGACACTTGTTCGTTGTGGATGGACGCTTCCTTTCGTGAACATAGGTGTCTCCTCTCCCTGGTGACTATTCGTAGAGTTACCAATTAGCCTATATATATGGCATCATTCATTCATTTCAACTGGTTAATTTTCCAAAACTTTTATTGAGTTGAAGTCCATACATATGAGAGAGTACAAAACACAAAGAGGTTCAACAGATCCACCGATTGTAGTGCTACTTTTGTGTGGAGTTATGATCAAGTAGTGCTAAGAGATAGATGTCCACTCAAACCATAAGCATCATACCAGGGGCGAATCTGTCTTAAGTACAGAGTGCAACAGTCGCCTTGATCACCATTTCATTGTCATTGATTTTCAGGTTTTGTATTTCGATTTTATTGCATTCATATTTTTGGTTTTATCACAAAAAGTAAACATATTTTCTAACATGAGACTCAAATTGAGTATGAAGAATGTATCTAGGAAGGCCTGCACAAAATGAACAAATTGAGATTTGAGCTGTATGATTCAACAATTTGTTCAAGACTTGTATATGCAATCGGAGAAGTTCTCCACTGTTCGTTTTGTGGTATCAATGATTTGTTCTCCCTTCAGGTGATAATGTAACACCCCTAATTTTGGGAACGTTATTATTATTACAACTAGTAAAATTAAAAATAATAATAAGTTTGATACATCAAATCCTTCCTCAACAAATTACATTTATTCCAATAGGGTGGGGTCTACGGATTCTCCTAGCCCTCGGTCTGGTCACTTCCCATATCGACAGCTTGCTCTGCTCCGAAGTTCTCTAAGCTATAATACGCTTCATGTTCATCTTGAAAGTCTAGCATAATACGTCAGAGCCGTATAGCAACATCATGGTATTATGCCAGGGTCACACAAGTGTAACACCGTGAGTGAAAATGCCTGGCAGACAACTCTTACCCCAAAATCTTATACTAGCAATTCTAGAATAATATTTTAGACATAAAAAGAATATCAAGAGTTTAACAACTAACAATATCTATTATGAAAATGCACGTGTCAATGTCAATGCAAAATAGGGTGTATTGCTGATAGACGCGCAAATGTTCAAATTAATGACCCTTAATTTATGCTCACTAAGTCCATTTATATTATTACTCGGAGTTGAATGCTTTATTTTTGCATTGTAGGTATTTCAAGAGTAATTATTATAATGAAGGATTATCCTGGCCGTTAGATTCAATGTGCAACCGAAGGCATGGAAGCACTAGATTATTTTCCCTAGAGACCCACAATTACTCCTGCACGGGCACTAAGAATTTGTAAAGCTAATTCCTGGCGATTGATTTAGCCATGCATTTGTTAGGCTTGCATGGGATTATTAAGCTTTGGTGGGGCCCAAGTTAATTGGTGGCTCATTAGTTTTGTTTGGGAGCAAGTCAGCAAGGTCGGCTGCCGCAGGGAAATAAAATCCAAAAGTAGGGCTTTTGGCAATGAGGTCGGTTGCACTGATATAAAAGGCGAGGAGATTCAGACCTCAAGGGGGGGGACAAGATCACAGAGTCCAGAAACAGAAGCGGCGCACTAGACCTACGGCTGCCTCAACGATTCTGATGGCCAACTAAACTCTCTCCTAGGGTGTAGATGAAGCTCGACTCCTAGTAACATTATTTATGTTTTGATTTAGTGTTTTATTATTCGAATCGTGGTTGTATGACTTTAGGATTTATTCATAATATTAATTTTTCCCATCAAATCTTGTGTATGATTTTCTAGATATTATACACATTCATACAACGGTTCTTAATTGTTTGTGATAACCGAGTAAGATGGGTTATGCTCCGTAAGACGCGCCATGCTATTAGACGAGCCGTGCCATTGAGACGGGTCGTACTAGTAAGACGGTTCGTGCTAGGCGGCGATACCCCATGCTATTTGGTGATTCATAAAATTCTTTTAGCGATACCGTAAGGGCCCGCGAACCCCAACGATATCCGGATTGGTTCGAATAATTAACTTTTTATCATCGCATAGAAATTGTTACAACGTGTCGAGTGGATTCGAAACCCTAGGCCTTTTCTCCTAGAAACTCTCTTCACTTTTAATTGCTTCATTTTAATTTAGCTTTTATAATTTTAGGAAACAAAACCATCATCTCTTTTTATCGAATTAATTTAGAAATCAATTGAAATTTTGCAACTTAGCCTTCTAATCCCTGTGGAGCGATACTCGGAATATGTAAGGACCCGAAAAAATAAAGTCTCTTTATGAAAATAAAAATGGGAAAATGTGAGGAATTGAATTTCATAAAGAACCTTGGGTCAACGCGCGAAAATAAGACACGTGGGCGAGATTTGCTATACATAAGTCAATACATGGGGTGCGGGTGTAATTAGCTATTCTTGTGTTTAAGTGATAAAGAGAAAGAGCACAAAAAATCAGTCCCTCCCCTCTAAATATTTCAGCTGCCCCATTCTCTCCCCTCTCCTCCATTAAAGCCACTCCAAGCTCACAAATCTCCCTCTCCATCAAACCCCTTCACAAATGGACCTTGGAATATTGTTCTACGCGTGATTTGAAGCCCGGAACTTACTCTTTTTGCACCTTGAAGCTCAAATACGGGATTTTCCAATTTGGGGATCTAAGACTTCAATTTTCTCAAGTTTGAAGCTCAACCCTTGAGGTAGGGAACCTAATCTCCACCTCCTATCCTCATTTGTATGATATTTATGCCATTCATGTGTTCAATTTCATGATTATTGGTTATTCGTTGAAAAACCCATTTTTGGGTATATGTTCTTGATTAATTCTTGATCAAATCTTGTGAATTGATGAGCCCAATGTAAATTTATGTTAGATTTAACCTCCTTTACTTGTATTGGACCAATTCTTGCATAAACATTTGAGATTGGATCAAAGATTGATGAGTTTGGCCTTGAATTGAAAATCTGTCTGAAGCTGATCTGTATCAATACCCAGAATCTGGGTATCAAGACCAGCAGGCTCTGTTCGTCTGTCTGTCCAATCTGTATCAATACCCCTGCATCCGGGTATTGATACCAGATGCCTTCGTCCCAATTTTTTTTGTTTTCTTGTTTGAACTTCCTTTGATCTTGGGGTACCTTGGGCCTTCCTCCAACACCTTGTACACTCATAATTGAGCTTAGTACCGATTGTTTGACTTCCGTTTGACATCAACGCTTATGTTGGGACACGGTGTGAGTTTGGGGTGCATACTTGTGTTTAAAACACCATTATCATCCATGAAATGGAACTATGGGCTTTTGTTGAACTTAATGGTGTGTGTTATGAGTTTGGATGGTACAAGTGACTTATAGTATGATATTGGTTATATCCCAAGGCCACCTTACGGTGTTCTCTTGGTCATGGGTGCGCGGAGCCCAAGAAATCCGGCCATTTGTTTAATTCCACATTAGTTGGTCATGGGTGCGCGGAGCCCAAGAAATCCGGCCATCACTCGAGTTAAGAAGCTATGGGAGCCGGGCCCCGTAATTCCCGATGATAAGAAGCTATGGGAGCCGGGCCCCGTAATTCCCGTGATATAGTGAATTAGGTGGATGTGTGTGAGTTGGTTTAAACATGTTGTACTTCAAATGAACTTTCTAAGACTTTAATGTGTGAGATGGAATTCGGAATGACACTGGGGCAAAATGGACGCGTAAGAAATATAACGGGACACTTGTGGATATAATGACACGTAGTTGGAAACTTGGTGGACACCTTAACACGTGAATGTTCTCGTCTCATGCCTTAGTCACTTTTCGTGCACTTCTTTCCTCTCGTGGTGCATTTATCATTCACATGATCATAGTAGCTAGAGATTGAGCTTTCCTACTGGGCTTGTAGCTCACCCTTTCATTTTCAGGTACCCGTTGAGGAGCATGACGTGGTTGCATTGGGATGCGTGCATGCATGACTTTTGAAAACTTATTGATGGAGTTATACTTTCATCTTGACATAGTAGTATTTTTGGCCGAGATGGCACTGTAACTCTTAATTCATTCAATCTTTTGACTGTAGAACTTGTAACAACATTTCTAAACTATTAGGTTATGTATTTGGGTACGGGCATCCGGTATCGCTAGATTTGGATCGGTTGATTGTATCAAACCATGTCTTTCTTATGAAGACTTTGACTTTTCCATCGGTTTATGTTTGACTTGTTGACTATCCTACGTGGATATTTTTGGTAATTATGTTTATAAAAACGAGGGTGTGACAGAATATTTACCACTATTCTTTGAGTAGTAGTAATTGTTTCGTTTTATAAATTATTTTTGATACGGAAACGACACGGTCAATTGCGCATAAAATAATGTGTTCCGCATTATCTTTTAGTGTCGGCATTCTTCTTCAAATTTATCTAGGTGCGGAACAGCTTCCGACCATCGGACCTACAGTCTAGTCACTCGAAGTACTAGTTCGTTTATGTCTCTTTCAACTGATGGTCTCCAAACTTCCGATCGCTCTCACACGAACATGGTCCTGGCTGTCTTGTCATCATGGACCGCCTTTGCATGATACAAGGTCCGTCCACCATGCTGTTGTGCATGCTTAGTTCTAACCATCATGTTCTTTCTGCGAAGATGGGGTGTCATTTCTCATAAACGTGTCTCGTGAATATGCAACATGTCTCGTAAAACGTGTCATGATCATTATGCAACTTTTCTCACTAAAACGTGCCTTGTGGTTATGCAACCTTTCTCGTAAAACGTGTCACGTAAAAATCATAATTTCTCCTACGCGATCTTTTTGAAAACCAGTCTAGGGTTTATAGAAAATAGCATTTTAACAGCTACATAGTCACATATAGATACATAAGTTTGAAATCTCATTTCTCGTGATTACTCCGTAAAACAGTATGATTTATAGAACAACTAATCAACTTCACGTTTTTTTTTCTTTTCTGAAAACTAAACGGGCATTATAACGTCGTAAAGATTATAAGTTTAAATTCCAACTTGGTCATTATAACGACTACGTATTATTGAAAAAGAGCATTAAGTTCTACCGACAAATTTCCAGAAATAATCAACTCATTAACGACTTGAAAAATTATACGTAGTAAACCGAGCATTATAACGACAACGTAAAAATACTATATTTAGTTAATAGGATCGAAATAACTACGAACATTATGACAATGTGAAAATAATATACTTCGGAGATGGGGAAATAGTATCTACCTTCATTCTGGTTGTTAATCAGAAGACGGGAAGCTAAGTGGGAATTCTTCAGACAACGTAACGACTATTTCCTCTGTTAGAAAAAGAATTTCTTCTTTTTCCTAGGAACACCAAACTACTAACTTTACTACTTCTTTTTGGATTGAAAGATGGTTTTGGTGGTGGAGGGTGGTGGCTTACTTTGAATGTGGGAAGAACAAGTTGAAGATCTTCAAGAACTTCAACTAAAACTCAAGAACAAGAAGATTTTTCTCACACTAGAATGATACTAACAAGTTTACTACAAAGGTGGTGAATGAAGGTGGGAGAAAAATGAGAAGTGAGGAGTGCTATTTATAGGCAAAAAGGCTCTCCCTTTCTCCCTCCATGGCCGGCCGCTCTCTCTCAAAGTCTCTCCCATATTTTGTTCATAAATGTCACGATAGGGGGGATTTGGTAAAGTACAAGGATCTATAGGCCAATTATGAAAAATCTTAGGTTTTTAGGTACTTTGATCCTAGGGTTTTAAAGAGAAAATTGTGAGGAAAATCTAGGATACTAGTTAGGGTTAGGATTTGCATGGTAATCCTTATTTTAAGAGATTTTGGTACCCGAAATGCATGTATATGTACTCAATTTGGAGAGAAGATTTCCCCCATGTGCACCCCTCTCTCTGTCTCTCCAAATCTCTCTCAATCTCCCCAATTAATGAGGAGCAATGATGGTTATAACTCCTAATACTCTTTGGTGTACTTAGGGTGGAAGAAAATAGGGTTTTAGGTGTATAATGGTGGATGAAATAGTGTATGGTTTAATGTGAGAGATTTTGTAGTGCAATTGTAGCGTCCTTGGCATAGTATTATAGGTATACTAGTTCATATATATAAATATACTAGTACATTTATAGATATGGAACAATAAATAGAATTTTAAATTTAATACTAGAAAAACAAATTGAATTAATAAAGTGAATTTTATTTAATAAAATTTGCGTTATTACAAATAACTTGAGCAATTTGCAGATATAACAATACATAGAATGTAACGAGTAAATTTTGACAATAATAATATCTTGAATTATAGTTCAACAATCTCTTAATCAATAGCCAATTTGGGATACCCAAACTTTTTGTTCTCATACTAAATCAATCAGCAACTTCAGTTTAAAAAATTACAAAATGTCACTAAAAATTCGAATAACTTGTTGAAAAAAATATTTGGATATAATATTTTATATAAAGTGTGAATGGAAATTGATTTGATTTGAAGTTGCATCTTTTCATTGACACTTATTTGTTGTGGACATTTTTGGATATAATATTTTATTTAAAGTATGAATGAAAATTGATTTCATTTGGAGTTGCATCTTTTCATTGACACGTGTTCACTATGGACGGACCCGTCTTTTCATGAACAAAGGTGTCTCTTCTCCCTTGTGACTATTCGTAGAGTCATTTGTTAGCCTATATATATGGCATCCTTCATTTATTTTTATTGGTTGATTTTTAAAACTTTCATTGAGTTACTGATTATTCATTTTGAGAGAGTACAAAACACAAGGAGCTTCAACAGACCCACCGATTGTAGTGTTGCTTCTGTGGGGAGTTCGATCAAGTAGTGTTGGGAGATGGAAGTCCATGCAAACCGTAAGTATCGTAGCGGGGACGAATCTTTCTTAAGTATAAAGTGCAACACTCGCCTTGATCATCATTTTGTTTCATCGATTTTCAAGTTTTGCATTATGATTTTATTGCATTCGTATTTTTCGATTTTATCACAAAAAGTAAACTTGTTTTCCAACAATCTGAAGACAGATTGTTTATTTTTGTGATTATGTGATTTTCGACTGGTACGCTTAGTGTTGAAGAAGAAACTGGAACTTGGAAAAAATTACTCAAGAATTAGTTTAGACGTTTCTATTTCACTGTCTCATTTTGAGACTTGACAAGCCCCGAATGTTACAAATAACGGGGCTTATCTCGCTCGTTTTGATCACACACTCGTGCATTTGGTAGCTTTTTATACTTGATGTTGTACGAGTTGGTGTTTTTTGAAGTTTCAAGTCAAACAAGTGAATAAAGCACTTTGAAGCGCTTTGGAAATCATCCCAAGAATCCGAGGGTTAATTGCCCCATGGCACCCCACTACCGAGTCTCAAGAGCCAAGAAATGAAGATTTGGCTAAGGCTAGGGAAGCCTAGAGTTCACGAGACTAAGTGTCACCCTTCCCGAAGGCCGCATGATGATTTGAAGTGCGGTGGAAGTAGTCCGGAAGCACCCAAGGGCCAAGGGGTGACCAAGAAATGAAGATCATGCATGTGTATCGATACCCATGATCAGAGGTACCGATACCTCTTTGTTGCCCAGCTGAACAAACAAGCCTGTATGGATACCCCCTTAGGAAGGTATTGATACACACTTGTTCCAGAGATTTTTTGATTGCTCTGACTCAATACAAGGGCCTTCTGGGCTACTCTTTGGCTACTTTATTACTTTCCTTTTGTGGAAAGTATTTCGTATATGGAACGTTTTAGGATATTTAGTGGGAGAAAAATGGCTTATGTATAAATAGCCTCTCTCTCTCTCTCTCTCTCTCTCTCTCTCTCTTTTAGCTCTAGTTTTCTACTTTTTAGTCATTTCCTCCATAGCTTTAAGCGCTCAATTTCTTCAAGAACACTAGTACGCTTTCATGTTTGTTTAATTTCCCGTGTTTTAAAGTTGTAACTTGTACTTAGATCTTCCATAAAATCTAGTTTATTTTCTTTTTTGTCATGTTTTTTTATTTCCTTCAAATTTCTAGTCATGTATTCTACTATGGCTTATGAGTAGTTTAATAGGCTTGGTCATGGGGTGATTAACACCCCATGACTTAGGTTTATTCCGTTCTTCTCGTTAAAAACCAAACATTTCTTGTTGATCAAAGAGTTAGGTTCGATTTTATGTACCAAAGTTTGGGTTTATTAATCTCTTTGATCTCACGTAGCCAAGGGTTTGTTCTTCTTGGCACGTATGATGCTTGAGCAATGTCAATTTAAACTTTTACCAAATGAGTCAAAGAACCCTAACCTTTTATTAAACACCTTTTGTAGTCAATTAATTTTAATCTCCAAAACTTTCGTTCGGGAGCATTTGACGATGTCCCGAGCCGGTAATCAAGAGAGGAACGGATTAGCCCAAGTTAGTTTTAATTAGTCTTTTTAAACCTTTCCAAGAGAATTTAACTCCCAAATCACAAACTAAGATGGCCGCTTTAAAGCCGAAAACTTTACTTGAAAGTCAACTCTCACGCCGGGTGCATTCGATCTCTACGGATTCGACCCCGTTCTTACGGGGTATTATGCTACATGCGACCTAGCCCTACGCTTCAAGCATTCCTATCTATAACGCAAAGTAAGATCGCAAGCAAGACTCTTTAATGGAGTATTTACCAAGGGTGAATGTGTGATACTACTTTCACAGGCATGATAATCATGTGGGTAGAGAACCTCTTAGTGAGAATTATTTATGAACATGTATTCTCTTAATTTTTTGTTTTCCGGTAAAACAAGTTTTATTGCCTTCTTCATTGAACTCCCAGTGGTTGCAATGTTTGGTGGACATAGGTTACTATTAATATATTATATTTGCAACATTTGTTTGCAACATTTCTTTTGTAAAATTGTGGACGGTCGGATCCACGCGGCTCGCGGCTCTCTGTTTTTTTTGAAGAGTGAATACGAAAAATGATGAGTCGCCACCCGGGGTTTATATGGAAAACTTTTTGGTACCCGAGAAACCGTTGAAAAGAATGACTCTTATGTTTTGGAAAAGGTTTGGTCTGCGAAAAGATTCTTTTGGGTTCGGAAGCCACGTTACGATCGGGGAAGGTTTTATTGAAAAGCACCCCGCTCGCCCGGATAATTTCCGGTCTCTACTAAATATTTGTGGGATTTTTCAGAAAATATTTTATTGCAAAACTTTTAACAAAAATACGAAATATGATTAACAAAAATAAACAAGTAATTTATAAAACTATAACGGGAATAAAATGAAATACATGAACTTGATAATAAATAAGCAAAACCTGAGGGGAAACTGCGTAATATCAGCAACTTAAAACCAGAAAACCCAAAAACAGAGCACGATGCTGCTTGAAACAGGGGAGAGACTCATTCTTCCAAAAGTTAACCGCCCGGCCAATACATGTTGGCCGCTCGGCCAATTATGTTGGCCGCCCGGCCAACATTCCTCTGTTTTTTTGGAAATTTCGCAAACTGGGAAAAACGCCTTGAAAACCTTTCTTTTGGAAGGAGGCCGGTTCCTTTGAGTTGAAAACAAACTTGAGAAGTAGATTTTGGGAAAGTTGTTCCCCCGATAAGGTCGTATCGTGCGATAACGAAGAATAACGCCTGATACGGAGCCGCGGGGATGGATTTTGCTTGAAGTAAGGTTACCCGAACCCGGAGATGATTACGGGAATCATCCCGAGCTCAGAATAACTCCCCTCAGAGTGTTGGAAATTTGTTTGAACAAACGGAGTTGTACCTTCTCGGAACGAGCGATCGAGCTATGACAATTTTGGGATTTTCTTGGAAAACTACAGGTGAAGTATTCTTGATGATTTACTGGAGGAATTAGAGAGAGGGTATGAAGAAAGGGGTTTTTGACAATGAACGGAAGTTAGAGAGGTGGTGGTTTCACAGTGCTTCAAGAAGCGGAACGAATTTTTGGTTTTCTGAGCTTGCCTCTCTCGGGTGTCTCTCTCTGTGTCTGGGGGTATCGGAGGAGCGGAGGCCAGGGAAGGTTTTTATAGCCGTGGAGGGGGAGGAGTAATGATGGAGAAGATTTCCGAAAGATTTTCCGCGATGATGATATTCCCTGCGCCGGGGAATATATTCGCCTGCGAAGAATCTCTGCATAAACAAACTGGCCGATTTGACAACCAAGATTGGCCGCCCGACCAATCATGTTAGCCGCCCGACCAAAAAAATTAGCCGCCCGGCCAACATGAAGGCAAATAGACCGCTCGGCTGTCAAACTGGACCGCTCGGCCAAAAACTGGTTATTTTATTGATTTTTTTGTGAGCTCTGATCGATCGTTCCGAGGTAATTACGCATGTTCCTTTCGTCATAGGGGATGCACTTGGATTAAAATTGGGGTGTCTACAAAAATGTGATGTCATAGTTATGGATTTGGACGTTTAGAAGAAACAACAATAGGAATGTGATTCCATAATTCTAGATTCTGATGTTTGAAAGAGACAGGAATAGCCTGATGACACATATTCTACCAGGAATTACATTTTTCAGACTAAGTGAGAATCTGATCCCTCCATTACTCCATGAAAATCTTAAAATTCTGGCTCAATCATTGAAAAAAAGAAATGCTGACTTTGATAATTTTCTAAAATAATTGTTTTCCTCGTGAAATTACTGAATTAATTCAAACATGGGAATAAAATTACTTTTTGAATTCGAAGGAATTTGATTTCTAATAATTACTATATTCTAATTCCTGCTCTCAATCTCGGTAATTATATTCTTATCGAAAAAACTAAAGTTACCAATGAAATGTTTACAAATCATGTACAAACCGGCTTGGGGATCCATTTTTGGGTCCCCACACGAAATCAAAATGAAAGAAACGCGGGCTGTGTTCGGTTGCACAGTTTAGTTTAGTTTTGATGATGTAAGCAGGTGTAATAAGTGGAGAGAGGTAGAGAGAAAAGTGAAAAATGTGATGATGTAATCAAAACTGGAATAGTGCCAAAACCGGAGCAAAGCTCCCAACCGAACAAGGCCGCGGAGATTTTGGATCAAGCATTGACATGCGTCCGATTGAGCTGATTTCAATCAAGGCTCCTCGGAAAATCATTCTAAGATCAATGAACGTCTCGGATCTTTTGTGTGAGGCCCAAAAGTAGGTCTCCAAACCGATCTGTACACGGTCCATATATATTGGTCTGTACACGTAGAAAAGTTATATTCTTTTCATACCCAGATTTGGGAAATCCAAACATAGCGGTGAAGGCAGCAAACAAGCGGGCCCTAAGGAGGAGCTTTTCCCCCTTTGCCTTTGTTCCAAACACACCGCCCTTGAGATGGGAGGGAGAGAGAGACCAGTAAGCCTCTTCTCGTTTCTGTTCTACGCTGCGCCTTCACCCTTCTTCTTCTTCTTCTTCTTCTTCTTCTTTTTTGATACAGACGGACACACAAATAGATGATACATACATACATGTCTGTTCTATAGATTCATCGTCGAATAGATAAAATTACGAATCCCAAGATGAGAGAGATAACCCTTGTGAATTCATAGGCTTGAAATCTCGCTGTCGATTTCATTTACTCCCTACCCTACATTTCAATGTAGACAAGCCTCCTCTCTCTCTCTCACTTGATGTACTTTTTTGGTTTTGAATTGGTGTGATTGGTTCAGAATTGGGGTGATTTTGCATCTGGAAAACCTGGCATATGATGCTTTGTTCTGCATTAACAAGTCAGATACAGTCGTGGCTTCGTGATTACGATAGGATTCAATACCTTGCTGTCGTTCTCATTTACATTCAGGTACATTTTTATAACGCCCTCCCTCCCTCCCTCATTTCATTTGAACTTGTTTTGTTTATGCACACTCATACACTCGCACTTAGGTATTAATATGCTATGACTCGCGCTACGATTTTTGGTACATATATAATTCATATACATCTACGTTTTCACCATTGTTCTTGATCCTAAATTAGGGTTCCCTGATCGCTCCAAATTCAGCACAGTCAATCCTTGAGCCATGAAACGTGAATAACAAGCATCAAACTCCAAATAGCATGGTAGAGGACCTAAACCTAACTTAGGGGGCATAATGTCACCATTCACCCACCTATCATTTCCTCTATGGATGGTTGACCACGTGAGAATTTGGTTGCCAAACTTGAATTTAGATCTTACTTTGGAGTTTTTCACTTTTTTCACATTGTTCAACCTGCCATTTGCTGCCCTCTATTTGCCAAAAACCGAACATCAAATGTAAAAATGGCAAAGGAAAAAAGATAATGTTATGAATTTTCCATGTGTTGTTTTACTCCAGTGTGCAACTTTTAGCTGATATAATTTAATTTTAAAAAAAACTGATATTATTTATGCTTATTGGTGTTAAGATTGGCTGCGCATTGATCGGATCTCTGGGAGCACTGTTCAACGGAGTGTCGCTGATTAATTTGGCAATTGCATTGTTTGCTTTAGTAGCAATTGAGAGTAGTAGTCAGAGACTTGCCAGAACATATGCTGTTCTTCTGTTCTGCGCAATTTTGATCGACGTCGTCTGGTTCATTCTCTTCACCCGTGAAATTTGGTGTGTTTGCTTATGTATCCGTCACTTGTCTTTTCTTGTTATTTTGGTATTCTACTTCTAGGATGAATGCCTGTTGCATTAGGATGTTTCTGCTCTTTATTTTGTTGGGTATATAAAGCCAGAGCAAAGAGAAAGCTAGCCAGAGAAGAGCCATTTGCATTTTCTATAATCTTTGTACTGCTCTCCTTATGTTTATTGCTAATGGCCTGAATAGTGAATATAAACTTTGAAAACTTTCAGAAAGTTTTACATGCTCTAAAACATTATTGGAAACTCTGATTTTGGCAGGTTGGATTGGAGCAGGTTTCCTTTGGGTTAATCCTCAAATTCTTGAATCCATGATCCCAGAATTAACGAGAAAAATTATCCGCTTCCACATCCATATCCACCTTATTCCATAAAGAGATGAGATGCTTAATTTCTCTCCTCACCATCTATCCTTATGGAATCTGACCCGCTTCAGTCTTCTCCCATTGTTATCCAACAAATTCTCCAGCAGTTCTGAACAAGTTTCCAAAGACCCCCTCCTAGGGAAAAGATATCCCTATAGCAGTTGACTCAGCCCACAATACATCATGCCATATTTGAAAGCCACACCTTTCCCAAAAGCTTTCCCCAGCATATGCAAACTTCAAAATCCAATGTCTCAGCAGAACTTTGCTAGAGATTTCAGACCTCCTTGTACTCGACCCCGCCTTGTTCAGAACATTCCACCACTGGATTCCGGGGTTCCAAAGGCAAATAGAAGGAAGGGACCCCACTTTGCACCGCAATATAGATGCTAAATCATCATTAGTCTCTATATTTTCCAGGATGTCACAGTATTCGCTTTTAGACATATCGAACCATAGTGAAACACAACGGAGTTTGCTAGTTGCTCCGACTTGGCCACAAAAATTATTTGCATCTTCATCATAGACTCAGTCCTCTCAGGCTCTCAGCATAGACTTCCATGATAAACACTGTTCATTAAAATTACCCTGACATATTTCTTTAAAAATTAAAACTAGTGAGTTGTAAATCACTGCTTATGCCTTCTATAAGCGAAAATGGTTTAAGCTGATGGGTTGTCCTTTCTCCATTTAGCACTTAAGTTTTAGTTCCTTGTATTATTTTTCTTTTAATGTAGAGATTCATGTTCATAGTCATAGATCAAGGTGTTTTGATAGGTATGGACAACTACTAAACTGTCCATAGGGCCAACTAATGACTTGAAAAAATTAGGGATGACAGGAACTTCAATTATGCCATATTGCCATTCTCATCAACAATCAAAATCCCAACCTATATGAGCTACTTGACCTCGCAACTAGTTGACTTTTTTTTTTGCAAGTAAATAAATCTTGAGGGAGTACACCTAAATTTAAAGGGAACTTCAAGTTACCTGTGCCTGTAATTTTATGACACAGTAGTGAACGGTAGAAGAGGCATGGGATGCGGAATTGGCCTCTCCTTTTTGCGCACGTGTGCAAGCAAGCTATTTTATAGGGTCTATTTTTTTCACAGATCTTAATGTATTCTTGGCATTCAGACTTATCAAAACAATGAATGGACGCAATACTGTCTTGGTCTTAAAAGGAAACGTGGAAACTCTGCATAGATAGAGTGAGGTAAGGGATTCCCAGTAAGTAATTTGAAGCAAGAAAGAAGAAAAGAAAATTTTGATCAAAAGTGAAAGAAGAAAGAAAGTATTTGATGGCAGTTTTATTAGTTGATCCAAATGTCCATGGAAACATTTTCCTCATATACACCTCCCTTGTTTAGCTCTAACCAACTATGATGCACTAAGATGAATACATTTGCATGTATTCAGTGATAACGAATGCAGTATTGATCACTGTTATTACAATTTTTGTTTCTCAAAAACCTTTGTTTGCGTGTGCAGGAACATTTCTTCTGAGATTTATGGAACATATGTTATATTTTCAGTGAAACTCAGCTTAGCCATGCAAATCATTGGGTTCGTCGTAAGGTTATCGTCCTCATTATTGTGGGTTCAGATGTACAGATTGGGTGTTTCATACGTAGACAGTTCAGCTCCTCGAGAAGCAGATTTTGATTTGAGAAATAGTTTTCTGAGTCCTGCGGGTCCTGCTGTAGTTAGACATTCTGGTTGTGATGATGCTTTAGGAGGCTCTATTTATGATCCAACGTACTACTCATCCCTCTTTGAAGATGGCCGGGACAACAGTCATTCATTTGGGGTATGGCTTCCCTTCTGTCACATGTAGCAATTTTTTTACTGCTTTTCGTACCAATGTCTTTGTCTCAATCTATAGACGATTGGATCATCTGAGTTTAGTACGTTTTCTTTGAACAATTATTAGACGAGAAGGTTGCTCCTAAAAATTTAGTGTCTTAGTGTCTGGAACCACCTGGTTGAGATATTGAATCAGCTGTAGAACCTTGATGCTGCAATACAGTTATCCCTCCCATCAAGAAAGAATCAAGTTCTTGACCAAATAGAACCTCTCAAATATAAGAATCCCAAAGCAACAAAATAAGATAAATTTTGTAGTAGCTGTCAGATTATTTGGAAAAAAATTAGGTTCATACTGTAATCACATTTCTTTTTGTCTAAAAAACTATCTGGACTATTGACATCAATCTTTAACATTGCTCCCGCTGCTCCGTTTTTCTCTCTCGTGCAGCTATGCTTACATCATATCCAATAAAGCGAAGCCATAATAGGTTAGGCCCGTTCTACTTGATAAAACTCGTATTAAGGTTTTTCTTCTGCTCTTATTTTTCTATTAGTTGTCTTTGTAAACAAAATTCATCCGTAGTTGATATACCAGATACATTTAAACTGATTCTCTAATTACCCTACTTAGGCGATGCTCCATCTTACTCTCCAAAAATATCATTGTGACACATCAACTTAACGCCTCTATAATTGTTTTATCGTTGGATATTTGCTTTACTAGTTTATAAGGTAAGCAAATGCTTTTTCTCCACTCTACATTTTTCTTGTCGTAAAAATCTTGTTAGATAACTTTGTTAACCAGCGCACTTAACCTTGCCCAAGTTTTCTCGCATTAAAACAGGGATACTGCATTACCTGATTTCATCCACTTCATTACAATTCCATCTCAAACTTCCTTATTCTATGACAAAAAGTACATCCTCTAGTTTAACCTCGACTACCATGCTCTCTCCTACTCCTACGCTTTCCATTTGTTTTCCAACCATTATCTTATAAAGCAAATTCCACCTTTCCTTTTTGGCATGATCCTTCACTAACTCTCAAGGATCCTTACCGTATGCATTCAACTTGAAGTCTCGTGCTTTCTTTGTCTCAAGGAAGTTTATAAATGGTAGTTTTTCTAATTTTGTTATCTAGTCTATTATAAAGGTTGTCATGACCTTGCACTTAGCATCTAACAGTTCTCTTAACCCGTGTGCTAGCCCATTTATAACTCTTAGCTTTCTCATTCCTATTGTTTTTCCACTTTTTAAAGCATTCTTTATTTTGGTTCTGACTCTAGCTTTTTCCTCCTCGTCTTCCCTTCGATTTTGCTGAGATATAGGACCTTTCCCTGCGATTCTTCAAGGAATTCTTAATAATCCGCACGCTGTCAGTCATGTCTTCAAAAGTTGATGTTGTTTCTTTGACAATTGTGAATTTCTCACCTTTAGGACTTCGACCATCTAGAATGTGGCTCTCTTATATCTTTGGAGGAATATTTTGTCCTTTTGTGTAAATATCTAGTACCAGGTTGTGTATTTTGTAATGTTAAGCTCTCTCCAGGGACCTTTTCTTGTCTGTGTCTCTGACATAAATGTTTATAAGATGTTAGGACAATATGAAACAATATTATTGTGTTTTCCTCTTTGAAACAAAATTTTTCTTAACCTCACATTTTTATTGTTAGAAAACTTTGAAATCAACAATGCTAAGTTGTTAGCAAACCAACATACGGTTGGGAGTTGCCTCTAACTACATGTCATTTCGGATTTATGTCAGATATATGTTGAGACTCCACATAATTGTTGTCTTTCAATTTTTGGGATCGAAACATTATGCTTTGGCCTTTGGGCACACTTTATCCTCTTGCCTATCGCCCTATCATGTTGTAAACTCAAACAATCATATTGAGAGGCAAAAGGTTAGGCCGTTAGGGTTCTCGTCTCATTACTTTGCACTTATACAAGAGGGGAAAAAGGAAATTACATAATGACCCTAAACTATCAAACTAATTACATGAGAGAACTAAAATACCCTAATTACACGATACACCCACAACTTAACACTCCCCCTCAAGTTGGTGCGAAGATATCAATCAAGCCCAACTAGAACACAATGGGGTGGAAATTCTTGCTGCCAAGCCCTTTTGTGAAAATGTCAGCTAATTGATTTTCGGGTCGCATAAAAGGCATACATATCAATCCCTTGCTCAACTTCTCCTTGATGAAGTGCCAGTCAATCTCTATATTCTTCGTTCTGTCATGTTGAACAGGATTGTTTATAGCAGCTTTATTGTCACAGTAGAGTTTCATAGGACCAGTATTACAAATTCCCAAATCATTTAACAAGGTTTGGAGCCACAAGAGTTCACAAACACCATGAGCCATAGCTCTATACTCAGCTTCTGCGCTAGACCTGGCAACCACTGATTGCTTCTTACTTCGCCAAGTAACCAAATTTCCCCCAAGAAAATTACAGTAGCCAAAAGTAGAGCATCTATCATTCACAGAACCAGCCCAGTCAGCATCAGTAAATGCCACAAACCGCAGGTGACCATGATTAGAGAACAAAATTCCTTTCCCTGGTGCTGATTTGAGACACCTCAAAATACGATAAACTGCATCCAGATGTGAAGTACAAGGATCATGCATAAACTGACTAACAACGCCTATTGCATAAGTAACATCTGGTCTAGTGTGAGCCAAGTATATCAGTCGACCTACCGGTCGCTGGTATCTCTCCTTATCAGTACGCTCCCCTGCGTCTCCACTAAGTTGATGATTCACCTCAATAGGAGAATCTGCAGGTCTGCAGCCCAACATACCTGTTTCTTCCAAGAGATCAAGTATATACTTCCGTTGGGAGATAAAAATACCTCTATCAGACTTTGCCACTTCCATTCCAAGAAAGTATCCCCTAAATCCTTAATCTCGAATTCTTTAGCCAGACTAGACTTGAGATTAAGAATCTCGTTCACATCATTACCTGTCATTATTATATCACCAACAATAAGGACAACAATCTTACCAACACCTTTCTTGATGAACATAGTATGATCTGCATGGCTCTGTTTGTATCCAAACCTCAACATAGCCTTTGAAAACCTGCCAAACCAAGCTCTAGGTGACTGCTTCAACCCATAAAGAGTCTTTTTCAATCTACACACCTTTCCCTCAGTCTGAGATGAAGAAAAACCCGTTGGGATAGCCATATACACCTCCTCCTCTAACTCACCATGGAGGAATGCATTCTTCACATCAAACCGTTGGAGAGGCCAATTCAAATTGGCAGTGTAAGAGAGTAGAGCTCGCACAGAGTTCATCTTTGCTACTGGAGCAAAGGTCTCCTTGTAGTCAATACCGTAGGTTGAGAGAAACCCCTAGCAACAAGTCTCACCTTGTATCGCTCAACCGTACCATCAACATTCTGCTTAACAATGAAAACCCATTTCCATCCCACTGGTTTCTTCTCTTTCGGAAGTGACACTAGCTACCAAGTACCATTCTTTTTCAAAACCGTCATCTCCTCTACCATAGCTCCCTTCCACTTAGGTATCATGAACACGTCCTGCCAAATCTGTGGAATAGATATAGAAGAAAGAGACGAAACCAATGCATGGTACGAAAGAGATAAACGATCATATAAGAGACAAATTGGGAGATGGGATGTTGAGTACATGATCTAACACTTTTTTGAAGAGCAATAGGGAGATCATCAGAGTTATTGAGAGGAGTGTTAAATTATCCCACATTGCTCATCTAAGCCACCCAAGTCTGGTTAATAAATTCTTGAGGTTACTCCACCTATAGCCAATTGGTTTTAGGTTGGAACCCTCCAAGAAATTTAACATGGTATCAGAGCTAGGTCTTGGGTGGCCTCATCTCATGTGGTCAAGTCTCCTTTGCCCGAGTCAAATCTCCTAGTATTCTCAATTCGTACCTCCACATGCATCCGGGCTGCACGTGAGGGGGAGTGTTAAATTATCCCACATTGCTTATCTAAGCCACCCAAGTCTGGTTAATAAATTCTTGAAGTTACTCCACCTATAGCCAATTGGTTTTAGGTTGGAACCCTCCAAGAAATTTAACAAGGAGGTTCAATGAGAGAAGAGTCATTACCAGATGAGTCAGCTGAGGAGTTCGGAACTGGAGAAGGCGATTGTGATTGACAAGGTGGTATCACACATGAGGACTTCCCTTTTTTCCTGTTTTAGGTCTTGAGGTTAGACCCTTGCAGCTGTTGTATACATTCCTCATTATCACCACCAATGTCATGTGTTGCTTTTTCAGTAAAATTTGTTCCTCTTCAGACTTTTCCTTCTCCCCTCACCATGATTATACAATAGTTTCTCCACCTCACCATAAAACTTCTCTTCCTCCTGCCTATACTTGCCCTGAAGAGATGGACTGGAGGGAGAGAAAAAAGACTTTGTTTCCCAAAAAGAGACATCCATGAAAACAAAAAACTTCCTAGAGTGAGGATCATAACATTTATAGCCCTTTTGGGTAGGAGAGTACCCATTGAAAAAATATTTGTGGGCTTTAGGACCTAACTTGCCACCAGAGGGGTGAGGTGCATGAACAAAACACACACAACCTAAAACTCTTGGGGACAGAGTGGTGACTCGAAAACTACTAGGGAGACGCTCAATAGGAGTTTTAAAGTTAAGAACACTGGATGGCAGTTGATAAGATAAGTTACAGTCAAAATCGCTTCTCCCCATAAATATTTGGGAACATTAATGATGAACAGAAGAGAGCGAGCTACCTCAGCAAGATGACGATTTTTGCGTTCAGCAACTCCATTTTGTTGCGGAGTGTCAACACAAGTCATCTGAAAAAGAATACCATTTTCATCCAGAAATGCCCTAAAACTCCTATCAATATACTCAGTACCATTGTCACTGCGGAGAATTTTAACATGCATGTTAAACTGATTGCGTACCATCGCATGAAAAGACTTAAAACAAGAAAAAACTTCACTTTTTTATTTAAGCAAATACACCCAAGTGACACGAGAATAACAGTCAATAAAAGTGACAAACCACCGATAACCTTTAAGAGCAGTAACAGGGGAAGGACCCCAAACATCAGAATGGATAACCATAATCAGAGAATCACTCCTTTTATTAATAGGTGCATAAAAAGAACGTTTATGTTTCCCAAGCTCGCAAGATTCACAAAAAAAAACCGACTCTGAGAACTATGTTTACTTAAATTAGGAAAAAGTTTCTCTAAAATCCCAAAAGATGGATGACCTAATCTACGATGCCACTGATTTAACATCGAGAGAGCTGAACTCTTATCTACTTGCAGAGCTAGACCACATGATAGAGATGAATGAGGTTGACGAGGTGCAGATTCCAAAAAATAGAGGTCACATTGTGTTTTACCACTGCCAATCACCTTCCTCGTACCCAGTTCTTGAAAAACACAAATAAGTAGGAAAAAAGGTTACAAAACAATTTGCAGAACGAGTAAGACTACTAACGAACAGAAGATTAGTGGCAAAATTTGGAATATGTAGAACTGAAGGAAGAGAAATAGAGGGAGAATAGTGAACGGAACCTTTCCCTGAAATTGCAGAGAATGACCCGTCTGCTATTCTGACCTTATCATTACCAAAACAAGTAGAATAAGAATCAAACACGGAGGAACAACCTGTCATATGATCTGATCTGAGGCACCATAATCTATAATCCAAGGAATAGCAGAAGAGGCAGTGAAAGCATTGGATGGGATACCTGTGTGAGCAAAATAGGATGAAGTTAGAGCTGTTGTGGAAGAGGAAGCTGTAGTAGATGAAGAATCAGCCAGAGCCATAAGGCGCCTGAGAGCTTGCATCTCCCCCTGAGAAACCCACCAGCATGATCAGAAGTCACATGAACCCAGAATCAAGCAAGGTAGCAACCGCTGACTCTGAGACATGGGCCTGGGTCTGAGACCGTACTGTACCATGACCACCGCGTCCACCCCCTCACCCACGAGGGGGCCGACCATGTAACTTCCAGCAAAAATCTCTAGTATGGTCGGTGTTGTGGCAATAATCACACTGAAGTGACCCACGATCAGTAGACCCACTACCAGCACGAGACTGTGTTTTACCACTCTGTGAAGTAGGAGCGAACCCATTACTAGAACCAAACTGACCCTAAGGAATGACAGTCAAGGCAGAGCGATCAGACATAGGAGTATGCACCATAACCCCCCTCCTACTCTCCTCCTGCTGAACAATAGCATAAGCTTCACCCAAAGACGGAAACGGAATACGACCCAACATCTGCACTCTAATTGGATCATACTCCATATCAAGGCCAAGAAGAAAATCATAAACACGCTTTTTCTCCAACCTCTTCAACCAATTTTCAGCATCCTCGGTTCAAACAGCCTGAAATCCCTGATAAAAATCAAATTCTTGCCACACTCCACTCAACTCTGCATAATACTCAGCTACAGATCGATGGCGTTGATCCAAAGTACTGAGTCTCTTCCTCAACTCAAAACATTGTGCATCGTTACCCTGCTGAGAATAGGTTTGGGTTGTAGTAGTTCAAATCTTGTGCGGAGTATCAAGGAGAAGAAAAGTACGGCAAATATCAGCTTTCATAGAGTTAAACAACCAGGTCGTGACTAAAGATCTGTGAGACTTAAACTTTCTAAGTGCATCAGCCTCCGTAGGTTGAGTAACAGGACCCTCTATGAATTCTGACATCTCTCTGGCTTCAATAGCCAAAGTGAAGGTGCAAGACAAAAGCAAATAATTTGTACCATCTAACTTAATAGGACAAATATCCAAAGGAACATTCTCCAATTTCCTTTCACTTGACACATCCTTATTACCTGATGTATCACCCTAAACAATCTTGGAATCCTCAAACATATCGAAAATCAACCAACAAACGGTGAACCTTGCTGGAAAAAACTCAAACAGAAATAAACAATGGGTTTTGAACACAGACTGACAAAAAACCGTCAATGTACAGTACCGTAGAGTCCAAACAGAGATAACCCTGTCAACTCCAGTGTTGTAGAGGCCAAATAGTGGGCACCCAGTCAATTTTGAGAGTGATAAGTGTTACCTGATGTTGAAACTGTAACACAGAGACCGAAAGAACCCAAACTGGACCAGAAAGCAACTCACGGCAGTTTGAAAGTAGTCGACGAGTGGTCAGCAGTGATCGACTATGATAATCGATGCCTATCAGAGGGTTTTCAGCGTACCACGAAGTCAGAGGACGCGACTACTGTGATCATCAGTCACTGGGTCACCAATTATGGAGGTCGTCGATCTCAAAGAAGAGTTCTTGACGCACTATGATGGTGAACAGGGTGAGACGACGACTGAAAAACAGTCAGACGGTGGCTGAACAGCATTCGTTGATGGCTGAATAGAGTTCTCGACTTGTTATGGATCGTCAACAAGTAGAGAGGACACTCGATCTACAGGTTTTGACGACGAAAGATGGTCGAAGGTTTTAACGATGACAGATGAGAGTAATAAATAATTTGTGTAATTCGTGTAATTATGGTATTTTAGTTCTCTCATTTAATTAGGAACGCTGCTAGGGGTACACCCCTATTTGCACCGAAAATGCACCCCACGCTTTCAGGGACCCGCTTTTGGGTCCCACACAAGTGATCCGAACTGTTCATTATTCTTAAAACATTTTTCCGAGGGGGCCCACAAAAAATCAGCTCAATCGGACGGTTAGAAAATCTTGAACCAAAATCTCACCATTTCAAATTAAAACTTTTAATTTGAAACGGTGAGATTTTGGTTCAAGCACTTCCAACCGTCCGATTGAGCTGATTTTTTGTGGGCCCCCTAGGAAAAATGTTTTAAGAGTAATGAACGGTTCGGATCACTCGTGTGGGACCCAAAAGCCGGTCCCCGAGGGCGTGGGGTGCATTTTCGGTGCAAAAAGGGGTGTACCCCCAGGTTTTCCGTTTAATTAGTTTGATAGTTTAGGGTCATTATGTAATTTCCTTTTTTTCCCTCTTGTATAAGTACATAGTAATGAGAAGAGAACCCTAACCTTTTGCCTCTCAATACAATTGTTTGAGTTTTACATGGTATCAGAGCGTGAGATCCGATTATTGTGAGTTGAGTGTTCTCCCCACACAAACAAATTATTTACTATTGTCATCTGTCATCGTTAAACCTTTGACCATCTTTCATCGTCAAAACCTGTTGACGATCCATCACAAGTCGAGAACCTCAAAATACAAAATTCAAAGGAGGCATTACTGTGTAGAACCCCAGTATATTTAATTCTCACGTTTTGTCTCTACTTTGGTTTCTTCGAGTCTGTGCTAAGATCTTAGAATATACTGTTTGCCTGTTAAGTTGTGGGTGTATTGTGTAATTCGTGTAATTATGGTATTTTAGTTCTCTCATGTAATTAGTTTGATAGTTTAGGGTCATTATGTAATTTCCTTTTTTCCCTCTTGTATAAGTACAAAGTAATGAGAAGAGAACCCTAACCTTTTGCCTCTCAATACAATTGTTTGAGTTTTACATGGTATCAGAGCGTGAGATCCGATTATTGTGAGTTAAGTGTTCTCCCCACACAAACAAATTATTTACTATTGTCATCTGTCATCGTTAAAACCTTCGACCATCTTTCATCGTCAAAACCTAATTACACGATACACCCACAACTTAACAGGCAAACAGTATATTCTAAGATCTTAGCACAGGCTCGAAAAAACCAAAGTAGAGACAAAACGTGAGAATTAAATATACTGGGGTTCTACACAGTAATGCCTCCTTTGAATTTTGTATTTTGAGGATATATAAAACTTTATCTCTTTCACTTTCTTGTTTTTTGTTTTTTTTGGTAAGTAGGGCATTCAATCTCCACCTCTTTTCTGGACATTCAATCCTGACTCTTTTTCGAGCATATAAATACAAGAAATGAATTGTTTGTCATAGTTTTAATTGAAGGGTGTTTTCTCTCCATGTTAGATAGCCTGTTGAATAAGCAAGCTTTTCCAAATACTTTTCCTTTAACACTTAACTGCTTTCCAACAGAAACTTGATTTTCCCCTGAATCCCCCATTAACTCTCATAATGACATGTGGCTTGACTAAATGAACGATAGATTACTTGGCTGACTTAATGCCTCAGGAAGGCAATTTGGTCAACGTCTAAATTGGAGAAAATATTAGTTGGAGAGCCAGTGTGTTGACTGTCGGGTAGGTGTTTTGTGGATCAATCCCTGCTTCTTTTTCTCTTGAAGAATAAGTAGTTTGTTTTCTATCAGGAGGCATTGGAATGATTAGAAGTGACTCGAAATGTCACTTTTTATTCGAGGATTTCTGGGAAGTTGTGAATTGGTTCTCTTCCACAACCTAATAAACTAAAGCGACTGAGAAGATATTTGGGAAATTACTGATTTTGCTAAATAAGTAGGCTTTTCAAGCTTTGGCCTTTTTTAAGCTTCTATAAGGTTGTTGTGAACCCCTAGAGCCTGGACTGCTCAAGATTTTTAGTCGAACGATCCATGCAAATGACCAGCAAGACAGCCTGAATCTGTGTTTTTCTTAAGGAAATATGGAATCTAAATGGTTTTATGATATCCATAGTATGGGCCAGTTTTGTGCTTCGAATGAAATATGATATTTCTCGATTTACTTGTCAATGCGAGATATTTTTCTTTGAAATAGGCAAAAGGTTGGTGTTAATTTTGTTGAGGTCTTAAAAGAATTTAAAGTCGAGGTAGGACTTTGTTAGTGGCTCTCTCTTGTGAGTTTTGGCAGCACGTACTTTGTTGGAAGTGATGGAGTAACAGAGTTATGTGCAATCTTTATTTGTAGTTGGATATTCCCTGTTTGTATTGGTTCATATAACTCATCTTGTGCTATGATATCAACCATTGGAACTGAGTGATGTACTCTCTCTCTCTCTCTCTCTCTCTCTCTCACACACACACACAAAACACCGAGTTTGTGCCTTATCCTTGAAAAGCCTAAGCCTTGTCTATGAGGTGTTTGCGCAATTTGCACCTTTTGCGCATTCTTTCTTTCTCAAAGCCCTTTTTTAGTGAGGGAATTTCCTTTTTGTTGCTGTCATTATCAGTTTTGAGGCTCTTTGTGGAACATCAGTACTCTAATGTAGGTTTAGTTGTACGTCTGTTTCATGACATGCTTGTGATCTGTTTGTAGGTTCGTGACCCTGGCATTGGTTCTGGTGGTTCTACATCTACCAGCCAAGGTTCTGAACTGAAGCTATCCATAGGCAGATCTTCTCCGGTTTTAAAGGTAAGCTGACTGACCACGTCGTCCTCTTGTTTCTATGAATTTGTGTCGTAGTTGTGGTATGTCGTTATTTTCTTCTCTTAATTATTTATTGTTATTAGTTTTATTTTACCTGAGAAACTTGTGTCATAAGTCCAGTAAACATAATGGGCAGGTGACGATTATACTTAATGCTTCTTTGTTTACGTGATGTGGTCAATCTGTTGCACAGAAATTGAGTGCCCTTTTGCTGCTGGAACTGCCATTAATATATCCGACAAAGCTTGATAGTTAGATTTGGTAGAACCTTTTTCACTTTGGTCAATAGGTTTTAGACATCCCCAATAAAATGTTTGATTCTTCACAATATGCTTCAGTTGCTGTCACTAGTCAGCTGACAGAAATGTGATGTGGCATTGACTCCAACCACAGCTTGACTCAAACATGAGAATATCTATGCTATAATGAGAAATGTGATAAAATAACAGGTTTTCCTTTTGTTTTAATTCTGTTCCGATTCTCCCACATTCACGTCTGAAACATATTCCTTCACTTTTTCTCCTTTGTATCTCTCCATATGAAGCCATTTGACTCTACCCTCACAAATCAGATGGTTGGTTAAGGGGTTGGGGGCCGAGGGTAAAGGGTGAAGTCGAAGGGGAGGGGGTTGGGCATTGAGGGGGTGCAGAGAGGGACGGTGGAGGGGAGGCCATGATTGGGGAGGGGCTGAAGTTTGTCTGGAGCTGGTGGAAACAACTTGAATGCAAGAAAGAAAGCACAAGAATTCAAGACCCTCACCGCACCAGTGGCGCACCTCGTCCACAACACCATTGGCCTCCCTCCGTCTCCTCTTCCTTTCCTTTTCTGTAAACACCATATCAATCGGTGTGGCAAATCATTTTGTAGAGGGATAGTTTAGTCTTCTTTTCACCATGTCCGAGGATAAATTGTGAACCATCATCCATACACTTGCTTTTCATGTGAAATGTAACTCTGTTTTCGGGATAGCTCTTGGTTTCACGATCTGTTTAAAATATGTGAAGCGTGAAATGTGCAAGAGTATGCTGTGTGTCTCGAGGCCTTTACGTGTTGGTATAATAGCTCATAATATTGAATACAGGTCGTAGGCATGTTTGAAATGTGAGGATTAATTGTTAAAGAAATTTATGTTTGAGCGAGATGAATTTAAGACCGGTGTGGTGCCAAACTCACTATGAACTTCTGGTTCTCACTATCTTGTTTTCACGTATAAATTTCTCCATTTGCAGGATGAGAATGCAGCAACCAAGTTTCAGAGCTTTTAAATTCAATCCCGCATTCGATGAAGTCTTTTAGCTTAGCATCTACTCCCGTCTTTCTTGTTTAATTATTTATTAATCCAGATGATGATCCGATCAAAGACTCAATTCAGCTGCGGGTTATGTATGAAAATGAGTTTTGTACAGTTTCCCAGTTGTAGCATTCTTTTTCCAGGACAAAAAGATTTTGATGATCCCATAGTGGTAAAGGAGAACCCAATCAGATGTCCCTTTAAGCTGTAACAATGGCGATAATGAGTTCCAAAAATTTTCCCTGCGTTTGTCAATGATGTGATTGGACATTGGTTTTTGATATTGGAAACACTTGTGTTGATTAAAGCATAACTGGGAATTGTGCTGTAAACTGGTTGTATGCTTGTGACTGAGGTGAGGTGCTGCTGTAATTGACTAACTCAGACTTGCTCCAAATGTGTTTGCTGCCCAAATTGATTGTTTGTCTGGTTTTTTTCAATATGCCTTATCCTGCAGGTATCTTTAAAGAGTACCAAGGCGTCCAAGTTCTTCTATCCTTTTTTGGGTATTTGAAATTATTAGTGCAGTATATTTTTTATATGTCGGAAAAGAATTGACGATACTCGCAACCACCAATAGTTTGTTTATTTGTCTGTTTTGTTGTGAATGGATAATACTATACGCAACGACCAACAACAGTTGTTCCTATATACGACTCCGTATTTATGACCGTTTCCAATCATAAATAAAAGTAATGATAATTTATAATGCTTTCGTATCTACTAATATTGAGCTAGGAGTGTTGTGGTTCGCAATCCAGACATTGCATCAATTCAGCCCCTTGACATTAGAAATGTGGTGTTGTGTGTGAAATTTGTTTGGTCCCTTAAAAGTCAGGGGACGTCAAAATCATGGGCTTTTGGCTTTCTAGATGCAGTATTTTATCACTGGGGAGCGTGGTTGGCACGTGATCTATGGCTAGGTCATCAACGAATGGGACATTTGAAGCCCTAATTAGAAAAATAATCTTACAAATCCACAATTGAGAATTATACAATGTGATTTAAAAGCAAGTAACATAACCAGCTTTAAAAATGGACTAAGTTATAAGCTTAACTTGTTTATTTATGAGGTAAGCCAATTCCAAACGAGTTTTAATCGGGACATAGGGTCAGTCCAGGGGTAAGGTCACCAAGGCGCCGGGCTTGAGCAACCAAAATTTTTTTTTTTGAGCATGTATATATTATAAATAAGTTATTCGGTAAATCTAAGCACGTGGAGCTTTTGCATCAGTGGTTTGTGTCAACTCATTACACCCCCTAATTCAAGTCCCAAGTGGGGCCTTTTGGCAAAAGTAAAAAAATAAAAAATAAAAACAATTTTTTTATTGTAGATAATATACAACTCTTGCACCTCTTGTTTAATAAATTAAGTATGCTTTAGTGATAGTAAGTGTTACTCAAGATCAAGGTTCAAACTCTCTACGCATCATAAATGTTATGATAAGTTCTTTTTTCTTCTATTTTCTATCGTCTGTTATAAATATGAAATTTTAAAATAATAATAATAAACTTTGGACTATAAATGAATCAAATTAATTAATTTTCGCTCGACAAAAAAAAAACGTTTAAAGTAACCAATTCTCATATTGTAAGAAAAATAATATTCTTGTAATAAAAGGTAATTACTTGATTAGTTAATGAACGCGCAATGTATGAGTGGTACTTTATATTGATTCATTTTTCTCTTATCATATAAAAAAAGTTTAGAAGTTTACTTTAGTTAAATTATGGAGCTAAAATACAATGTTCAATTTTTTACCTTATGTTAGTCCACCTAATTTGAACTTTTTTATTAAAAAAAAAACAAGGGCCCCTTTTTTTAAATTCGTGTTAGGCCTCCAATATATCAGGGCCGGTCCAATAAGTGGACAACCAAGCTTGGGATCGGGCTTGGACAACCCAAACATTGGGGTTGGCCCTGTCAGGACATGGCTTCTTTGCCATTTGGGTCCCGATATTGGCCATATTTTTCAATATCCAAACCGTTTATATTTTAGAGATTTGGGTAAATTTCACTCACCTCCCCTGAGGTTTCTGACAAATACACTGACCTCCCCTGAGGTTTCTGATATTGCACTGCCCTCCCCTACTTTTTCTGACACTAGGAACAGACCCCCTTCCATTTACTTTTTGGACGGCAAAGTGTATGGGATGGTTATATAATTTATAAATGCCATAAATGCCCTCCATCTACCCACCATCTACCCCCCATGTCTCTATAAATAGTCAAGATCCCATAAAATAACACTCTAATTTACTCACCCACCCACTCTCTCTTTGTCTCTCTCTCCCTTGAAAAAATTTCTCAGATTTTCAAAACTGGTAGAAGATGAGTTCATCTTCAAGCACAACCATTGGATTTCGCAGGTATAGGAGTTGTATTTGTCATTGCGGATGGACGGCTGCAATTCGAGTCACCGGATCAGAGCCTAACAAAGGGAGACTTTACTATGCATGTGGAAATGCAAGCAAAAGTGACAAATGTGCCTTTTGGAACTGGTGCAACCCAGTTAACCCAACTGCAGTTGGGCAATCAACAAGGGGAAAGTGGAGGTGCAACGAAGATGAAGGTACAACTATGGCTGCTGCTGATGTTCAGAATGTAGAAGCACTACAAGCCCAACTAACTTTCCTAAAGAAGATGATTCTCCTTTGTTTTGGAATCATCTTTGTCCTGATCTATGTGAAATGAAATATGATAAATGTATGCTATGCATGTTAATGTATTCTCACTTCACGAAATGAATGAATGAAATGCAAGTTTTTGGCTGGAATGATGCAAGCACTAGTATTACAATAACTGCCAACTAATGAAACCATTACATTACCAAGGATACAACTAACAAGTCAAATATCATATATTTCAGATTTCAGATTACATAAACTGGTGGCCATAATAGATCAAAGTCACCATAGATTTCAGATTACATAAACTGGAAGTCATTTATAGAACCAAAAACATCAACAGCAGTAGGGTATAATGCAGCAAAGGCTATACAAAAAGAGGGCTATACAAAAAAAGGTTATACATTCATAACTACCAACCAAAGTATGCCTCTAACTATACCAAAATATGCCCAAACTATACCAAAATATGCCCAAACTATACCAAATTATGAACTTTTTTCCCACTGCACAAAAAAAGTTGTCCATCAACCTGCATAGTTAAAAAAATGAAGTGTTCAGCCAAATGAAGTGTTCGGCCATGTCTTGTCTCATTATTTTTTGATACAACAGGGTAAATAACAAAGTAATTCTTACCAACTAAAATGATGCCCAATGACTGTCTTGTGTAACACATTGAGAAGGCATTGGAGTGCCTCCATTGTCACCAACCTATATTGCATTGATAAGAAAAGCAAATATTTAAAACACAATCATAACATTAATCCACAAACATATTTTTTTTAAAAATAAGGGGTCAATCTTAACTCACATTTCCTCCTCTAGCACTGGTATTGCTTCTTTCTCTCCCTCTGGTATTGCTTCTTCCTCTAGCATTAGTGTTGGTCCTCCCTCTCCCTCTTGTCATGCTTCTTCCTCTTCTTATTGCCATGCCACTGCCCCTGCCCCTGCCAGAACCAGTAACAGAACCAACAGAACCACCCCTCCCACTTCCAGCAACTACAGGAACAGAACCAGCAGATGAACCCCTCCCAGCAGATGAACCCCTTCCACCAGATGAACCCCTCCCACTTCCAAAACCTCTGCTAGAACCAACTGAACCCCTACCACTTCCAGAACCTCTCCCATTTGCAGAACTTCTACCTCTACCCCTCCCCCTGATTGGACCCCTCTGGCATGTTCTCTTGTTATGTCCATATTCTTGGCACCATGTGCATTTCAAAGTCTGGGATCTCTTGGATTGACTGGTTCCAGCTGCACCCTCATCTTCTTGCCTTCTCCTGTTTTTCCTTGGCCTACCAGGCATTCTCTTAAGTGGAGGAGGGTCTAATGGGTCACCAGGGCACATTGTCCACATAGAGTGATCAAGGATTGGATGAATCATCCCTGCATAGGCTCTGAGATACATTTCCTTTGAGAAATAAGGGTGTACGTAGTCCTCCACATTCTTCCTACCATAGGTTATGGCAGCCATAGCATGTTTACATGGAATTCCACTAATTTCCCATTGCATGCACACACATTCCATAACCCCTAAATGGACTAAATGTCTGACCCCCCATGTATCTTTCACCTCATACTCCTCCCCTCCACAAAACTGAACCTGACAATCCCTAGCAATCTTAGCCATATTTAGAGTTTGCTTCTTAATGTTTGCTGTAATTCCATGACCCCAGTTCACCCCTTTTTCATGCCTCTTTTGAATTCTTGTCATTACCTTGCACCTAATACCTTCAAGCATTGTTAGAATTGGTTTACCTCTCCAATGACCAATCCAATTATTGAATGATTCAACTAGGTTGTTTGTTATATGGTCACTCCTAACCCTATCATCAAAACAATGTCTTGCCCAAGTATGAACCCCCAATTTGATAAGGTATGCATGAGCTTCAGTGTTAGTGTCTTTAATAATGTTCATAGCAAGATTAAAGTGTCTCTCAGTGTATGCCCTGGCTGCAACCCAAAATTGCTTCCTTAAAACCAACCCTGGAAATCTAGCTTTGAAATTTTGAAAAATATGCCTGCAGCACTTCCTGTGAGATGCCTCTAGAATTAATTCAGTGACAAGTTTTTCCAGCCCTTTTTGTTGGTCAGACATTATAGTCCCAAGGCTTAATATAATTACTAGACCCAATAATGGTTTGCAAATTAGACAAGAAAAAGCCCCAACTCTCCTTACATTCCACCTCTACAACACCTATTGCAATTGGAAACAAACCATTATTACCATCCAAAGCAACTGCAGAAATAAGAACCCCACCATAAGGTCCTTTCAAGTGGCACCCATCTATGCCTAAAAAAGGCCTACAACCATTCAAGAAACCAGCTTTCATTGCCTCAAAGCACACAAACAGCCTTTGGAACATTGGATTTACAGTCAAAGATGGCCTATCATATTGCATCTTAAACAAACTACCAGGATTTGTTTTTCTGACTTCCATAGCATATGTTTGTAGTAGCTTATACTGCTCACCATGATTTCCCTCCAGCACATCTTGACATTTTCTTTTGGCTCTATAAAGTTGGCTATGGCTTGCCTCTAGTCCATACTTAGAATGGAGTTTCTCTTGCATGGCATCTAAAGTCAGGTGAGGGTTCTCTTTGAATGACTGGAAGAGTTTTTTTGAAATCCAAGTGGAGGTGGCCTCATCATTCTGGTTATGCCTAATGCATGTGTGCTCATAAGGCAATGTTTTTATCTGATAGGTTGTCCCATCAAACATAGGGGAGGCATGAATCCTCCACTTACACCCAACAGCAGCACAATGAGCTGTGACTCTACCTTTTTCATTCTTATCCCTCACTATTTTGAACCCCTTTTCCACAGTGTAATCTCTTAGTTTAGCCCTAAATGCATTGACATCTTCAAATATCATATGCCTCTCTAATACCACTTCACCCTCACCATCAAGATATGGCTCCTTTCCATAACTTGTGGCAGCAACTCCCTTCCCCTTAGATACAATTTCAGCCTCACCCTCACTGGAATTCCTCCCCTCATCATCCCCTGACTGGTAGTCACTAACTTCCTCATCAAATTCATCATCAAACAGATTGTTATCTCCCATACCTACTATATTTTCATACTGCAAATCCCCATCTATAGCACTACCCCATTCTTTGTCCTCATCACTCATCCCATAGATACCATCCTTGTGGTATGCACTACCATCCTCCTCAGTTGGTTCATTTTCAACGACCTCAACATCAGAATCATCTCCTACATCAGGGTACACAGTAGCAATAGGTGTTTCCACCTCTACAAACAAGTTAAGTGTAGGTGGAATACCTTCCATAGAAAACAAGTCCATCACAGCTTTGTCTGAACTTAACTCAAACCTATACCCAGTACCAGGAAATTCATACACAACAGTGATAGATGCTCCAATTTGAGGCCATTTTAGACAACACAGTCTCATTCACATCTTGCAACATGTCCATATAACTATACATTTCAGGGTCAACATTGTTACAATGACCCACTATCCCATTGAAATGGAAGATCAAGTCAAAATATGGATGAACAAACATGACTGCAAAACATAAGAAAATCAAAGAAAGCAAAAATCCCTAATCAGTAAAGCACAAAATGAGGTAATAATATATTAAAAAAAAAACTCGAATTTCAGACAAGTAAAAGCACAAAAAAACCCAATTTCAAAAACCCTACATTTACAGTACTTGTATTACTACGTTTATACAGCCATACAGTGCATTATATTCGTAGAAACATGTACATGAACTCAAATATCAACCCAATAACGCAGTAAGAAGCCCTAAATTTCAAAATACCCAATTTTTTTAACAGAGAACCCATAAAATTTTTCAAACCCTAACATAGATGTTCGAAACTCACAAAAGAAATAAAAAAAAACCCTTCACAGTACTATCGTAGGTAAGATTTGTACCTGTAATAGCTTGAAGAGCAATCGGTGTGCAAAAGGTTGGGCTACACGATCATCGTTCGAGTTCCTCCTTCAGGTCTTCGCGCAATCGAACAACCATAGGACATTCGATCGACTCTTCATCGCATTTGGCGTTCAATTTCACTCTCTCTCTCTCTCTCTGTGTTTTTCTGCTCTGTGGGTCTCTCTCTCTCTCTCTCTACGTTTTGGAAGAGAGAAACAACTGACTTTGTGTGGACGGTCCACCGGATTTGTTAAAAACTTTGTTTTGAAAATAGGAGTCGCCACCCGGGTTTTTGGAAAATGGTTTAGGACCCGAGAAACCGTTTTGAAAATGATTTAGAAAACTGATTTAGAAAATAGTTTGAAAACCAGAGATTCGTTTTGGATTCGGGAGCCAAGTTACGAATAGGGAAGGGTTTTAATGCACCCCGTTCGCCCGATTAAAAATCGGTCTTTACTAAACATTTGTGGGATTTTTAGAAAACTTTTTAACGCCGAACTTCAACAAATAAACATTGAAATTATGCAAAGTAAACGAGGGGTTTGAACTGTTTATACAAGAAATTGATATGAAATTTCAGATTTTTACAAAAGAGTGCCGTACGGCACACTAAGTGTACCGTCGGATAAAAGGTGCAGTAGGAGTGTCGTCTTTTGAGAAGATCCACGCAATCTTTTGTTTAACTTGATGGACGCACACACAAATGATTTGAAACTTTGGTTTTTCGATATGATTGAACAGAGGCACATACTACCACCGCGGAGTTAACCGGTTTCTGCGACTGAGATTGTTTCACCAAGTTTTTCTTTGCATGCTGCTTGTTACTAGTATGTGCAGTGACGACCTCGATGGATAATAACTGAACAATCTCAGGACTCCGACTCCTGATTCGAATCAGTGGGTCACCGAGTTAACCGGTTTCACGAACTGAGTTCGATTGAGGAGCTTGAAAAATGATTCGGTTTCTTGAAAAATCACCGATTCAAATGCAGAGGAATGCGTTGAAGAGGGGAAAATGAATAGAAGGTCTGATTTAGAAGAGAGAGAAGATTTGTAAAATAACCTGAGAAACAAACGGAGTTCTTGCTCTGTAACGGATTCTATCACGTGGCCGACAATGAGGTCGTTCATGGCCCTGGTGCCTTTTCTGTACAAATTGCCCAGCCCTTGTAAAGCGTATGATGAATGTGTTCGGATATTTTGGTAATAATAATTGGGTTTGGAGAGGAATTTTGGGTTCGTTGAGGAGGAGAGGTGGCGGCGAGTGGAAATGGCGGTGGTGGTGGTGGGTTCGAAGGAGGAGAGAGTGAAGAAGAGGAGAGAGAGGAAGACAGGGAGGGAGCAGATTGTGATGGTGGATTGGGCTTTGGAGAGGAGGAGGGGGTTTGAAGAAGCGGAGGTCGGGCGGCAAGTGAGTGGCGGTGGTGGAGGAGTGGTGGTGTTGTTGATTGGGGTGGATTTGAAGGAATTGGAAATAGTGGGGGTGTTTTTGCTATTGTTGTTGATTGTTGGAGGTGGTGATTGTTGCAGAGGAGAGAAAGGATAGAGAAGAGGTTGTGTTTTGCACTTTAAAAATTTTAAAGGGTAAACTTGTCATTTTCTTCCTCCCGTTAACGGATTTTTAACAGAAGGGGTCAATGTGGCTAATGGTGAAAGATGAGGGGGTGCGTATGGACGTTTTTAAAGGTTAGGGAGTGTTCTAGGAAAATAGGAATTGATGAGGGGGTGTTTTAGGAATTTAACCTACCACATTACTAGCTAGTTAGGGTTTCATTCAGTTAAACAAGGTGAGGGCTGGGATAGGGTTTACGATCAAACTACTACTTAATCCGGATGATTACATTGGGTATGATTTCATTTCAATCTTTTGCCGAGTGCCGAGCCTAGCCTAATATTGCAATTTCTGGAAATTTCCCAATAACAGCAATAACCATCAGGTGGATCAAGGGTTCTATCGTTAGGCTATATTGAATCAAATGTATATACATCTTCTTGTATATATACCTCTCCCTTTAGCTCCGATTATTCATAGGATTTATCGGTGACAAGGTAGATACATCTCTCTCTCTCTCTCTGAAATTAAATGCTACTATGTTGTTTGTTACTAGTAGTATTTGTTTTTTGGGTTTAATTTTCTGAAATGCATTTCTGATGTGTCATATGATGATGATGTTTGGATGACGAAATAAATCAAATGGAATCCCAATGATTTTTTTCACTTTTACTATTTTCTAGTACTAGTATATTTCAAAAAAGAGATAATTACATGAGCTACTTCTGCCTCATCATCATCATCATCATCATCATCATCATGTGCTCTTCCACCCACCCTCACTATACAAGCCTTTTATGCACTGAATTTTTGACATAGGCTCCGTTTGTTACAATGTAAAAGGTTCTACAACGTAAAACATTTTCGTTGTATAATAATTTTCTAGAAAATAAATTTTCAAGTGTTTGATTGATACTTTAAAAATAATTCGTACTCCATTAAAAAGATTTCCACTATTGAAAAGAAATTCAGTTGAACTAAATCCGTTGTCTACGTTAATATAGCCAGAGTATACAAACACATATGCATGCTTTTATAGTACAATATGTATTACGTATTGATTGATTGATTGATTAAGAGAGAGAGAGAGAGAGAGTTTATTCTAATTATGCAAGGCTTTTGTCGCTTTTGTCTCATATGATTCCAATGGGGATGGTGTGCGAGAATAGGGGCTGTGGGGCGTGGCACAAAGGTCGACGGGCTCTTGTAAAAATTGACTTAACAGAAATTTTCGGAGGAAAATTATTTCGCTCATACGCTGGAAAATATTTTACACGTAATATATTGTTTTGCACTTTTTTGTCCATCCTAACAAGCAAAAATGGATCAAATCTTTTACGTCGAAACAAACAGAACCATAAACAAAAATAATTTTTACATTATCATTTTCCTTTATGAAATTCTATTAGTAGTACCACCGTTTCTGACCGAGATGTAAATGTCAAAGTCCTGCGCTAGATTTGGGTTGTTCGGTAAAAAATCTCATTTATTTTCTCAACAATTCTGGATCTGTTGCCAAGCATTCCAACTGTAATAATATACATTGGCGGAGGGATTGTGATGTACAAAGATATGTAATATTTTTAGATAAAGATTAAGTTTAATATTCCCGATAAATATTCAAACGTGTATGGAACTTCATGCCAATTTATATAAGCGTTGGCGGTCACTTCTGCTAACAGGTGTCATAGTGAACCCGTTAAGAGTACAAAAAAGTACATTTGTACTTTAAAGTACATCTTTAAGTGTAATTTAATGTACAAGTATACTTTTAAAGTGTACTTTTTTGTACAAGGAAGACCCACAAAAGTATACTTTTTGTACCCTTAACGGGTGCACTATTGCATCTGTTAGCATGACCCTCATATAAAAAGCACCATTGTTCCAAATGAATTATATAATAACCCGATAATGAGCCAAGCAAGCCCTTTCCAATGGAGGTTTTCAACTGATAAAAATAGCTTCCGAAATTCAATGAGGTTTGTCACCTTGAAAACAGCCACAACTCCGACCATTGCCTTTAAAACACTTGTTCCCATACTCAACACTATGAACAAAAACCATTGCAAGTCCTTGTCAAATATCATGCATACTTTTTTCCCACCTTGCTTCTAGCACTCTCACTATTACAAAAGGCAAAAGCTAGCTGCTTTAGCAACAAAAAGTAGATGCTAGCTTTACAAGATGAGAATCATCCTTCAATTCAACCCAAACTAGTAAACCCACCAAAGAAAAGAGGAGAACAAAAAAACAAGCAACAGAAAATAGACAGGAAAGAGGTAAAATAAAGCTCAAAACCCGTTCCCCCTCTACAGAGACCTGTTAAGAACCAAAAAGAAAGAAAGAAGCTAACCAACCCATCCTGGAAAAAGCTGGGGCTACATATTTTGATCATTTTTAAAAGAAGCCGATCCTTACCACCACCACCACGGAGAGAAATGTATAGCCGCTTCCCAAAGGGCAGTCCAAATCAAGAGTTAGTCTTTGTACGCTTATTGAAACCAGCAACAACTCTTTGACTAATTTGCCCCAGAAAAGGATCGTGTAGACCGCCCCTGAGCAGAACATGAAAGCTAGCAACAATTTGCTACAATCCTTTTCTCTGACAGGGAGGCCAATTTAGCATCCTTTTGTCCATCTCCAGTATTTGTTACAGATCCATTTTCAAAAAGCTTGACATCTGCATTCGTTTGAACATCTGGAGTAGGCTCCTTGATGAAATCAGACGCAGCCTCCAGAGACTCCTGTGATTTCAGTTCCCCATTATCAGCAGAAGCCTTCCCTTCACATGCCTGTATTGGTAATAACAAAGCACAGAGACTAAATTCAGCTTGGCTTACAATCTACATGACTGATACAAGAGGAAAGAAGCCGACCAATGTTCAAAAAAGTTATATATACTTTGCTAAGTATGTTGGAAAAAGTTGATATTTAATCTAGGCAATAAAATAGCCTTGCCTGCTTCTGGAATTGCTGTTGCTTGGCCTTCTTCTCCTGAATTGTCCTCTGGCGACCCTCATAAAAACCAAAATCATTCAAGATGCATGTCTTGCTAGAATGATCCTTGAAAATTTTGAGCATTTGAAGACCCTGCTCTAATTTGACCTGTGCACAAGGGGTGTGGAATTTAGGATTCAAAAGTAGAATGAAGAGAACAAGAGAGCGGGACAGATCCATGGGAGCAAAAAACAGAATATCATCTACCTCTTGAGTGTCCCTACTGTTAGTGACAGGCTTGTTCTCATTATTTTCAAGGATTATGTGCTTCAACATACTGTTAGACACATCTTTCACAATGTGCCACTTCACAGGGAAACAACCGTTCCACTTGTCTTGTTGCCAATACTCGAAATTGTTTTCGAAATCAACTGGTCCTGTCATCTCCGCAACACCAACAAATTGCCCACTGGTATTAACCTGGACACAACAATTCCAAAATGAGTGGTGGAGTCAACGAATACTACTGCGTGTCCCATATACCCGGATCATTTTCACCAGTCGTGTCAGTCAGTCGTATCTTTGTGAAACAAAATTATTAAGTTTCTCTGCTAATCAAAACATCTAAATTAGTTAATGCAGAAAAGTTTTCAAAAAAATCAAAAGAAAAAAGAACAAACTAAGAGGATATATGTTTCTTCAAGAAGTTCGGACTAGTAAAGGACCAAGAATAAGGGACGAAGGTAATATGAACAAGATAGTCATAATTTAAAGTAGGTCGCTTACAGAAAAGAAAAGAAAAACAGGGCAGCCACCAGACTTCTGCAGAACCTCCTGGTACGCCGCATCAAGCTTTTTGTTACCATTTGGTGTACTAGCCCAAACATTATACTTAATGCTCTTGTGTACATCATCCTCACTGTAGGATTTAATGATGAAGAACTTCGCATCACTATAACTCTCAGGGAAATCTAATTTGTTGTATTGCTCGTGTCCTGGCATCACAACCACCCTACACTTATCCTTCTCATCCACATCTGTTCCGTTCAAAGGAATGTTCTGCCCCTTCACTGCCAAGGGCGCAGTTGTAACAAAACCCTTTTGGTCTCTCGAGCCTTTTGCTCTTGGTCCCCTGTTCAGCTCATTCATACCATCAATGTTCTCATTTCCATAATCAAAGAAACCACTGCTTCGTCCCCTGGGTTTGTACTTGTTATCAAAAGACAACCACCCATGTCCATATGTCCTTGAGTCATAGGCGTTAGATCCGAAACCAAAACCAGTTCTGAAGGTGCTTCCATATTGGTCATATAACTTGTTGGGATATATCCTGTTCGCGTATCCATTAGTGGTGCCCATGCTAGACATTGGTCTCTGTTGGTGCAAACCCTGCAGATATGAAGTACAAATGCAGGGGAGTCAAAATACAGCACATGTAATAATGACCAAACTATTCCACTTTTGACTAGAAAAGGATCAATACAATGCAGTTGTCACAATAATACTTCCATAACTCCCCAAACCAATTATTGCAGGAGAAAGTGCAAACTTGGGACCAGTGGGTTTGAACTTAATGGGGCACTGCTTGACAGAAACAAGCAATTAAGTTTTGGTCGACAGTTGACACAATCTCATCATGAGGCCAATTCACACAACTGAACTTACCCAGAGAAGATATGTCCTGTCTGACAGCGGAACAAGGCACTTGAAACACGATGCATTCAGTATTATGGCAATGAGAAAATATAATAAAGCTATTTCTGAAAAATTAGTAGATCGACTTACCAGTTACCACTAAATACTCACGGTGAAACTTAGTTTCCGTTTTCACCGGAACCAGCACCTTCACTTTCAGAATTAAGTAACTTTTTTTACCCTCTGAAGCACTTAACTACTTGCGCAACTAGAAGCTTCATACTAACATTTTTACTAGTGCTTAATTTTCATTTTAATAAAACCGGCCCTTAATGTTTCAACATTTGCCCAACGCTGGATCAGAGTATACTTAGACCACAATTGGTATGTCTCGACATGAAGAACAACAATAAATTGACATGAAATGATTATTGCGTACATGAGAATGAAGACGAAAATTCTGACTCCTTGATGCTGGCGCATTACTCACATGTGATGATGTGCTGGTCACAGGCCAAGAACGCCCATCTGAAAACATTGAGCCATCCAACCATGGGTTAGGAGACTTCACACCATCGAAGCCAGATCTTGAATCTTGAAAACCTGATGCAGGAAAACCTCCCTTTCCATAGGAACCATTTGAACTAAAAGACGAGTTCTGATACTTCTGTTTTGCGGGTACTGAACCAACTTTCCCCTTTACTGCACCATTGGTGGTAATGTTGCTTGAGTTTCCCTTAGCAATATCTACAGACAGAGGCGCTTGGTCAGCACCAGCAGTGGGGATTTCTCCTTTGGGAAGGGCAGCTGGAGTAGGGTTGTATGGTGCACTATTTGGGGTCAGGGGCTGGAGATATGGAGTAGGATACTGATACTGCTGAGTCCCATAGAGCTGCCCATCATGTCCCATAGTCGGAACTGGGGAGCTAGCCGGTGAATAGGGGCCATAGGGTGTATAGCCATAACCATTATACATAAATGACCCGTTGTCCCCATATAATGCCTGAAAACAAAAGCGTAACCAACAACGTAAGGTTACAACATAAAGCATAAAAATCTAGAGTTCTTCAATCCGTCCAAAATATGGAAGAAAGAAGTGTTTTCAAAGCAAATGTCTTTTGAACATACAACAAAGTAACAAACCACATAATATATTCACAAATAACGTGACACGACATTTTCTTTTTCTTTTGTAAGTAGCAAATCTACAGAAAGGCGTCAAGGGATGCAACCAATGCACGGAAGAAGGCCAAGAACAAAAAGGCCCCAAATATCATGAAACCCAAAAATGAAAACAGAAATACTTACAGAAGGCATTTCAACTCCCTCTGGATTCAGATATCTTGAGTATTCCTCCCATTCATTACCAGTCCCTCCATAGCCTAACACCGAATGTGCATTAGGTCTCATCAATAAAGCATATCTACTATTCAATACAAAACAAAAATGTATATAGTCTGATAGAAAGCAACTTCATGGAACAATACCAGCTGTCACACCATAGTTTTCCCAACCTATCTTATTTGGCTATTTTGGATGTGCTTGTTAAGAATAACAAAGAACTGTAACAAATCTCATTGGGGGCCTCTCTTAAAATATCATCTTACCTCCATAGTAATATGGAGTTGAAGGATAACTGCCAGGGAGATAGCACATCGCCGGATCCACGAAATCCTGCAATAAGGGGGTCATAGAACGTTCGTATGACTGGGTCTGACTATTTGCAGCTTTAACGGAATCAACATCAGGCTGTACACAAGATAACCACCACCACCTTAGACTACTCACTCAAGAAAATAAGCCAATCACCAATATATCCTGAGAGAAAAAAAAAAATTACAGGGAAGATCAGCAAATCACCTTCTTTGTGGGCTCAGGAGGTACTTCTAGGGCCTTGGTGTGTGAATCCAGTGATAAGTTTTGCAGAAAATCTGCAGCTTCTATGGAATTAAAGTAAAGGAAAATCCCAAGTCTTCATATAAATAAGAACTCATACTTAACAGAATCTCACAAAACTAAGCTCAACCAATGAGACAACTGAACAATCACACTGAACATGGGTGAAATTTGAAATCTCACAAGTCCATAACATGAGGGGTATTTAATGGCAAATAACCCGGGTTTCAAATTCCAAAAATCTCCCCTCAATTACTATTCTACGAACTGTAATCACCAACATAAAAAAGATAACAGATGGGGCAAAATCAGAAACATCGACATGAGCAACGGAAAAACAAAACCAATAAGCAAAATCAACTCCTCTCGATAAAGCAAACCGTTCAAGCAAACAATAGGAAACAGAAATAATAGCCAAAACTCAAAAAGAACACAAAAAAGAACCCAAAACCTCACAACACAACATACAACAAAATTACACATAGATCTGCAGTGGTAAGAAGAAACAGCATATCAGTAAAGCAAAATGAAACAAAAATCAAAAGAACAAAGTGTAACCATGTGATTAAAGTTCGTAAGGATACGATCAGCGGAAGGAACAACGGCGGCCATGAGCGACGATCAGAAACCCTAAAACTCCGATTGGAGGGAGAAGTTGTGACAGCCGCCAAGGGGGGAAAAAGGAAAGGGTTTTGAGGGGAAGGGGGTTTTGCTCCATCCAAAAGTGGTGATTCAAATAGCGCCACCGTTTCACTTTCACTCTAATACACATACCCCCTCGTATTCTGCTGAATTTGCTTTCTAGCCCTATGTGGCGTCCCTTCCGAACAAGGTTCTGAATCCCGTACCGGCTTGGGTACCGGTTTTCCTCTTGTGGATGAGTGGTGATAATACCAACGCAGTATCGATGCCGTTTTAGATTTAGCGCTATTCTCATTACATATAATTATAAATATATATTTTATTGCATATTTCATACAAATAATATATTTTTTATAGCATATTATTTCATACAAAAAATATATTTTTTATAGAATATTTTATGCAAAATATATATTTTATAACATATTTTGTAATATTAGATAACTAAGGCCCAAGACAATAAGAAAGGTATGGCCCAATTTAAAAAATACTAGATGGCCCATGGCCCAAGTAATAGGAGTACAAGTAGCATAACCCTAATATAGCATAAAATAGTTACATATACACATACTATTTACAGTGTTCAATGAACAAGACGAGTCAGACGACCAAGATGCAAACACATTGCCGGAAGACTCTCTCTCTCTCTCTCTCTCTCTCTCTCACATCTATTCTTCTACTTTTTCCCAAATCTGTTCTTCTACTTTTTCCCAAATCTGCTTCTTTGTTTGAAGCTAAAAACCCAGATCGCCGGGAGGTTTCAACGCTCTGCAAAATCTCAGACGAGATTCATGGCACCAGCATCTCGCCTGGTATTTCCCGAAATGACCGGTAAGAGCCGGAAAATGGAGCGAAACGGAAATAGACCTCAAAGGTACCGGATTCTTCAAAAAAAGGGGACGTATCGACCGATACGGTACGAGATTAACAGCCCTACTTCCGAAGCTATGAGTTTTTGCAAACTAATTCAATCACATAAGGGCCCGATTGGATACGAAAGAAGTTTTGATGGAATTAAATAGTAAGGAATGATAAGATAATAACGTATATTAGTTAAGGGTGTTCCACTAACAAAAAATTATTTTTTTCTAAAAATCGAGACAGGTCATTCTCTCACAATACATCACATAAAAAAGCGTGAAAAACCAATTTTTTCAAAAAACTAACTTATGGAACATCCAATGGTGGACCCACATTGATGTAACATTTACGAAGGGAAATTAAATAGTACCGCGTGATTTGAATGAATTTGTGATAAAGGGGGTAAAGTTAGGTGGATGATGGAAAAACTTGGCAAATAACTTATTTGGCATGTGCATGGGTCGTATTAGATTTTTATGATAAAATAAATACATAAATACAAGACTAATTAAATTAATTATATTTGTGAACAAATATGATATAATAGTTCCTTTTATTAATTATACCCAAAATTATAAGATTTAATTATTTTTAAAAATTATTCATTTTAATAATGTTCCATACCACCTAAATTTTCGCTTTTTTAAAAATTATTCGTCTTTTTTCCTATACACATGCATACCACCATTCAGTTTTATTTTTAAATTATTTTTTATTTTTTTCTAATGCATGTTAAAACAAAAATTAATAAATGTTAAAACAATGTCAATTTCTAAAGTATAAAAAATTTCTAATTTTTTTATCGACTTAAAAATCTCAATTAGTATTTTAATTTGGTGCAAACGAAATTTAAAAATAATAATAATGTCGAAGTACTTTATTTTTTTATCCGAAGGATATTGTAAAGCAAGCTAACAATGTCAAATTCTAAAGTATAAATTTTTTTAACTTTCTTCTATCAAATTAAAGATCTCGATTAGCAATTTAATTTGGTGCAAGAGAACAAAAAAAATTATGTGTCAGAGTACTTTATTTTTTTATCCGAAGGAAATCGCAAGGGCTCGTAAAACATTTAAATGAAGTTCGGTTTTCTTTTTAAACACAGTCAACGGAGGGAGGGGCAATGGACAATGGGGACAAGGGAGGGTAGTGGGGTAATTTTACTGGGGGTATTGAGGTGCACTAAATTACAACACCCCCCTGTTATTAATTAGTACCCCTTCAAGGGCATAGATGGGTATTAATCTGGGAGGGTTATAACTTATACCCCTATACCCTTCCAAAAAAAAATGCCAAACCATGGTGGTGGGACCGGGATAAAACTTGGGGGTATAAGTTATACCCCCTTCTTAACCCTTAGGGCCCGATTGCGCCAAAGTAAATTACTAATCGAGATCTTTAATTCGATATAAAAAAATTAGAAAATTTTTATACTTAAAAAATTGACATTGTTTTAACATGTATTAAATTTTATTTTAACATGTATTAGAAAATAGCATGTTGTTGCACTAAATATACTTACGCATGTTCCACATACCAAAACTGAATGGTGGTACACATGTGTACAGAAAAAAGACGAATAATTAAAAAACAAAAAACAAAAAATTAGGTGGTATGGAACATTATTAAAATGAATAATTAAAAAAATAATAATTAAATCTAATAATTTTGGATATAATTAATAAAAGGAATTATAATATCATATTTATTCACAAATATAATTAATTTAATTAGTCTTGTATTTATGTATTTATTTTTTTCATAAAATCTAATATGACCCATGCATAAGGGCAAATAAGTCATTTGCCAAGTTTTTACATCACCCACCAAACTTTATCCCCCTTTATCACAAATTGTAGGTTCGGTTTAATGACTTCGTTAGTAAAATTAACTTGGAGAGGCAAACAATAGCTAATCGATTGAACATGAATAAGAGAGTGTGTAAAGGGGTGAAAGATTAAGCCAAGTATACAGAAAGAGAAGGCAGTAACGTTCAGTCCATTCCCATTTGGATTATCGTCATCCTCGAATCACAGTCTTAGGAGAAAGGTGGGCTCGCGAGCACTAGCAAGAACAAAGTTCTTGTTTCCAGGGCTCTGAGTCTCTTTCTCTTTCTAAGATTTCCGTGTTTCTAAAGGATGACTCAATCTCTCTGGAACTTGTGAAGGAATGTCCCATATTTATAAGGATCTGCACCCAATCATGGGTCTGCAGACATTTCCCCAATAATACGATGACATGTGCTCTCTCCGTATACCTGGGCGACGTGGGTGATGTCACTGGCCGTTAGGAAGCTTCCATTAGGTCATTCCAGTGCATCGTTTTCCCTTGCAGTGACCCTTAATCCTTTAAAGCCACCAAGCCACTTGTTTCTCCCCTATTCCCGCGGTGCTGGGCATGGTCGTGAGCCCTTTGGCTCGCGCCAAGACCTAATTTGAACTCGTATCGACTTCCCCATCCCTGCCTTTTGGTCAGGTACTGTAATACCCGTCCCGGATAAATAACATCTAGTTCGCATTGTTAAGTTGATTAGGTGTTATGGGCTAAAACCGTTAGGGGTGTTTAGTTTGAGGGGTATAGTGTAATTAGGGAAGTACAAGAATAATATCTACGTTTGTTTTTTTTCCCTTGTTCTGATCTTGAACATCAGAGAGAGAGAGAGAGAGAGAGAGAGAGAGAGAGAGAGAGAGAGAGGTGAAAGAGGAGGAAGGGAGAGGAAGGGAAGAAACCACTTAGGGCTTCATATTTGGTTTGATTTGAAGTTTAAACTAGGTAAATTCACACTTCTTTGTACTTCAATTCCTTAATTTGTTGTTGATTGCATGCCCTAGATGGATTATTTTCAGTTGGTTTAAGGCTTTGGGTTCAATTCTTGGAGCTTTAGAACTCTTGAGTTCGTGGGTTTTGGTTATAACCCACTGATTGGGTTTTTAAATCTGGGTTCAGACCTATTTTCACGAACTTGTTTCGGGTACTTAAATGACTTTTTAATTTTTGATATTTTTACAGTTGATTCGTCCATGAGTCTATTGTATTGTGTAAAAATTTCAGAGGTTAATTCGAAATACAGAAAATATGAAAAATGTTATACCGAGCTGCTGTCGGGTTCGCGTCTGTGCAGACAGCACTGTCGCGTCTTACGGGAAAGGCCATAACTTTGTGTAGGAAGCTTTGAATTTCAAATCGTCTTTTGATTATGAAACTAGACTCGTATACCTTCGAGAATATGTATAGTTTGTGCCTTGATTTGTTCTAGGCAATAGCAGTTTTTTATTCGAAGTTGGTGTACTTGTTGAACCTGCAATTTTGTGTTTCTTTTTGTGTAACTTCAAACAAGCATATCTTGGTCATCCGGGCTCCGATTAGGGCAAATTTTATATCGATATTGATGTACCGAAAGTCTTCTTTCTAGTGGTGTTGGTCTCATGTCCTAATTCAGAACCCGTAAGAAATGATAGTCCAGATACGATGGGCTGGTTATTAGATTTCATACTAGTTTTGAAGTGTCGTGGTGTCTTGACTTGTCTTCAATTGTGATAACCTTATAAGTTGTTTATGTTACATTGTTATCGCTTTGATTTTATGTGAGACACCAATGGAAGCTTATAGACTAATATTAGTTGATTTGTGGCTAGGGCCTCCTTTGGGTGAATTGAAAAAACTGGTTTTTTGGTGGTTTTTTGGTTTTTTTGGTTTTGTCCTTATTCAATTTTTTTTTGCATTTGTTAGTTTTCGGTCGATTTGTTGTGGTTTCTTGGCTCCTCTCTACGAGAGAAATCTAAAAAGTATAAAATTATTAGTCAAACTTAAAGTTTTGTGAATAAAGACGAAAAATAAACCACAATGGTTTTTTTACCCAAAGGAGGCCTAGGTAAAGAGCCGGTCATTCGGGAGGTGCCAAAACCATAGTTTGGCATACTTCGGTCGTTTCGCAGATGAGTGTGTTTGATATGTTTAACTTCAATGAGATGTGGTTGTGGTGGTGTTTGTGTATCATGCTAATTGAAGATTTAGCTTTTGATATGCATGTTGTGTGTGAAAGATGGTATCTGTGAAGGGGCTGTGGATTGGGTTACACTACGAGTACGTTGTGCCGCCTAATTACCGGTGACAACGAGCGGGGTGTACTCCCACAGTGACCTAGGATACATAGGATGTGGCAGACGTGTCACTGCATGTGTTGTGATTATATAATGTGATGTGATGATATAATTGATGTTGATCATGTGTTGTGACTATGTACTTGTTGTTGATTGATTGGGTACTTCAGTTATGTTTTATTGAATTTATTCTATATCTCACACACTCCTGGTTTTCCTTTGATTGCCAGATAGCAGGTGGTTTTTGGGTGGGTCCACTACCGGTGGTCGTTTTGGAGTTCCTTTTTGGGCTAGCCTCGAGTGTCGTAGCTAGCCAAGTTAGTTTGTTTTTAGTTGAACTAGTAATGGTTTGTATTGAGTTGAAACTAAGAGGACTTTGAGTACTTGAACTGCATGTATTGTAAATAAGTCGTCGGTTGTTTGGCATTTGTGTTGTGGTGTGTCGTATACACTTTTATTTATATGTTAGAAGTCTTCCGCTGTGTTTTTGTTCTGAGATTTTTGAGCATGTGTTGTTTGATTTTGTGTAGAAATGTCACGTGGCCGCGCCGACACGGGCCCACACGAGTGCCGTTTCGGGACGGGGCGTGACAGGTACAGTCGCGAGCTTATTTGCGTATTCGCGTGAGTGTTCACTCTTTCCCGTCGCGTCAATCCTCTTCGCTGAGGACCTCGCGAGGGGTGAACCCTTTTTTAGTAGTACTTCCCTTATACAGGGCATCCCTTGCTTAGGGTGTCTTTAGTTCTGCTATGTCCTTCCGCGAGGTTGTCTTCTCGCGGTGGGGCTCCACCTTAGTCCTTATTATTATTTCAGGGTCCTTCGCGGCGGGGTCGAGCTATGACAAAATCTTCCCTTTTCCTCGCGGGGCCCCTATCCAAAGCTGAGTCATTGGCTCAAATTGATCAAGGTGATTCTCCTAACTGCTGAATACACGTTTTGCAGTTTTACCTTTGTTTTGCGTACTTATAAGACTTGTGTGCTTTCTTTCAGGCGAGAAGGCTCAGTCGTCTAAGACTATTGTTGACGCTGAAGAAGACGTGCCTCCCGCGAGCCCTTCTTCTCGCGATGTGGACAAACTAGTTGCCTCTGATGTTCCCCCTCTGGAGGGAGCTTCAAAAGAGTCCGAGAAGAAGGAAGCTGCCTCGAATCTCGCTGAGGGGCAAAGTCAAGATGCCCTACACGTTGATGAGTTCAATGCCATGGATATCGCGAGTAACATCGCGAAGAAGGTTGTGCAGGAGGTCGGGGGTTCAAGTGATAAACCAGAGGGAGTGGAGAAAACAGAGAATACCGCGACCATGAACGCGGAGCCCGCCCAAGAGATTGATTCACCAGCGAGCTCTCCTAGGATTGATCCTTTCCCTCTAGACCCAAATCCCATCCAGGATGTTTCAGCTCCAGGGAAGAAGAAAAAGAGATTAATAAAGAAGGTAGCCAAACTTTCTTCTTCCTCCTCGCATGAGAGAACCCAGTCGCCTCTTCGCGACGAAGATGTAGTGAACATACCCTCCTCGACAGAGAAAAGCACCCCTGGTCCCAAGTCCATCCTTGAATCAAACGTTAGTGAGAGCTCAGAGATGGACGACCTTGGTGAGAGCAGTGAAGAAAGTGAAGAGGCTTCCGGAGGCTCCAAAGGTAAGTCCAGCAGTGATGTTTTTGTAGGGATTGGAGATATCGTACGTCTTCCTTCTTTTACTCCTTCTAAATTGCTAACGTCAAGCCATCCTACTGACTCAGAGCCGCCTCGCAAGGGTGAAAATCAGGGAGAGAAGCTGCTGAACGAGAAGGTTTCAGGAGATGATGATCAGGGGAAGAAGCTACCGGAAGAGCAGGGGGCTTTGAGCCATTCCCAAGCTCGAGAGGAAGCATCAGGCCCTGGACTCCCTAAGTGCTCTTTGTTTCCTGATACGCAAGATGGTCCTCGCTGGAGTGTCAAAACTTGCAACGCCCCCACCCTTCGCGCCATAGAGAAGCACTTTCCTCTTACCTTTGCGAACTTCTCTGCCAGTCGTCTCGTGGGCGGTCCACTCCTTGACGTTCTTGGCGAGATGGTATTGTCTTTGCAAGAGACAAGTGTGAGGGACTTTTCTGATGAAACCTGATGAAAAGTATGAGGACATAACTTCCTCCATCAAAGACATAGAGAAGTTTGGCTTTGACCTTCAGTGGCTCCGCGAGCGTTTAGAGAAAGTTCGCTCTACGAAGATGTTGTTCGCGAGCCTCTTCAAAATTCAGGTCAGTGAAGCCCAAATTGCTGAGGCAAAAGAGACATATGAGAAGTACAAGCAATTGCTCGCTGATGCTAAGGAGAAGATTTCTGTTTTGGAAGAGGGTCACAATCTACTGGTCAAGGATCACCGAGCCTTGGAGGCTATTCCAAAGACCTCGTTGAGCGATGCAGAGCCCGTTCTTCCACCAGCTGATTTGTTTTCTCAGAAGCTTTTGAAGTAGCTAGGCCATGTTTTTCTCTTCTCTTTTCTTGTGTAAGCCCCTCTTCTAGGGGGAACAAATTTTGTATCTATAACATCAATGCTAGTGAAATATTTTTAGAACTTTGTCTAATTCACTGTTGTTATTGCTTTTTGTATGGTCGCGCGGGGCAGCAAAGGGCAAATCTTCCTTATGAACTTTTTCTTTGCTTTGTGTTTCCTTTGAGGGCCCCAGCATTTGGTTATACTAGGGATTCCCTTTTGCGAAGTCTTTTTTCCAACTTTTTAAAGTCAGTTATTCCAAAGAAACTTACTTTGGTTCCCAATCATTTGTGGGTAATGGCCGTCGTGAGGGTCTTCCAACAATTTAGTCAATATTCCAAAGGAAGAAACTTCCTTGGTCCCCATTTATTTCACGACATTTAAAGGCCTTAAGCGTAAGTGAGTACTCCGTCCTGTACTTTTTTCACTTCGCGAAGGGTGAAATTTCCCCATGTGCTGACACAATTTTGCGTCGCGAGGTCACCACTGTGGGTGCCTAATTCTTTCTACCATTTTCCTTTGCCATATTCCCAGTATGTTCCAATGAATATCTCTTTTTTTTTTTGAAAAGAAAACATCATTTATAGAACAGATTTCCGAGATAAAAAGGGGTAGTATTCTCATTCACAATTTCAACCATATAATTTCTTCCAAAAGGATAAAAGGTCAATACCCAAGACTACATCTGATTGTGAACAAGTAATAATTCTTTGAAAGCAATAAACAAGAGATGACTCAAAGCTGCAAATGAACCTACTTTCATCAAAGTTAGCCCATGTCATGGGTAATATTTATTGATGTACTTCACATTGATTGGCCCTGTGAGGAATCCGTCGCTGACTCTCGCGAGCCTGTAGTGTCCACTTTCAGCAGCTTTGATCACCTCGTAGGGGCCTTCCCATTTCGGTGTGAATTTTGGCAGCTTCAGGTTCTGCATGACCCCAGGAACTGACTTCCATACCAGGTCTCCTACCTTGAATTCTCTTGCGAGCACACCTTTGTTGTAGTACTTGGCCACAGATTGCCAATATTTTTCTTGGTTTTCAGCCGCAACCTCCCTTCTTTCATCCAATGCCTCGAGATCAGCCCTCCTTTCCCCTTCAGTTACTTCGGTGGACAACGCGAGACGTGCAGAAGGCACACTTATCTCTGCAGGCAACACTGTTTCTGCCCCATATACTAAACTGAAGAGGCTCATTCGTGTAGACTTCCTCTTAGCTGTTCTATAAGCCCACAAAGCAATTGGGAGGTGCTCAGCCCAGGCTCCCCCTTTCTCATCCAAGTGCTTGCTCAGAATCCTAACAATGGACTTGTTGGTAGCTTCTGCCTGCCCATTTCCTTGAGGGTAATGGGGGGTTGAAGTTTTCTGATTAATGCCATAGGACGCGAGTAACCTCTTTACTTGTTTGTTGACAAATGGAGTGCCGTTGTCTGAGAGGATAACTTTAGGGATTCCAAATCTGCAGATGATGTTCTCCTTAATGAAGTTGGCCACTACGTCGCCCGTTGCTCGTCTCAAGGGAACTGCCTCTACCCACTTTGTGGTAATTTCTGTTGCCACTAGAATCCACTGGTTCCCCTGCGAGGAGGGATGGATGGGGCCAATCAGGTCCATCGCCCATGTATGAAAAGGGTAAGGTGCTCGAATATGGTGCAACTCAACAGAGGGAGCATTTACCTTGTCTCCATGCTTCTGACAGGCGTGGCATCTCTTGACATGGCTTTTGCAATCCCCTTCCATTCTTGGCCAATAATACCCTAGATGGGTAATTTGCTCGTATAACTTTCTTCCCCCTGGATGCTCCATCTCGTGTACTTTGTGCAAGACTTCCTCTGCCTCATTATTTGATAAGCATTTGAGGGGAATATGATCAAGGGTCCTTCTGTAAAGCTGGTCATCTTTGACAAAGAATCTCTTCTCGCATCGGTGTACCTCTCGAATACCGCTACGATCCATGGGAAGGGCTCCTTCCTTCAAATAATCAATGTATTTCTGCCTCCAATCAGTTTCTTCGCTAGAGAAGTTGCACTCATGCTCGATTTCGTGAAGTGAACAATTGGGACATTCCCTGAGCAGGGTCGCGGCGTCTCTTTTCATCGTAGGCCAGTAGTATCCTTGGCGTTGAACTCTCATGTATAGTGCTACATCATTTTCTCCACAGGTTTCTTCGTGGATTTGCTTTAATTTCTCTTTGGCCTCTGCATCATTGATGCACCTCGCGAGCCATCCCTGGGGGCCACGAAAGTACAGTTTTCTTTTTAGAATGGTGAATTGTGACAGAGCCATCATAGGGATTGCTCCACTGCCCGCCGCGATCTGCACTTTTATGGGGTCTCGCCAATCTTCCTCCTTGGAGCTTTCTTTTTCTTCAACAAATGACGGCTCAGTCTTTCTTGTGATTTCAATGGCCACGGTATTCCCTTCAAATTCTGTCTTAGCACCCAGAGTGGCTAATGCATCAGGGAACCTGTTCTCAGACCTGGGCTTGTGAATGATGCTAATATCATCAAAGTCTTTCCTGAGTCTTTGAACGGTTGCTCTGTATGGCTCGAGATTAGCTTCCTTTAAGGCGTAGACGCCCTCAGTTTGCAAAATTATAAGTTTTGAATCCCCCACAATTCTGAGTCTCTTAATTCCTTTTTCTCTGGCCGCGAGCAGCCCTAGAATAAGTGCTTCATATTCAGCTTCATTGTTAGAACATTGGAATGCTAGCTTGTATGATAGGTACTCCTTCGCGCCGCTATCACTTTGCAACGTGACACCTGCCCCAGCTGAATTACCTCCAATTGCCCCGTCGAAGCCTAGAGTCCAGCTTTCCAGCTCGTGGCTGGCTGCTAGTGCTTCGAAATCATCTCCTGGTAGTGATTCTCCCAACGGTTCACACTCCCCGCTGGGGAATTGGGCTAACAGATCCGCGAGAGCTTGACACTTGATTGCTCGCGGCGTCGTGCATTCGATATCGAATTCTGCGAGAGTTAGCAGCCACTTCGCGGCCCTTCCGTTAAGCACAGGGCGAGATAGCAGGTACCGCATAGGGTCATTTCTGGTCACAAGCTGCACTTTGAACGAAAGGAAATAGTGCCTAAGCTTTCGTGTTGTAAAGACCAGTGCTAGACAATGGCGTTCAATTGGGGTATAGCGTTCCTCTGCCCCTTGCACTTTTCTGCTGATGTAGTACACTGGCCTCTCAATTCCTTCCACTTCTTGGGCCAGCAGTACCCCAATTGATCTCGAGGTAGATGTTAGATATAGAATCATTGGCTTCCCCTTTTGTGGAGAGACCATCGTCTGAGGTGAGGCCAGGACATTCTTGACTTTCTCAAAGGTCAATTGGTGCTTATCCTTCCACTCGAACTTGACTTTGTCTTTCAGCAAATCACCCAATGGTGCAGTTATTTCTGCCAGGGCAGGGATAAACCTTCTTAGATAGGAGACATTCCCCAAGAATCCCTTGAGGGATCTCTGGGAATGGGGAGGGGGCATTGTTGAGATAGAGCGGATCTTGGATTCGTCTGCATCGATGCCATGTCTGTGCACCAAAAAGCCTAAGAACTTTCCAGCTGTGACTCCAAAAGCACACTTAAGGGGATTCATCCTCATGTTAAACTTTCTGCACCTTTTGAACACTCCTTCGAGGTCACGCAGATGCTCCGTCCTATACCTTGACTTCGCGACAAGGTCATCGACGTAGACTTCCACAGAATGATGGATCATATCGTGGAAGATCGCTGTCATGGCCCTTTGATAGGTCGCGCCAGCGTTCTTAAGCCCAAATGGCATCACGGTATAGTAAAAATTTCCCAAAGGGGTTCTAAAAGCAGTCTTCTCTGCGTCCTCAAGTGCCATTTTGATTTGATTGTATCCACTGAATCCATCCATGAAAGAGAACATTTCATGGCCGGCAGTGATATCAACCAAGGTGTCGATGTGAGGCAATGACATTTCATCTTTTGGGCAAGCCTTATTAAGGTCGCGAAAGTCCTCGCAGACCCTAATTTGGCCGTTCTTTTTCTTCACGGGCACAATGTTGCACAACCACGTTGGATATTGGATTGGGCGGATGAACCCTGCACTCTTGAGCTTTTCCATTTCTTCCTTGATCTTTTCTTCCAAATTTGGGTGGTACTTTCGTTGAGGTTGCTTCACAGGCTTGGAATTTGGAAACACGTCGAGATGGTGACTGACAAGCTTTGGATCCAAGCCAGGCATCTCGTTGTAGTGCCAAGCAAACACATCACTGTATTTGCGAAGCAGAGCCACCAAATCAGTTCGAGCGTTAGGTTCCATGGATTTGCTAACAAATACTGGCCTCGCGGTGCCTTCTCCATCCCTTAGATTAATTTCCTCGAGCTCCTCTGGCTGGGGTTTTGGCCCATCTTGCATGCATTCTGGAGCTGGCTCAGGTTTATCAATTATCTCAACCTCCTCTCCTTTCCCTTCGATATCGCGGGGGTCAGAAGCCTCATAAACGCCTCCTGACCCCTCGCACCGTCACAAGTGATATACAGTTTTCCCCCCTTCGCTAGTCTTTGTGATCTTGCGAGGGGTTAACCTGTCGAACACCGTGGGGCGCTTCGCGGGGACTGGTTCTGATGATTCGCCTTTGATATTTTCCCACTTTGGAATTTTTATCCCAATAGGCTTCGCGGTTACGGCGTCGCAGGCCTCCTCTACTTCAGAAAAGTGCACCGCGCCTGAAAGACGAGCCTCACAGACCTCGAAGGGCCTTTCAGTGGCAGGTACAGTGATTTTCTTCCCAGCCCAGATACCCTTAAGGCACTGATGATAGCTCGATGGGACCACTGCATACTTGTGCATCCATGACCTTCCCAAGATTACGTGGTAGTTGGTTGGTCCTTCAATGATATGGAATTTTGTTGGTGCACGAATGGACCCAACCACGAGGTCCAGTACAATGTACCCTAGAGAGGGTTTCTTTTCTCCTCCAAAACCAACTATCCCCACCAACGACTTAATGATTCGTGGCTCCGGGATGTCCAACCTTTTCAATGTTTCAAGGGGCATAATGTTAATTGACGCCCCTCCATCCAGGAATGCTCGCTTGAGCTCCACACCATTAATGTAGGCAGTGACAAACAAAGGCCTGTTGTGGGGAAATGGCACCCTCCTGTCTATGTCTGAGAATGATATGGCATTAGAATCCTCGCGAATGGTCCTCGCGACCGAGCCTCCTTCCACTACACATGCCTCCTGGCCTTGGTTAGCAATTGCCAGTATTGCCCTGGTCATTTCCACTCTTACGTTGGGGGTAAATCCCAACCCATCGAAGAAGGTTTTAAACTTGTGGCTTTTAGACAAGATCTGATGCCTCTCTTCGTCATTTACTTCCACGGTGGGCTGATCATAGCTTGCAATCTCCTCAATGTGATCGTAAAAGGAGGTCATGTAAACTTCCTCGACATCATCCTCTATGTCATACATGAAGTCGTAGTACCCACCATCATAGCATTCTGCCATCGCGACCCCTTCCCCGTGCTGAGGGTAGGGTCTGTCGCGCACATCCCTGTTTACGCCAACCCTCAATTCGTTGTTGTCTTGTTTCCTTTTGAAAATTTCTTTGAGTGTCCAACAGTCACTCGTAGGGTGTTGCACCCTTCTGTGAAAGACACATTACCTCGGGCTTGCATTCTTGCTTTGGTGGGGTGTACCTCGATTTGCCCAAGCATCCGTCGCGACCCACGCGTTAACGAGGTCTCGACCTCTTCTGCTTTACAAGGATATGGAGGTGCATCTCGTGCTCGTTCCTTGTAATCTTTGAAGGGCTTGATCCTTCTTTTGGGGTTCCATCACCCCAACTTGCGCGAGACTGCGCGAGGCGCGATAGCAATCCTCCACTCTTGCCCTTCCACGTGTTTTTGGTATGTCCACATCAACGATGTGCCACGGAAATTAAATTTTCCATCAAAGCGAAAATGTTTGGTACTTTCCATTGATTAGATGCTTCTTGTATTCTTTAATCATGCCTAACTGTGAAAAATTTCCACCAGGCGTTTCTTTGGGGTGTCATGGCACTAAAACTTCCATCTTGGAACCGTTTGATGAAATCAATGATATCCTCGGTTTACCGTTTAGGTTTAATGAAGATTATCTTCTCCATCACTTGGAAAAATTTAGTGTAAAACATATTCACCATTTCTTCCCAAGTGTTTACAGAGTGAGGCTCGAGATTGACATACCAAGTATACGCACGAGAAGTGAGGGACTTGGAAAACTCTCTTAATCGAAGATTGGGATCTTGCGAGTGGACACCCAAAGTTTCAATGAAGCGGTGGACGTGCTCCTGAGCACTTCCTTCTTTTCCATCAAACTTGACAAATTTGGGTGGCACATATCCTTCTGGATATGGTATATTCATGATCACAGCAGGATATGGTGGCTGAATCTCAGGATTAGGTAGTGTTGGCAATGTTGCCTTAGCCTTTTCTTGCTGTAGCAAAGCTTGGACATCTCATTAAAGTGAGAAATCTTGGTTTGGGGATGACACCCAAAGAATCGTGTGCTTCGCGCTAAAATTGCTTGTGTGTGGACGGCCCACCGAGATTCGGTGCCGCGTTCGAAAAGATTGTGATTGTTTGAGTCCATTTTAGGTCCGAACCCGAGAAACCGATAAAAACGTGACTCTTGCCCATGAAAAAGATTTTACTAGCCATTGTTTTCTGGATTGGGTTTGGTTATGGGGAAGGGTTTTACGGCACCCCTCTCGCCCATCAACCGTCTCTACTCGATGTTTCGTGGGATTTTAAAGAATATTCGAAATTCGATTTGTTCACAACATAGGGGAACGGGGATGGGAATCACGTAAACAACGAGAAAACATGAAAATATAAATTTAAAGTGGATGCTTGTGCACATGATCTACATGAATGATGATGATGACAATAAGCAAAATTATTACAAACATTTACAAAGAAACGAGAAATTTCAGAAATTGTACAACAATCCCACAAAGTACAAACATAGAGGCCCAAACAAATTTCTTTGCAATCGGGATTCCAGAATAAGGGTTTTGACAGAGCTTGGCGCTCAAACCCTGAAACACTGCGCTCAAGGCCCTTGACTTAGTCCAGTTCCAGAATTCTGTGATTTTACTCTCTTTCAACAGCTTCTTTTCTCATTCTTTACAAGATCGACCTTGATCAAACATTTTCCAAAGCAAAACAGTTAAAACGAACGAATCGATCCTTAAAGGAATGGGAAGAGAGAAGAATCTCCATAGATTTATAAGAAAATACTTTTGAATGGAGGAATAAGAGTGAAATCCAGACTCCAAACATCAAAATAACAACACTCACACACACCATCAAGTCAGACCATGGTCCATCCTCAAGTAGTAAACGATTGACAAATGCCCAAGAAAACATCGGGTTAATGACCTTGAGCGCTCAAGCCTTCTCTCGATTTTCGACTTAAAAATGATGATTGATGATTCTCAGGACCTTAAACATTTTGAACAAGAATAAGAAAGAAGATCCAGTTACTGTTTTGCATTTAACATGGGATTTTACAAAGATATTGATCTTTGATCATCATAATGTAGTTAATAAATGTTCATGCATGTGTTTTTGGAAATAAAGATAGGCTGTTTTGAGAATCACATGAACACAGATAACCTTTAAACAATGATCAAAGCCAAAAGAAAACTCGAAATTTGCAAAACAGAATCGGCAGGGATTTGAGCGCTCAAGGCCTGGACACCCAAAGTTTCAATGAGCGGTGGAGTTTGAAAAAGGTTTTTGAACAATGTTTGACCTCTTGAGTTCAAAACTTGAAAACTTGTTTGAACTCACCTCCTCGAGATGAACCAAAACAATGGATTCGTCACATTTTGTCTACCTTTCGGAAATGTTTGAAGTTTGGACTTGATTCTGGGCTTGGGGATGAACGATTGTGGATGATTTAGTCTATATCGTGAACGAATTAGACAATGTGGGAGGTTGGTTGATGATCAAGGGCTCAATTTCTGGATTTGATGAGTGGTTTTGCAAGTGGTTTTGATGGTTGGAAGAGTGGTTTTCTAGAGAGAGAGAGAGATGATCGAATTTACGGAGAGTTTTAGGAGTGAGTGTGAGAATGTTAACCCCAAAACCGGGGTGGTGAGTGGATTTTATAGAGTGAGTGGGAAGGAAGAGAGAGAGAGAAAGAGTGGGTTTTGTATTTTGGGGGTATTTTTGGGTGTATTTAGGTTAGTGGGGTGTATATACGTATAGAGATCGTTGGATCATCCCCAGCCTCCCATGATTAAATCTCATGATTAGATATTTGGTTCTTGGCATTTCGAGTTGAGCGCTCAAAGCCGTGGGCTTGAAAGGTGCTTTCTCTGGTTGAGCGCTCAGGCTAGGGGTTGAGCGCTCGGGGTGCTGATGGCGATGTCCATTTGGTGGTGGGTTTGGTTTGGGTTATTTTGGTTCTTTGCTTGGTTAATTTGGTCAAGTTCAAGTCAAACTTACAAGTTCCGTAATCATGATTGGTCGACCTCATTGGAAATTCCTCCAATTTGGTGGGGGATTATGTCCATTTGGTGGTGGAGCCATTGGTCTTGAGCTGACCCCAGGTTTCCCTCCACGGCATTTGGTGGGGCAGCCATTGGTCTTGAGGAATGTCCATCACGACTTGAGTAAGCTGAGTAATGGCTAACAACAACTGAGTCTGACTTTGTTGCATTTGCTGTTGCCCCTCTCTAATTGTCTAAAGAGTTTCAGCATTAGCAGCCAGGATTTGTGTATTATCAACCTCTTGAATTTCTTCTAACACGGGTTGACGTTCCATTGTTCGTTGTCTAAGAGTTTCAATGGCACTTAAGAGATTATGGGAAGAAGAACTGTGTATTTGTGAACCGCTTCGTTGACTGTGCAAACGGCTTTTTGTATCAACCATCAGCTATGAAAGCCTCCCCAGCAGAGTCGCCTTATGTAGGTTCGGTTTAATGATTTCGTTAGTAAAATTAACTTGGAGAGGCAAACAATAGCTAATCGATTGAACAGGAATAAGAGAGTGTGTAAAGGGGTGAAGGATTAAGCCGAGTATACAGAAAGAGAAGGCAGTAACGTTCAGTCCATTCCCATTTGGATTATCGTCATCCTCGAATCACAGTCTTAGGAGAAAGGTGGGCTCGCGAGCACTAGCAAGAACAAAGTTCTTGTTTCCAGGGCTCTGAGTCTCTTTCTCTTTCTAAGATTTCCGTGTTTCTAAAGGATGACTCAATCTCTCTGGAACTTGTGAAGGAATGTCCCATATTTATAGGGATCTGCACCCAATCATGGGTCTGCAGACATTTCCCCAATAATACGATGACACGTGCTCTCTCCGTATACCTGGGCGACGTGGGTGATGTCACTGGCCGTTAGGAAGCTTCCATTAGGTCATTCCAGTGCATCGTTTTCCCTCGCAGCGACCCTTAATCCTTTAAAGCCACCAAGCCACTTGTTTCTCCCCTATTCCCGCGGTGCTGGGCATGGTCGCGAGCCCTTTGGCTCGCGCCAAGACCTAATTTGAACTCGTATCGACTTCCCCATCCCTGCCTTTTGGTCAGGTACAGTCGCGAGCTTATTCGCGTGAGTGTTCACTCTTTCCCGTCGCGTCAATCCTCTTCGCTGAGGACCTCGCGAGGGGTGAACCCCTTTTTAGTAGTACTTCCCTTATACAGGGCATCCCTTGCTTAGGGTGTCTTTAGTTCTGCTATGTCCTTCCGCGAGGTTGTCTTCTCGCAGTGGGGCTCCACCTTAGTCCTTATTATTAGTTGACCAATGACGTGTCTGTTGAGTCTTAACGAGCCACGTGGTGAGCTGTTATAGGTTGGTCAACTGCCTCGTCACCCTACGTGCTAACCTTTCCTACATATCCCCCTCGCGCGAGCGTGATTCAGCGGTGCGTGGTCTTCTACGCGCTCTATCGCGCGCGTGCGACGTCAGCAGAGTCCGTCGTTTTAGCATTTCCCTCCAAAAGGTGGTTGTTCCCAAATTTTGAAGTTTTGTTGCAGGCCGATTGGATGGCTGGTGCTGTTTCGACCGTTGATGACAGAGGTGCTTGGTCTATAAATATTCATTGCAAGAGGGGATAGAGCTTTCTTTACGCCTTCCAAAATCTTCTTGTGCCGTTTTCAAAAAAGAACTCCAATCCTTCTTCCTCTTCCTCTCCAGATTTCTACGAAACCCTAGTTTCTCCTTTCGAGTAAGTTATGACTCGATCACGAAGGCACGAGCCTGATACTGAGGCTCTTTTGGCAAAGACTGCACTACCTCCTGCTAGTGAATGGAGAAGGGCTCCGTATCTGAGGTCCGAAGGTGATATCTTCTGGGCTAACATTCAGAATTACGTTCCTCTCCGTGGTAATCCCAACGCTCGGTACCTTATGTTTTCTGATGAAGTTAGCGCCTCAGAGGCAGATATGGTCGACCCATCTTCATTGGCGAGGCTGAGGATTGAAAGGGGCGATTTCCCTTTCTCTCAAGTCCAGTACAAGGCCAATATTCAACCCCCAAGGGATTGGGGTGATTGGGTGGCCACGATTCTCGACAACTTTGAGCACAAAAAAACCCTAGATAAGGTGGGTTTATTGAAGACTGTGCACCTCTCGCGATATCTGGGCGCGAGCCGCCCTCAGCGCGATCTCGACTTCGCGGTGTCTCGATGGAGCACAACTAGCCATACCTTTATCTTCCCCTTTGGAGAGGCTACCCCGACTCTTCTTGACACGGAGACTCTGATGGCCCTTCCCACTCGCGGCGAGTATCATTACGACCCTGCCAATTAATGCCTCGTGTTGACCATCTCTACAAAACCCCAATACGATCGGCTTTTCTTGCTTGGGGCTGGAAGAGCCTTTTGTCCCATCACAATGAACCAAAACAATGGCTCCTTCTCAATGTTTACTTCCTATAAAAGTATGAGGCATAAATTAAAAGCTGCAGATAGCTATAGAGAGAAACACAATGCCATATACTGCTGATTTATGCAATTGAATGCCTCAAGAATATACGGTATATTACATTATTGGTTCTCTTACACTATTTCTGTACCGTGGAATGAAAGTAGACAAGGAAAGTAGCTTAAGACCAATTGTTTAGTCTGATAGTGAGGTTATGGCACTCTCTCACCATGCATAATACCTGAATTAGAAACTTATTCAATTCTAGCTCCATTCGTCTGATATCCCCTTCTATCCAATGTGCGTTTTTGTGTTAGAGAAATTTCTAAAAATTAACTGAGTAAGCCAATTGTTTGCGCGGCCATTTGGGCACCCTTCCGTTAAAAAAAATTTTAAATTTGGGCACCCTTGTTACCAGTTTGATTACTCTGTGGTGTCTCTTCTATTATGCAACTATACTTCAGTTGGTTGTTTCATCCTATTATAGGTTCCATTATTGAATTGTTTTGTTAGATTTTCTCATGTGGTCGATTGTCCAAACTGAGTATAGTACGCATAGTACTCGTAAGATCTAGATGGATGGGAATATTTCCACACTCAAACCACAACTACATGATCTGGTTGTTACCTTAGTGCACATTACTTTGTCCAAAAGAATTACAACAAGTATGAGAAGTAATAATGCATAATTAAGTTCTAAGAATTTACCATGTTTGAAATAGGATATGACTGGCTACTGCAGTTTTTAAATTTAATTGGCTTCTTATTGCTTTGATTTTTTGGGGTTTTGGCAGCTACATGGGCATGTTATGTGGTTGCTATACTTGTGTGGACACAGTTTGGACACACGCTAAAGTATTGTTTGGCGATGATGACTTAATTAAAAACTTAATGAAGTAGTTACCTTAGCGGGGCAACCATAGTTGCAGCCATGAGTAACCTTATTACGTCAAACATGTTTGTGCCCGTATGAAAGCTAGCCAACGTAAAAGCCATAGCCTCAAAATGGGCAACCATAGTTGGTGCTTGTCTGTGTTTTGATGGGGGATATCACTCCCGTTTGGATGACAGGTTATGGGTGGTTCTTGACTTTTGATTGGGCGATGATGAATAAAATCAAATGTGAAGGTAGTTTACCTTGGCGGGTCAACCTTAGTTGCAGCCATGCGTACCCTTGTGGAGGGGATTTTAATTTTTGAGTCTTTTATTGTTTGTTGCAGTATACTGTTTGTGGTTGTTGCCTTGGTGCTATTACTGGTACTGTGATGCAAAAGTTTGATCAAACTTTGGGGCAATGATGATTTTGTTGAGGCCAGGTTAAAAGTGTGTCCATATTGTGGGGCAATGATGATTTTTGAGCCCATTGCAACATTCCTACTACCAAGTTAGTCAGCTTATATGGATGCATTTAAGAAATG
>CM029273.1:23137175-23139675 GCA_016920895.1 Vaccinium myrtillus | reverse complement strand
GTAATGCCCGAGCGTGGAGTTGGCTACTCCATGTATTGTGATGTCTCGTGGGAAGGTCTTGGGTGCGTGCTAATGCAACGGGATAAAGTGGTAGCGTATGGGTCGCGACAACTTAAAACACACGAACGAAACTATCCTACACACGATTTGGAGTTAGCGGCCGTGATTTTTGCATTGAAGAGTTGGCGACACTACCTTTATGGCTAGAAGTTCGAGGTATTTTCTGATCATAAAAGCTTGAAGTACCTATTTTCACAAAAGGAGCTTAATTTGAGACAACGCCATTGGATGGAGCACATGGAGGACTACGACTTTGAATTGCAATATCACCCGGGAAAGGCGAATGTGGTAGCGGACGCGTTGAGTAGAAAACCGACAAGTCTAGCGATCTTGGCGATAGAAGAGTGGAAAATGATGGGGCATTTGGGCTTTTACGCTTTACATTGTGAGGAGGTCCGCGAGGGAGTCACCTTGTGCAACCTAACCGTTCATTTGACCTTATCGACTCGTGTAGTGGAGGCGCAACAAACGGATGAGGAAGCGGGAACTTTCCGGGTCAAGTTTCTCAACGGGGAGACACCGATGGGTTGGATGATTCACGCCGATCAAAGTGTCCGATTCCAAGGCAAGTTGTTTGTACCAATTTCGTGTCGGGACGAGATTTTTGCGAGAATTTCATCACTCACCGTTAGCCGTGTATCCGGGTGGGACGAAAATGTATCACGATTTGCGTAGGCAATTTTGGTGGCCGGGGATGAAAAGGGACGTGGTGACTTTTGTATCTAAGTGTTTAACGTGCCAACAAGTGAAAGTGGAGCATCAACGACCAGACGGGAGAGTTGCAACCGTTACCGGTAGCCGAGTGGAAGTGGGAGAATGTGACAATGGATTTTATTACGGGTTTACCGCGATCATCGAGGGGGCATGACGCCGTTTGGGTTATAGTGGACTGATTGACGAAGACCGCGCACTTCTTACCAATCCAAGTGACCGATTCGATTGAGACACTTAGCCATTTGTATATCCGTGAGATTATTCGCTTACATGGGATTCCGGTATCTATCGTGTCCGACCGTGATCCGCGTTTTACGGCCCGTTTTTGGCAAGGCTTGCAGTCTGCGCTTGACACCAATTTGTTGTTTAGTACCGCGTATCACCCGCAAACCGATGGGCAATCCGAAAGGACGATCCAAATTTTAGAAGATATGCTTCGGGCTTGTGTTTTGGACTTTCGGGGTAGTTGGGAGGATCACTTACCGCTAGTGGAATTCGCATACAACAATAGCTACCAATCGAGTATCGAGATGGCACCGTATGAAGCTTTGTCTGGGAGGCCATGTAGATCACCCATGTGTTGGTCTGAATTGGGAGAAACAACTTTAGTGGGACTCGAGTTAGTGGTCGAGACCGCCGAGAGCATGGGGTTGATTCGCAAGAGACTTAAGGCCACTCAAGAAGCAGCGACCGAGAAGGTGAAAGTGATTCGTCAACGCTTATTAACCGCACAAAGCCGTCAAAAGAGTTACGCCGATCGCCGGAGACGCCCGTTGTCGTTTGATGCGAGGGACCCTGTTTTTCTCAAGATTTCACCACGTAGGGGTTTGACTCGCTTTGGACGTGGGGGTAAGCTTTCACCGCGTTATTGATAGGCGCGCAATGTCACAGAGATAAGCGCCTAAGTAGGGCGAATTAGCGCATTAGAGACGCGTTTTATTCCACTTTCCACTTGATGCGGTGTTATCTTTTGGTTGGTCTTGTTATGTTTTGATTTGTAGGAAACAGGCCGAAAGAGCACGTAAAGTGGACACAAGGCAATCGGGAATGTTGGAAACCGGTGGGACCCAAGTAAGGACGAGCAAACAAGCTGAAAGTCCATATGAAGGTGTCGGTATCGATACAGGTAAAGCCCTGTATCGATACCCAGGCGTCAGCCAGCGAACAGAACCAATGGGTATCGATACAGGGTTTTCCCTGTATCGATACCGAGGGCCCTAAAATCAGTCGTTTGACTTTGCCACGTGTTCTGACTTCGGGAAGGATAAATACTCCGGTTTTTTTTTTCCGAATTAGGGTTCGAATTTTGTTTATTTTCCAACTAGCGGCCGATTAATTGCTTTGGAGATTCTACTTTCCGGAGCTTGTTTTTCATTGAAGTTTTGAAGTATTGCTCGAGGATTTACGTATTGCTTTGGTAACTTCTAGTTTTATTCACATTAATCTCAGTTCACGGGAGTTTGTCCGTGATCTGATCTTGAATCCTTGTTTTAATTCATATTTAAGTATATTAGCATGTGTTATTTCAGAATTTTCTTATTCGTTCAAGTTGATATGAGTGAGTAGTCCCATTGGTATGGTCGCGGGGTGATTAACACGCCGTGGCCAGGGCTGGATTTGTTCTTGCTCCTATTTTCAAAATCAATAACGGAAAAAGCAATTTTAGGTTATTAAAGAACTTCCGTTGGACGAATCCGAGCTTTGTCGGAGCCCATGTAACGCGGGG
>CM029273.1:23054675-23132175 GCA_016920895.1 Vaccinium myrtillus | reverse complement strand
GTAAGTATTTACTTTTATTTTTTCTTTTAGATTAACAATTTTTTTAAAATTTCTTACGAGGAGGGGGCGGGCCGGGGCGGGAATGGGTGTACCAAAAAAATACCCGGTCGAGATCGGGTCTTGTAGCAGCCGAGGTCCCAAGAGACCTCAGGGGCCAGTTAAGGCACGTCATGCGTCTCCCGGTGCGTGGTCGAATTAACCGCTCAGTGACGCCCCATCTAGCCTTTCCAATTGTACTTCGGCTGGTAGTTCCTCGGCGACACACGCAGTCGCGTCTTAATTATTTCGCCAAAAGACTTTGTATTTGCCGAAGGGTCAGAGATATCCGCTCCGAAGACCGACCTGAAGAACGGAGGAACCACGGCTACCCCGCCGAGAGGAGATGAAGTATAAGCCTGTCCGAGGGCCAAGGGTTGAGGACGCCAGCCGAGGTGGCACCGTTGAGGACCCATGTAGCCGTCTCGCCAAGGGGTAGGCGGGGATTTGACAAGTGATAGAGGGAAGTGAAATAGTGTCAGGCGGTGTCATGACGTTACACTCGAGGCGTCTGGCGGACCACGTGACGGACCAGGGGATATCCGAGAGTGGTTGAGTGCGCAGGTGGGCAAGTAGGGTGACGTCAGCCGGAGCGGCGAAGTAATCATGGCTGGCCAACGTGCTTAGTCAGGAAAGGACGGCGCGTGAGAGACACGGTTAGCGTGGTGGGGAAGCTACCCTTCACCTATAAAAGGAGAGCTCCCCACCAGATAAGGGGCTGAACTTCTACTCTCCCAAAACTTATTCTTTCAACCTTTCTTTTTGCCGGCGACGTACCGAACCGTTGAAGCACCTACCCGGACCACCACCATCCGGGCGCGAGCGCTAACACGGGTGCCACTAGTGCAGGTCTCAGGCAAACTCCCAAGATCAATTTCTTCCCCTTATCCATTCCATAAGGTTTAAAGAGGTGCTTTGAAGAAACGAACCCCACAGGTCTATGTAATAATTTTCGAGTCAGGGTCGGATATGCCAAAAACCCGCCCGCCCCCATTGACATTCCTAATTCTTAATTAACTAATGATGCTCCCCCACAATTTCTTTAAATTACTATACTACGAGTTTATTTTCCCTGGCCTAATAGATACTTCAAATTCTTTTTTCAAGAAAATATATACTGCACACATTATTCCACTTTGACGACAATAGCCAATAAGGTTCAACGGTGGTCTGCACGCGTCTTCATCGAGCGTGAGCATAGCTTCCGTTCAGACAATATACACAGGGCATGAGCCACAGCTGTTATTTTATTGTTAACTTTTCTGAAATTTTGATCGCTTTCCCTTCGCAGTCTATCTTTACTCATTTTCCAGTGACTCTCTCTCTCTCTCTCTACACCAAACCCCCCCTGCACCATTACCCTTTCTTTCAACTTCTCACAGTGCTCTAGGGTTTTATCTTTCAGTCTCTCTCCACCTGCAACCAATTGGAACCAACTGAAACAAGACGAAAGACCACAATTTCCTCGTCTCCTCTTTCACAATTGCTGAAAACACCTCCAAACCCTAGCTTAAACTTGGTTTGGGTTTTGCTGTCAGCTGGAAACCTAACCTAGTTTACAGAGCTGGAAATCTGAAGGGGGATGGCTCAGTTTTGGCACTGGAAGTTGAGAGCACTTGAGTGATGTTTTATTGGTAAAGCTATTTATCATGCTTTTTTCTTATAGCTAGACTCATTTAATTTTTTGATCTTCTTCGGTATGGAAACTCAATGCGGGAATTGAATTGTGTGATTTTTTCTTGTTTGCTAAGTGAATTCTGAGTCTGTTGGCTGTTAGGGTGTCAGTTATTTGCTGCCGTTTATGCTTTTTCCTCGAAAACATAGCGTGGGTCTGAATTTGTTCGGAAATATTTGCTGTGATTTCTTTCATTTTAGTTTTTGATCTTCAATGCATGATTTTATTTGGGTTATTTTCCCTTTTTGGTCTTTAGATGCTATACCTGCTTACAAAAACATAGCTTGGGCGTTAATTTGTTTGGAAAGCTTTGCTATTTATCATTGCTTTTCTCATAGTCCCCCCTCATTTAATGTTTTTGATTTTGTTGTTGTTGAAACCTAATGTGTTAAATGAAATGTATTATTTTTCCCCTTTTGCAAGTTAATTAAAAAACTTGGGTGTTTTAGGGTGTGTTTTGTTTGTTGCAGTCTTGCAGACTATGTTATTTTTTTACGACACCTAGAATGGGTATTTTATTTGTTTGAAACAAGGTTCTAAAAGTTGCTAGGCGCTAGTCAGGCAGTCGGGCACCGCCTAGACCATTAATCTGTGCCTAGACATTAGTCGGATTTTCCAATTTTAAATTTTTTGAAAATTTTCTCCTACCCTTCCCCAAGTTTTGAGAGCAAGTACATCACCATAAGTATAACAAAACATTAAATAACATGGAAACTAAGTAATAATCCGAAGTTCAACGTTCAAACTAAATGAAACTAGCGGATTAATCGTCCGCCTAGCCATTAATCTAGGCGCCTAGCCATTAATCTAGGCGCCTAGCCGATTAATCGTTCGTCTAATCCCGTCTAGACCTCTAATCGCTGATTAATTCCGCCTAGCTGATAAATCTCGCCTAGCGGCCGATTAATCAACTTGGCACCTAGATCACCGCCTAGATCCCCAGGCAAGGCGTCGGGTCACTGCCTAGCGCCTAGGCGCGGATTAATCGGCCGCGGGCCGCTTAGGCCGCCTTTTAGAACCCTACTTTGGAAATGTTTGTTTGCTCATTGGATTTATGTATGGTGTAGGTAGGAGATAAAGGGGAAAGCAAGTCATGGAAGGAGACGACCGTGACATAATTCTGGCATGTGTAATTTCCGGGATCCTTTTCTCTGTTTTGAGTTCAGCTTCTTTTTCCATTCTCTGGGCAGTAAATTGGCGGCCATGGAGAATCTACAGGTCATTATCACGTTTCATTACTAATTTGCCATTTTTTTGAACCATGCCTAATCAATTAGTTTTGTTTCTTTTTAGCTTAGTCTTGAATGTGTTGTTGAATATGCCAATGGTATGCTGCTGATGGTTCATGTTGTAGCTCAATTGTTCTAATTAATGCACGAAGTGTTTGCTAAAATATGGTTGGAAATGGAAACACTTAGGGAAAGGGAAAACAGAATGGAATCCATGTACATATGAACCCGTATATAAGAATATACACAAGTGGGGACAGGTGGTTTGGAGTTGGACACATATGATTATGATTGCAGCAAGCAAACTGGAAAAATGTACTCTGTGAGATGACAGAGTACGTTGATTAGTTTTTTAGGCAAAATTTGAAGTAGTTTGTTTAACCATGGTAGGACATAGATGGACTTGTACTCATAAGGTTGCTTCTTAAGTTGATGGTATTTGAGGCCAGTTTAGAATAGCTCGTGGTAGGCATGTTATGACGTAAGTGGACTTACATTCATCATAGATATATTTCCTTCATTGCCTTATAGCTCATAAAATTCAATCTTTTGAATTTACACATTTTAGCTTGGTTCACTTCAACCCTTGTTGTCTTGCATTTTGTCTGCTTTAAGAAATATACTCGATCTATGCTAACCTTGTGAAGTTATGAAATGATAAGAAGAAGACAAAGGAGGTAAGAGTTATTTTTAATTTGTTTTGGCTACAATTCTTGTACCTTTTCACTGGAAAACATTTCCTTTAGCAGGTGTTAGTGCTTACATTGGATGGTACTTGGAGATGTAAATGCCTTTACTTGGAGCTTTTAGATTTAGGATGTACTGTTGTAGATTAACTGTGGTTTGTGGTCTTCGCTCCTTGTATTTAGTGGTTAAGTAACATTTTATAGATGGATTATAATTGCCATATCAATTGCTTCATGCTTACTTATAACTATATTTCCACTCGCATAAAATAAATATTACTATTTATTTGTTTATTTTTGCCGTGTCCCCAATTTTTAGAACAATAATGCTAAGAACACAACATCAAGACACAACACCAGACACAACATCTTATGTGGCACTGCATGATTGGTAGTCGCAAAGTAGTTTCAAAATGCTTGTTTTTTCCCATTACGACTTATGCTTAGGATGTTGTGTTTGGTGTTGTGTCTTAAAGAATGTGTATGTACTATTTAGTATTATTGTTTTTAGAAATCCGCGTCTGTGTCCATGTCTCTGTCTGCACAAAGATAATTGGTTTTCTATTCATCCTTCCTCCTTTTTTTGTACTACAATGAGGTCCCCATGGCGTCCTTTTTATGAAACTTTGAAGTACTATGAAAAGAAAAAGACTATTGTAGAAATTTGAGGCTTATTTTTTTAGTAAAATGTTGTGCTCGAAATGAAAGTTTACAATGTGTCAAGTAGTTTAGTTATGATGACTGATCTCCTTGGGCACCACACAAGTGTTGCAACTTAATTTGCTTCCATCCACTTTTTTGACGAAGCATGAGTGGTAATTTTCGTTTTGGGTGATTGAATTTATGAGCTTAACCACCGACTTACAGGTTCCTCAAGTCTTTTGTTTGTTGAATATTTTCGATTCTAATGGATAGATATATAAAAAGATAAAGTCATCGAGTTTCGCTGAGGTTGGGCATCTCGTCCAAATAGTCAAAGAAGAGTAGAATATATAGTGGAAGGCCCAGCTAAATCACTGGAAGTCTACCACTATAGTGTACGAGAAACCAAATAATAGAAATATTCAATTCCTTAATACTTCTGTTGTGGAAAGACAATTTGAATATTTGAAAAATGATTTGGACCTGTTCTATATTCAAGCAGCAATAATGATCTGATCTATGTTAGTGTGTTCCCGTACTTAGTTTGCATGGGAGGATTGTGGGTTATAAAAGCAGGGCGATTCTGTATGGGCAATAGTAATGTTATTTGGCACTGATAGGTGATCCATTTTTTAATATTTATGTTGGTCTCCCTTTGGTTATATTATTTGTATGTTCATGAATATTATGTGGCATAATATGGTTGTCAAGGTTATGACTTGAAGACATAGTTATGATGACAAGGTTAGTTCTTCTGCCTTTGGTTTGCACCAGTGTATAGGTTTTCTAATTGGTTACAATTTTACGTTCTTTACCTTCTCCTCCGCCGCACGCTTATCTTAAGAAGCTGCATCTTGAGTTATACTATGTTCCCATTAATTGCCTGGCATGTGCTAATTTTCAGCTGTTTTCTTTATGTGGACCAATTTGAGTAGAATAGTTATTTGTCCCTAATAGCAGTCTGCCACCCTAATCCTTCCTTAGCCTGTACGTAGTTTAAATTGTGGTTGTGGGTATAGATCATGCCATTTTATCCATGTTTTTCATTTGTTTGTGCAGTTGGATTTTTGCTCGAAAATGGCCGGATATCTTACATGGGCCTCAGCTGGGAATATTATGTGGTTTCCTATCTCTGTCTGCTTGGATGGTAGTTATTTCTCCAATTGTGATACTCATTGCTTGGGGATGCTGGTTAATCTTAATACTGGGTCGAGATATAGTTGGTTTGGCTGTGATAATGGCTGGCACGGCTCTTATTTTGGCATTCTATTCAATCATGCTTTGGTGGAGAACACAATGGCAAAGCTCAAGTATGTTTTTTCTCACGTTATTTGCTATTGTGCTTCAATAATTTCAACCATGACTTTGGCTAGATTCAGGTTCTTATTTTTTAAACAATTTTGAACTTCTAGTTTAAACTTCTGTTTAAAACCAGAGTTTAAAAGCTTAAGAGAAAAACTCAACCATGATATACTTGTAACTTAGTATAAGTCGGGTTTCATATTGGACCTTTTTCTGTTATGTCTTGTCTTTTGGAGTCAGTGGTCCTTATTACTGATCTATCTTTTCATTATTATACACTTCCTTATCTCAAAAGTATTCCCAAAAAACTGCTGAACATACCAAAACAATGTGTGTAGTTTTATACCAATTATCTAGCAAAACTCATATGTATTTGTTGTAGGAAATGCTGTAAGAACAGTAGAAAATCCTAAGTTCACTACTAAGAAAAAAAGGAAAGGAGAAGGGAAGATATTGGGGGGGAGAAGAGATGACAGATGTGGTTTAAGTCATTTTCTCTTCTTACGTTGTAACTTGTAATAGGTACTTATTACAATACTGTATGGCTGATATTCTCTTTTTTTTTTTTTTCTTTTTTTCCCTCATCCCAACTACAAGAATTATCTTGCATTTCCTATGCTTGCTCTTATGCAGGCATACCCTGTTTCTGTGTTCCGTTACTTTAGAACAAAGCCTTTTTCTTGTTAGCTTTCCATTTTGTTGACCTTAATTGGATTTTGGTACATAACCAAACCAAACCCATTGAAGCAATCAATTGGGTGATGACAACATGAATCCTTTCGTAGTCAATTTACCCCCAAAGCACATGAATCCTTTTTCTACTTCCCTAAAAACTTTATAAGCGTTTGCTCAGACAAGAAGTGAGGAGGCAAGGGGAAGTGTAACTAAGCTTTTGAGCCTGAGGCTTAACTGAGGCGGTGACGCCTGAGGCACTCGCTTAGGCTAAGAGTGAGGCACTTGAGGCTGTTGCTTTTCGTTATTTCTTCTACCCTTTCCTGTAGTCTCATCCGGCGATTTTTTGACATTAGGCCACGCGCCACATCTATTCGCCTTGTGCTTAGGCCTCAGGAGGCCTTGTCGCTTCTATCCACTTTTCGTCTTAACAAATGTTGGAGTGTAGATGTAAAAGATGTTCACATGTATAATTATTTGAGCGCAAACAATTTATATAGGCTTTAGTTTTCTGTTCCAAACAATCTAATATCTTTCCATCTTGTTTTGTACTTCATGTTTCTGAAATGCTTCTCCTTTCCAATGCAAATATAAAATTTCATATCTTTGGAGGGTTTGTTAAAGGAATCTTCAATAGGAAGAAGTTTTTAAATTAACCACGGTTCTAAAAGTCACTAGGCCTAGTCGGGCGGCAGAGGGGTGCTAGCTCCTAGGCTGACTAGTCGCCCATTAGTCTGGGTCTAAAGTTTGAGTTAGTAGAACAAAACATCAAATAACAACGAAAATGAAAACAGCAAACATTCATCCATCTACCCATCCCTCAAAACCAAATGTTTTATATTTACATGTCTAGTTTTGCACCCATAAACTAGTTTTAAGTCCCCGTCTCTTCATCATTGAACATTTCATCACAGTAAGCATTCATTTGCTGGCCTGGTTCCTTCTTTTTAGTCATAATACTTATTGTATTGAGGTTTTTGGTGCGATTTAGGTTTTCGTTTGTTGCGATTTAGGGATGTTGTTTATCAAGAACTAATTTTTTGGTAAAATAACACTTGGACGCCTTATACTTCATATTGTTACATTTAAAACCCCCAATTGAAACAATTACAAAATATAACCGCTGACTAGTCCCCACCTACCCGACTAATCTCACCAACTTTGACTAATCCTGCCTAGCCGACTAATTCCGCTTGGTGGCCGGCTAATTGTTCTGCCGCCTAATGTAATTGCTAGGACCCTAGTCGAGGCGGCTGACCACCTCCTAGCGCCGCCTAGGCCGACTTTTCAAACACTGAAATTAACTAGATATTGGGGTAAAAGAATAGGTGTATTGTGTCGCTTTTAAAACCATCGGGAAGGGGCATAAGTCTATTTTTGACTGTGATAGTGAGTTTGGCTAGTAAAGATTCTACTTCATCTTGTTGGATTTTTGGGCCATTTTGCCGTCTTTGATAATTCACGGTTTCAATAAAGAAAAAGCTGATATAGGGATGCATTTCAACTGGTGATTTTGATACAGTTTGCAATGAGTCAAGGACGATTGGAGGTCTACTGAAATTAGCCGTCCATTTTACTTTATTTTCTTGATTTGAATCGTAAATGGAAATTAGCCGTCCATTTTACCTTATTTTCTCGATTTGAATCGTAAATGGAAGTGGCTCTGTTTATTTTCATATCAAAATGCACTTATAGAGTTTATAAAATTGTGGTCATGTAACCTAATACTTATTCATCTGATCACTTCTCTAACATAACAGGAGCTGTTGCTGTTCTTCTTCTTCTGGCTGTTGCCCTGCTCTGCTCATACGAACTCTGTGCAGTGTATGTTACAGCAGGTTCAAGTGCATCCGAGCGATATTCACCTTCTGGCTTCTTCTTTGGTGTTTCAGCAATTGCCCTAGCCATAAACATGCTTTTTATTTGCAGAATGGTCTTTAATGGTAGGCCTTGCTAGATCTTGGTTTTGATATTTTTTTGCTTTCAAATTCCTCCCCCTCCCTCCTAGCCAACACTTACCGATTGAAGTAATACAAACGATATGGGCTCTAATTTGGCATTCTACATGCTTTCTTGTAGATGGAAATTAATTTTTGGTGGTTTAACTCTTTGCTTCTATTTGTTTATTTTAGCTTTTTAATGAAGGTATTTCTTCCTGTTCCAATTTGAACAGGAAATGGCTTAGATGTTGATGAATATGTGCGAAGGGCATACAGATATGCGTACTCTGATTGTATTGAAATGGGTCCATTGGCTTGTTTACCTGAACCACCTGATCCTCATGAGTTATACCCTCGACAATCTAAAAGGCAAGCCCCATCTGTATCTACTTCATAAGCTTGATGTCTTTTCTTATGAATTAGTATATGCCACTGAGTGTTGTATGTCGGTGGGTGCTGTATGTTCTTTGGGTGAATGATGAAATATCATTGTCTGTATACTTTTCTGATGTAGCTCTGTTTTTGTAGGGCTTCACATCTCGGACTTCTTTATCTTGGCTCACTTCTTGTTCTCCTTGTTTATTCTGTCTTATATGGTCTGACTGCAAAGGAGGGTCGTTGGCTGGGGACTATTACATCGGCTGCTGTAATAATTCTTGGTATGTTTTTAGGCGCTGGCTATGTATGTGGCTAATCATGCTGCTTATACACTTTCAAGGTTATTGTGATGCTCCTAATTCATTCACTTGGTTGTGGTGTGTTGTTCTATAGACTGGAACATGGGAGCATGTCTATATGGATATCAACTTCTTAAAAGTCGCATTGCAGCACTTTTTGTTGCCGGCGCATCTCGAGTCTTTCTGATTTGCTTCGGAGTTCATTACTGGTTTGTTCCTTGAAACTAAACTATTAACAATAATTTTTAATGCCGGTTCTGTTTGAACTTCTGTTGTTTGAATAGGTTTTATTTTTTCTATACAGGTATCTTGGCCATTGTGTTAGCTATGCAGTTGTAGCATCTGTGCTTTTAGGTGCTGCTGTGTCCCGTCATTTATCTGTCACAAACCCATTAGCTGCGAGGAGAGATGCCTTAAAGAGTACTGTGATTCGCCTGCGAGAGGGGTTTCGTAGTAAAGAACAGAACAGCTCATCTAGCTCTTCTGAAGGTTGTGGCTCAAGTGTGAAACGCAGTAGTAGCGCTGAGGTGGGTCACCTTGGTAGTGCTGCGGTACATTGCACAAGTGACACACATAGCTTGAATAACGTCGAGGGGGTTAATAGTGATAACAGCATAGAGAGTGGAAGGCCGAGTTTGGCATTGCACAGTAGTTCCTGTCACTCTGTCGTTCAAGAGGCTCTAACAGGGACATTCGATATTGATAGAAATTTGGAACGCAATAGTTCTCTGGTCGCTTGTTCTAGTAGTGGTCTTGAAAGTCAAGGGTACGAGTCAAGTGCATCAACTTCTGTGAATCAACAAGTGTTAGATAATTTAGCACTTGCATTTCAAGAAAAATTGAATGATCCAAGAATAACATCTTTGTTGAAAAAGAGAGCCAGACAAGGAGACCTGGAACTGACGACCATGTTGCAGGATAAAGGACTAGATCCTAATTTTGCTATGATGTTGAAGGAGAAGGGATTGGATCCTACTATCCTTGCATTGCTGCAGAGAAGCAGTTTGGATGCAGATAGAGATCATCGTGATGATACTGACATAACCGTCATTGACTCAAATAGTGTTGATAATGCTCTGCCCAATCAAATTTCTCTGTCCGAAGAACTCAGGCTTCGGGGGCTAGAAAAATGGCTTCAATTTTGCCGATTGGTATTGCACCACATAGCAGGCACCCCAGAGCGAGCATGGGTTCTCTTCAGTTTCAGTTTCATCGTTGAGACTGTAATCATAGCCATTTTTCGCCCAAAGACGATTAAAGTTCTAGGTGCTAGGCACCAACAGGTAAGAAGGGGCTTCCTGGAATTGCTTGCATGTAATTTGTCGTGTATTTTGGTGTCAATAATGTTGGTGACCTGAGGAATTTTTGCACAAATTTTTTTTCCTGCAGTTTGAATTTGGCTTAGCAGTGTTACTTCTATGTCCTGTTGTCTGTTCTATCAACGCGTTCCTCCTATCGCTTCGAGCTGAAGAAATGGTCATGACTTCAAAACCGCGCAAGGTAATTATAACCATTTGAGTGATATGATGATGATTCAAATTTCTTTTGCTGGATTGGCAATATCAGTTTCTGGTCTTATCTCACTTGATCATTGGTTGAGAAGATAAAACTTCAAATGTGTGTCAGGGCAAAATTATGGTTGCTGTTAAGTGTGTTGACATTGGTAATGTATGTGTGGCCTTTGGCCAATATAGTTGTTGCAGTTGACAGTTCTGTTGTGGAAGTTCTTGTATTTATGTTTGAATTGTACTTATACTCTTATCAATCTTTCAAGTTTTGACTTTGGCGGAACAAATTTTTCCTTGAAGTATCTCGATATTGGAATAAATTTTCAGCATAACAGATAGCGATGGCTTCGACTTTATTGCTTCGACTACATCTGTCGTTCACTTGTTCATCTATTTTCCTATGGTGAAGTATGGATTTCTTCAACTTTATTGCTTAGCTACATCTGTCATTCACTGGTTCATCCATTTTCCTATTGTGAAGGATGGATTTAGATTATTGAACGTGTAAACCAAGCAGTGTAAAAATTCCTACTTGCAATTTTTGTTGAATTTTTTGGATTTAAATTCCCTTATTGCTTCTTCCTTTTGCTGTACTTGCCAGTTCTGGCATAATGCTGAGCCCTTAAGACAAGTTGTTGAAAATACATCATCATTAACTATTCCATTAGGCAATCTCAGTTCTCTAGAATATTGTCACTAGTTTCCTTCCAAGATAAACTATGTAAGACCAGGTCTAGCTGCTCTTTTACTGTATTTAAATCTGTTGTCATGCTGCCCTAGATAACTGTGCTGTGGATGAGATATGGCCTGCTAATTTTGCTTTTGGCTCCTTTAAATGCATCCGTTCTTATTTATGCCCCTTCTTATCGGTCTGCTTGTCTAGAAGATATATTCTTCAGTTCTTTTTCTGAGCACAACCAGCAGTTCAGTACTCCTTCAATGCGTCCATTCTTATTTATGTCTCTTTAGTTTCCTCGTCCTTGTGGACACCCCAATTTTATTTTCTGAGGTAATATTTTACATGTTTAATCTTCGATTCAACTTGATTTTTTTTTGTTTAAAATATTGCTTTGTCATTTTAAGAAGGTAATGAAATTTACTTTTTATATTTCCTGTAGACTACGATGTTTGTTCTATTTTGACTTGAAACAGCCTACATACTTCTACTCATTTTAAGTTTTTAACCTTGACTATAATAAGGAGGAAGGCTTTCTTTATCCATTGATGTTTCTATCCTGGCTAATAAAAAGAAAAACCGGTGCCATATTGTAGTTTTATCAAACTATTCATGTTGTTAGCCCACAAGTTATAGCGATGCATCTTTTTCTTTCGCTCGCCTACTATCCTTGTAATGTTTTTTAGAAAAACCAGGTGACATGGATCAATTTTTCAAAATTTTCCTAAATGACCAGTCATTTGAGGTGTCTTTGTGTGCGTTGATGTCATAAAAGACTCAGAATATTGATAAGTAAAAGCTGAGATATATTCTTTTACCTCAAGAGCACTATACTAATTATCTTGTTTGAACTTGAGGATGTTAGGGTCTTGGCTCTTTTGCCCTTTGCTGGTCTATGTTATTCTGGTGCAGCCTATGTACTACACGTTTCTTGCCCCTTTGAGATAGATTCCTTGTCCTTAACATTCAATTCCATAAACTTGTGGCTTATCAGGAAATAGTACCACATGGAGAAGGTTTCTTTCCTGAAGCTGTTTGACTTTCTAGTGTCTCCATAGACTGCATTTTGTATGTGCACAATCATACACTATCGATTACCCTAGCTTGGAAAATGGAGGGATTCATCGAAAATAGTTAAAACATATATTGCTGATATGAAAAACAGGTTTGATTGATTTGGAATTTTCTCGTATGAAATATATTTTGAATGATATAGGTACAGTGATGTCCTCAACAAATGAGAAAGGAAAATCATGTATCTTTTCAAAATGTTGTCAATGTCTAATACAGTATCTCGTATGATCCATTTTTCTTGTTTTGTGTTTGTTTGTAATCCTAATGGTAGTGACATTTAGTTTATCTTGTTGACCTGATTATGTTACTTATTGTTAGAGCTTGCCCCACATTAGTATCGGAATGTCCCCTACTTTAGTATATGAACATTGTGAGACTCTCCGTTTATGGACAATTGGTTTTGAGTTGGATGGCTTAAGTTGGTATAAAAGCTGCATTTTAGGAGGATTCTAGCAAAGCTTCAATTATTTTCAAAATGTATTATCCACTTGTTTCTACCACAGTTGTACCTTATTATTCTGTGATAGTGGATCTCTAAATCTTCTTTCTAACTCTCTATGTGTGGGAGAGAGTTAGGCTTGTCCCTCCTCGGTATCAAAGTACCCCTGAGTTAGTATTTGAGCATTAGTAGCAGGTACCTCCTATCTGGGTGGTGAATCCGCCTCAGACCTCACACCTGTGCTCCTAAGTCAGACTCGCCTAAGAAACTCGCTCCCATTAGGAAAGTAGCCCACTCCCAACTAGCGAACTACTTAAGCTTGTAATTTCTAAAAGAAACAAAGTAAGAGTAAAAGATACCAAGCAAGAAAAAATATGAGGTAACGATGACTGATGAGAGACTAGAATTTTTTTACTCATATTTGCTCAAGTGCTTAGTACAAAGATAATATATACTTGTATTTGCTAAAAAATAGTTGCAATTGACACGAATTACAATCTGTTCTTATTTATATTACATATATATATATATATATATTTTTTCCTATTTCCCTCACAAAAAATAAAAAGCAGGTTGTTAGCCTTGTTGGATCGCGTGAAGGGCATAGGATCCAACGGCCCACAATTTTTCCCGCACTTTTTTGTGAATCTGTTCTATATTATATATATATATATATATATATATATATATATATATATACGAATTATCCTGTCAAGGATCCCGGAAATCCCGGATTGAAGCGTTTTGAAGCATTTATAAAATGTTTTTGGAAAATCCGAGTGTCCAATGTGTTCAAAAGGTGTTTTCCAAGGTCCACGCTGAAATCTTCAAAAAAATACCGGAAGGGCTTGATCCAAGCATTTTTATCGCAAAAATGTACATTTACAGCTTTTGCGGAAAAATGCTTGGATCAAGCCCTTCCCGGTAATTTTTTTGAAGATTTCACCTGCACCTTTTGAACTTGCACCAAAAATATCGGGAAGGTGGAGTCCCGGATTCGGGACTCCCGGACTTGATCGGGCCTCTATATATATATATATATATATACATATTTATTTTTATGAATAATTCCTAAATGCTCCCTTGGTGCTACCAAATGAGGACCGTCTATGATCACCTGCTACCCTGCACCTACCCACACGTCGTGCAACTAAGATTTGAGCTGTGGGCTCTCTCTGCTTTTTGCCTATTTGTTTTGGGTTGGATGCTACAATGGAAACTTTTATCCTCACCCTTAATTATGTTTTGCAGTTTTTTCTGTTCTGCATGTACGCAATCACAAATGGTAATGGGTTTATTTATTTTTTTTGCTCAGCGCAAATGTTATTGGTTTTGGGTGATAAACTGGATTTCCCATGTTCTATTTTTTTGTTCAGCGCAAATGGTATTGGTTTTGGGTGATAAACTGAATTTCCCATGTTCTTTTTTTTTTTGGCTCAGCGCAAATGGTATTAGTTTTGGGCGATAAACTGAATTACCCATGTTCTTTTTTCAGTACGGCTTTGTTGCTTGGCTGCTGAGCACTTGTGTTGGTTTGCTGCTTTCCTTCTCGAGGTATACCCTGGATATGTTTTACTCCCTCTGTCCCCTTTTAAACTTCCACTATAGGAATACGTGCATTTTCGAAACCCCAAAAATTTATTTTTGTATATAATTTTTTAAAATTTTCTTACATTGAATTTAAGTACTCATTGCGCACTTTAATTTGATGCAAAATTTTATTTTATTTTAAAAAAGCAATTTTTTACGTCCAAAAAAATACACGTTTCCCAAAGGGGACACTTAAAAAGGGATGGAGGGAGTACATTATTTTTATCCTCATTTGTCTCGTTACATTGCTGCTTGTGTTGTTTCGAGCGTGTTTGATGGTGCATGGAGATAGATTTGACTGTCATTTAATTCTCTTTCTTTCTCCATATACCCTGTTTTCATTATTTTGAGTCTTTGACCGTGTTTTCAGCTTATCCTGTTATGGTTTTTCCTTTTTGGTTCTGCAGCAAGTCATCGCTTCTTCTTGGATTGTCTTTGACTGTCCCTCTCATGGTGGCGTGTTTGTCTATTGCTATTCCGATTTGGATACGTAATGGTTACCAGTTCTGGGTCTCAAGAACTGATGGTGCATGTCCTGAAGGAAACCATCGGACTCCGGGAATGAAGGAGGTTTGTTATTTTCCCGTGCCCCTCTTCCTTTTGTTGTCAGTCAGTGGTTGTTTGATTCTGTACAGGGTCATGAGGTGTTATTTTCTATTGTTATTCACAACGACAATCATTGCCATTGTGGACATGGAAATGTTGTCATTTGCATGTGGTGTTTATCTCGTCTTGCCTTGGGTGTCCGTAATTTGTGTGTTGGTGCTCTCCTGCCAAAAGGTGCACCATGCGAATCCTGACTTGGTGTACAATGAGTTGTAACAAAAGCACAAAGTTGTGACGAGTACCCATCGATTCAGAGTTACTATGAATGACTTTGAATTACAACCATATTGTCACCAATCATAGTTACAATTCAATGTCTTCGAATTCTGACCCTATTGTCACCAATAATCCCAACATCTTAAGTTGTTAGACATGGGCCCAATCATTTATGGTTTTGAAGTCCTCTTCGCTCTCACATTGTCTTGTGTGTGAAGACGGAACATACGAACAAGCAAACTGCACTAGATAGGTTGCACAGACACGCCAAAACCAAGTGCTTAACAAATATTGTAGGAAACAAGCTTATATGATGAAACTTGATCCTGGGAACTCCTGAAAGTAGGATCTCCAATGTGATGTTAGATTGCCAATTGCCCAATTGACCCATACATGTCAAGGGTAATCTAACAAACGTGCTGATAGAAGAGGCCGTGGGAGACCTCTGTTGTTAGAGGAATGAAGTTGTGCTCTCTTTTTCTACCCATTTTTAAGCTGTACGTTATGTTGCAGGAAACTCTCCTGATTTATCAGTTTTCTTGATTACCACGGGAGAAGTTCTCTCTTGCATTTCTCCTCTAAAAATATATTTTGGTCTGTACAACCACTTGTTCTTGTGTACAATGATTAATGTGAATATGACTTTTGGCGACTTGTAAATGTGGCTTTAATCACCCAAATTTGAGTACTTTATATTGTTTTTGGTCCCTTAAATTTTTAGGCGATGTGCAATTTTTTGATGACGAGTTGAACATTTACTTCATTATTCATTTGTTGATTTATCCAAAAGTTAAAGATCTAGGAACTTTCCAGGTCTGTTTCTGATTACTTTGTCACCTTTCATTGTTAGGGTGTTGTCCTTTTTGTCTGCATGTCATTATTTGCTGGATCTGTGGTAGCTCTTGGTGCAATAGTATCGGCCACGCCTTTAGATGATTTAGCCTACAAGGGATGGACTGGTGACGACCCCAGCATTGCATCTCCTTATGCGTCATCAGTATACCTTGGCTGGGCTATGGCTTCTGCAATTGCCTTAGTTGTTACTGGTGTGCTGCCAATTGTATCCTGGTTTGCAACGTACCGTTTCTCTCTGTCTTCTGCCACATGTGTTGGAATATTTGCAGGTAGTTTTCCCTCTTTCATTTGCTTTTGTTTTAAGTGTCCACTCTTCAACCGTAATGCTTTGTAACTATTGCTTTGTTACGTAATTTTCTTATTGGGCTTGGAACCCTTGTTTTGATGCGGAGTTCTTTTTGGTTGCCTGTTATGTGTAGCTGTCCTAGTGGCATTTTGTGGTGCATCGTACTTGGAGGTTGTCAGTTCTAGGGATGACAAGGCTGCCACTACAGCTGATTTCCTTGCTGCTTTACTTCCTTTACTTTGCATCCCTGCATTGTTGTCACTTTGTTCTGGTTTGCTTAAATGGTAAGTGAAAATACCTGAGTTCCGAAAATGATCTCCATGCCATAGATCTTGTCAATTATCTTCTGGAATGTTGTGAAGGACGTTTTCAAATTAGATGTGCTTTCAACTTTTCACAGGAAAGATGACAATTGGAAGCTTTCTCAAGGTGTTAGTGTATTCCTCATCATTGGTCTTCTTCTTCTGCTTTCTGCAATATCGGCTGTTATTATTATAATTAAACCATGGACGGTGAGCAAAGCTTGTTACAACGCCCTTGTTTATATTAGCTTTTGGCTCTGATGCAATGGCTGAGTTGGCTTCCTCTGTGATTGTACAGATTGGGGCTGCTTTCCTTCTGGTTCTTCTTCTCGTCGTTTTGGCTATTGGTGTAATCCACTACTGGGCTTCGAACAATTTTTATTTGACCAGGATGCAGATGTTCTTTGTTTGTTTCCTTGCTTTTCTTTTGGCTTTGGCGGGGTTTCTTGTTGGATGGTTTGAAGGTAAATCAAGGGACTCCCTTTTCTCTCTTGTTCTGCGGTTGACAATCATCATTTTTAGGTTTATCGCATAACTGGTCATGTTAGAGGACTCTTTAGTCTTTAGACTCTTTTTACCATGTTAGGATTACATTTCTATTTTATGTTTGCTTGTAGTCATGACATTGTCTTACTCAATACTTTTCTGTTGCATTTCAGATAAACCCTTTATTGGAGCGTCTGGTTGGTTACTTTTCATTTCTGTTTCTTTTGGCTGGCCGGGCATTGACTGTGAGTGGAGTTTGACTATTTGGCATAAATATTTGATTGTTGTTTATGTTTAAATTCTCTTGTCATCTTCCTATGGGTTGATTCAGTTGTATATTTTTCGGTTGCTTTAGTTGACATTAATTGAAAGTTACAGAATGCTCCTTCCTCTGCAGGTGCTCCTTTCACCCCCTATTGTAGTATATTCTCCAAGGGTGCTACCTGTATATGTGTATGATGCTCATGCTGATTGTGGGAAAAATGTCAGGTTTGTTGAGATTTTTTCAACTTATTTGCTCACCTTCATTGGTGTTCATGAACTTTGATTCAATCATGGATTACAGCAATGAAGCTGTGACAGAGCATTATACAATCCTCTAGTAACAAAGTACTTAAATCTTTATACCTCTCAAATCTGTGAATTAATTTTTGAGCAGTGCGGCATTTCTTGTTCTTTATGGGATTGCATTGGCGATAGAGGGTTGGGGTGTTGTTGCCAGTTTGAAAATCTATCCACCATTTGCTGGTGCTGCTGTATCGGCGATTACTCTAGTTGCTGCTTTTGGGTTTGCTGTCTCTCGTCCATGCCTGACTCTTAAGGTTTTCCTGTTTCTCCTTCGTGAATAAATCTTTGTTCAATAGGTTGACTGTTTCTAGTCACTGTCTTTAGTAGGACACCCTTTATTCCAAGTCAGATATATTCTGATGATCTGTTCGCCCTTAACCCAATGTTGCTCACTTCGTAAACAGATGATGGAAGATGCTGTTCACTTCCTTAGCAAGGAAACTGTTGTTCAGGCGATTGCTAGATCGGCCACTAAGGTGTGTTTGGCCTTTTATGTGTTGGATCCTTTTGTTCATTTCATCTGTATTGTTCCATAATCTGCCCATTGTGATCATTGTGTCCGGTTATACTGTCATTTTTTTATTCGCTGTATAGCAACAATGATGGATGCTTCTTTAATCGGGAAAATTGCTTAGCTTGTCTTTTTTTAATTGGGTGCTTCAGTGCTTGTATTGTTTATCCAATTGTACTTGCATTTTCGTGGACAGACTTTATGCATACAGAGATGCACACTGTTGTGAACTGAAAGTGTTCAAAGTGTCCAAAAGTTTGATTAATATCGTTTTGTGCACCTAGTCTTCTCGCATAGAAAAAGTGTCCAAAACTTTCACGATAGGATAAGATCTGGGTAAATAGGAAAAAGTCTCCAAAACTTTCATAGGCTTATTTTAGTTTAGTTTTGTAGATCTTACACTAAATGGAAAAGTCTTATCTTTCTTTTTGTAATCATTACACTCATTTCTCTCTCTACCTCTCTCCACTCATTACACCTTTTTCCAAAACTAAACTAAACTAAAACTCTAAACGGCCAAGTAGCTAAAGATGGTTGCCAAAGATGGTTGCCGCTATTTGTTTTCGACACTCCTCGGTCGGATGCCGTTTTGCAGGTTTGGGACACGGGGACACGGCCAAATACGTATGGGACACGCCACGTGGCATGTCCCAATTTTTTTTAATTTTTTTTGACAGGGGACACGGCAGAAGGTCAGGGGACACGTCTGGGGACACGGCGGGGGTAAAGTTATAATTAATTAAAACATTGGGTAAAAACTGTAATTATCCTATTTATATTTACCTCTCCTTCCCTCCCAGTCGATATAATCCACAGAAGAGAAGTTTGGAGCCCTAGTTTTGTTGGCTGGAAGCAACAGGAGTTCATCGATCGATCCAAGTACTCTCTCTCTCTCTCTCTCGTCTCTGTTATCTCTCTCTCTCTCACGTCTGTTTTCTCTCTCTCTCATCTCTGCTTTCTCTCTCTCTCTCTCTCTCGTCTCTGTTATCTCTCTCTCTCTCTCTGTGATCTCTCTCGTCTTTGTTATCTCTCTCTCTACACTAAAATGCATATATTTCTGAGTATATCTCTCTCGTCTCTGTTTACTTGTATTATATATTATGTATATATCCTGTGGCTCTGTTTTACTGCGTATATCCTGTGGCTCTGTTTTACACTCAAATGCACTTATTTTTTGTGTATATCTGTGTATATTTCTGCTGTGGCTCTGTTTTACTGTAAGTAGTTGAATGTTGAGTGTTTGAATTTTGAAATTTAAGAATGCAACAAAAAAAAAAAGGAATATATATATATATATATATATATATATATATATATATATATATATATATATATATATTATTTATATTAATATTATATTGCCGTGTCCCCCGCCGTATCCGTGTCCATTTTTTCAGAATTGCCGTGTCCGTGTCCGTATCTGTGTCCGTGTCCGTGCTTCTTAGGTTGCCACGTGTACGAGCTATTTGTTTTCACACCTACATCGGTTGGATCCGTTTTTGCGGGTTTCCCTTACATTTTAACCGACACCGACGGAGCACGGTGAACCTGAAAACCAATGCTGACCATCCTGAGACAACATGCGATAAACACACCAAGAATGCCAACCCACAGCTCAAAAGCCATTATAAACTGAAGATAAAATAGTTCATCATATAAACTCCAAAAGAAACATCAAACATTGCACAGCGGAAGTTAGAAAACTACTCCCTCCGTTCCAAAATAATAGTCCACTACGAAAAGTCGTGTCATTTTTCAAATGAAAAAATTAAGTTCTTCTGTGTATCATTTTACTAATTTTTTTGCACCAAATTAAAAGTACTCGTCGAATACTTTAATTCGGTTCGAAAAAATTTGAACAGTGATACATGGAATACTTATTTTTTTATTTGAAAAATGGCAAGAGAGAAAGTGGGACTATTATTTTGGAACTGAGGGAGTAATAAACAAGTTTATAATGTTCAACTACAGGGCCGGAGATTAGACTCCATGGCCAAAACATAAAACCGCGACCCGACCCGACCTCTAGTTTTGTGTCACCCTAAGAAGCACGGACACGGATACGGACACGGACACGGACACGGACACGGACACGGACACGGACACGGCAATTCTGAAAAAATGGACACGGATACGGCGGGGGACACGGCAATATAATATTAATATAAATAATATATATATATATATATATATATATTCCTTTTTTTTTTTGTTGCATTCTTAAATTTCAAAATTCAAACACTCAACATTCAACTACTTACAGTAAAACAGAGCCACAGCAGAAATATACACAGATATACACAAAAAATAAGTGCATTTGAGTGTAAAACAGAGCCAGCAGATATACAGTAAAACAGAGCCACAGGATATACGCAGTAAAACAGAGCCACAGGATATATACATAATATATAATACAAGTAAACAGAGACGAGAGAGATATACTCAGAAATATATGCATTTTAGTGTAGAGAGAGAGATAACAAAGACGAGAGAGATCAGAGAGAGAGAGAGAGAGATAATTCTCGAGAGAGAGAGAGAGAGAGAGAAGAGATTAGAGAGAGAGAGAGAGAGGGAGAAAGATGAGAGAGAGAGAAAAAGAACGTGAGAGAGAGAGAGAGCGTGGAAGAGATAGGTCTCCCAGAGAGAAAAGAGATTCCGCGAGAGAGAGAGAGAGAGAGAGAGTGCTTGGATCAATAAAAACTCCGTTTCGCTTTTCAGCCGACAAAACTAGGGCTCCAAACTTCTCTTCAATTGATTATAAACACAGGGAAGGAGAGGTAAATATAAATAGGATAATTAAGTTTTTAAATGTTTTAATTAATTATAACTTTACCCCGACGTGTCCCAGTGTCCCCTGACCTTCTGCCGTGTCCCCGCCGTGTCCCCTGTCAAAAAAATTTTGGGACACGCCACGTGGCGTGTCCCATACACTGTGCTGTGTTCTTTCCCCGTGTCCCAAAAACTGTAGGATGCCGAGTTAGTGGTCAAATGTTCTAGTTTTGTGTCACCTAATATTTGATTGAAATCCTGGAAAAACTTAGACTATTGAGATCTTCTGAATTAGGTGAATATCCCATAATATGCATTGCTTTTGAAAAGGTTTATGAATTATCTTGTGAATAGCAGAAAACTTTGATCTCCTTTCTTAAACTTTTTTATTTTTGTATCTCAAATTATTTCCAAAAAGTTAAAACTAAAGAAATCCTCTTCCCGAAAGGCTGACCTGTCTTTTTGTACCTACATAGATCTTTCATGCATACTTTATTACCGTGCAGACTAGAAATGCAATATCTGGAACTTATTCAGCACCTCAGAGGTCTGCTAGTTCAGCTGCTCTTTTGGTTGGAGACCCTACTGCTATGCGTGATAGGGCAGGGAATTTTGTGCTACCCAGAGCAGATGTGACAAAATTAAGAGATCGTCTAAGAAATGAGGAACTAGCTGCAGGGTCATTCTTTTCTAGACTAAGAAACGGAAGGTTGTTGCGGATGGAATCAAACAGTGATATAAGTCACAGAAGAGAAATGTGTGCACATGCTCGAATTTTGGGCTTAGAAGAGGCAATTGATACAGAATGGGTCTACATGTGGGATAAGTTCGGAGGTTATCTACTTCTTTTGCTAGGTTTGACTGCTACAGCGGAGCGTGTACAGGTGAATATAAAACCTACTAGATGCCAGGCAATCTTATATGAATTGTGGTTATTAATGATTTTCCCTTGCATTCGTGGTGAGGCAGGACGAGGTTCGTTTGAGACTGTTCCTTGATAGCATAGGATTTTCAGATTTAAGTGCGAAGAAGATTAAGAAGTGGATGCCCGAAGACCGCAGACAATTTGAAATCATACAGGAGAGGTAGGGTATTCTTTTGACAATTCAAGTCATTTATTTATGCTTTGTACAAGATCGTTTTCATTGCGTTGCTGAATTTGACTTTATGGGAATACTATAGTTATATAAGAGAAAAAGAGATGGAAGAGGAAATCCTAATGCGGAGACGGGAAGAGGAGGGCAAGGGTAAAGAAAGAAGAAAGGCTCTTTTGGAAAGGGAAGAACGTAAATGGAAAGAAATTGAAGCTTCTCTTATAGCATCAATTCCAAATGCTGGCAGCAGGGAGGCAGCAGCTGTGGCAGCTGCAGTGCGTGCAGTAGGAGGTGATTCTGTTCTTGATGATTCTTTTGCACGTGAGAGAGTTTCAAGCATTGCTCGTCGCATACGAGCAGCTCAGTTATCTCGTCGAGCACTCCAGGTGAGTTTTTCTCTATGTTTTTTTTTCTTTTTTTTGTTAAAACTCATTTTTACTTTGATAAAGGCCATTTGGATCAAATTTTAAGGTGCAGGCATAGAAAAATGGTTTTGCTTCTATTGATTTCCATATTGCATTTTTTTGTCATAGTTTAGTTGGTATCTATTAAAGCATCCAACTCAAAACCAATTACCAATGAGTGGAGAGGCTGCCCGGCTCATATACTAATTTTGGAGATTATAATTAACCAGTGTGGGATAAGCTCTAAGAGTATTCAAATGTTGTTTACAAACTACTGCATTCTACGTAAATTACTACTGTTAAGTGTCAATCATATGTCAGTTGCTCACCAAACATTAGTTAGCTTGTAGATCTGGTGTCTAGCTGGGTTATGATTCTCTGTGCTGATGTGGGTGATTTGACCTAGAGAGGGATTCTAGAATCTTTGAGGAAGAGATCAAAGACAGAGATGACTGATGGGATAATGTTTAATCTTTGCCTTCTTATTGGTTTTAGTGCCTCCTCTTTTCCAAAGGTTTCCGTTGGTTTGGTGGATTTCTTGTCTGCCTTTGCAGTCTTTTGTTCCTTGAATACTTATTAGTGGCTCTTCTTTGTTGCCCATAAAAGTTTGTTCTCTTCTAATTTCTGGTGTCTGGAGATTATCTAACATTGTAAAAGTATCAACACTAGTTTGTTTTTGGAGTCTTAATTGGGGATCTTATTCACAGACGGGAATTTCGGGTGCTTTTTGCGTACTTGATGATGAACCAACTACAATTGGTAGACATTTTGGCCCAGTTGATCCCAGTATGTGTGAAAGCCAGAAGGTCAGCTTCTCCATTGCAGTGACAATCCAGCCCGAGTCTGGGCCAGTTTGCCTTTTAGGTACTGAACTTCAGAAGAGAGTGTGCTGGGAAATCCTTGTAGCTGGTTCTGAACAAGGTATTGAGGCTGGACAAGTTGGGCTTAGATTGATTACTAAAGGCGATAGGCAAACAACAGTAGCAAAGGAATGGATTATCAGTGCTACTAGTATAGCCGATGGAAGGTGTGCTTCTTTCCTAAAAAGATTCCCGTTTTTTCCTTGAAGCATTTTTGCTTGTCGTTGCCTTCGAACTAAGATATTGTAGTCTCAGTAGTATCTTTATTATTGTAGCAAGAAACTCTCCTGTATTCAACATGTTCTCTCCGCCATTTCCCCTTTGTTTTTCACTCTTACTAGGGATGAGTTGTTTTGCAGGTGGCATATGGTAACAATGACTCTTGATGCTGACTTGGGTGAAGCCACTTGCTATCTAGATGGTGGCTACGATGGCTACCAGACTGGCCTGCCATTACGTGTGGGTAACAGCATTTGGGAGCCAGGAACAGAAGTTTGGGTGGGCGTTAGACCGCCAACAGATGTAGATGCTTTTGGGAGGTCAGATAGCGAAGGAGCTGAGTCTAAGATGCATTTAATGGATGTTTTTCTTTGGGGAAGGTGCTTGACTGAAGATGAGATTGCTGCTCTTCATGCTGCTATGCTGTCTGCTGAATACAATATGATTGATCTTCAAGAAGATAATTGGCAGTGGGCAGAGTCTCCTTCTCGGGTCTGTTTCTTTATCATCAGATTCTGGTGATTCATTCTGGGTATTTACTCTTTTAAAACATAAAATTCATAATTAAACCAACTGGGGCTAGCTTTGTGGCCAGAATCCTTGTTCCTTACTAGGAAGTGAAGGGTTTGAGTTTCATCATAGGCCAATTCCACTCCCCTGATTTTGCCTCCAAGGCTCCAATGTACCAGAAAGGAAAAGAAATTTGTTATAATGCACTTGTATCTTTTCCTGTTATTAGAGTTTATAATTTTTGGTTTAAATTTTTTGCCTGTTGCTACTTGCTTGTTCTACTCAGGTGGATGAGTGGGACAGTGATCCTGCAGATGTGGATCTTTATGATAGGGATGACGTAGATTGGGATGGGCAATATTCAAGTGGGAGGAAAAGGAGGTCTGATCGTGAGGGTGTGATTGTAGATGTTGAATCTTTTGCCAGAAGGTTGAGGAAACCTAGAACAGAAACAAGGGAAGAAATAAATCAGCGGATGCTCTCTGTTGAATTGGCTGTCAAAGAAGCCCTTTGTGCAAGAGGAGACACCCATTTTACCGATCAGGAGTTTCCTCCAAATGATAGATCATTGTTTGTAGATCTAGAACACCCCCCTTCAAAATTGCAGGTGAACTACTTGTTCCCTTCTAATCCATCCAGTCTCTTATTAAGTTCTCAGTCCTTCAGCTATTGGGTTGCCCTAATTTTATCCCTTCTAATGTATAGGTTGTTTCTGAATGGATGAGGCCAACTGAAATAGTGAAAGAGAACAATTTGGATTGTCGCCCATGCTTATTTTCTGGGTCTGCAAATCCTTCCGATGTGTGTCAGGTTTGGTCTCCTTCATAACAGGGCATACATTTCATATTTACCAATATATTTATTTGACCAGGGTTTATTTGTTTTTTGATTTGGATTTGAAATGTTATTTTGATTGCCTTATACTTTGTCAAGTAGCTAATTCTTTTTCTGTGCAGGGCCGGCTAGGTGATTGTTGGTTTTTGAGTGCTGTTGCTGTTTTAACTGAGGTTTCTGGAATATCAGAAGTTATAATTACACCAGAATATAACGAGGAAGGAATCTATACAGTTCGATTTTGTATTCAGGTAATATCAAGTTTTCCAAAAGCTGAATAGCTACGGCTCCTATGCCTTATGGTGTGCAATTTGATGATTAAAATATTGGCTTAATTTTACTTCAGTACACTGAACATCTTCGGTTGTGGTTTTATACTAATGGTAGACTATGAATAGCCAAACAGAAAGTTGACTTCATCAGCGGATGTAAGTACTAAGTACTTGCATCTTTGAAGAATTTATTGCCCAGTTCCCAAGTACTGATATCTTCACCTTTGGGAACCTAGTGACATGGTAGTACTGCAGAAAAGTTTCACTGATTCTGGAAAGAATCCAGAAGTTCTCAAGCACTTTCAAAATTTAAGATATGAAGCTTTATTGGAGCTTTTAAGATTTGTTTTAGTGATCTCCTGAAACTTGTGTATTGATTCCATTTTGATACGACATTGTTGCTATTATTAGCCACTTCAGGGAAGAAGCTGAATGAATTTGTACTTTGATGTTCTTTGATTTCAGGGTGAATGGGTTCCTGTGGTAATCGATGACTGGATTCCATGTGAATCACCTGGTAAACCTGCATTTGCTACCAGTAGGAAAGGGAATGAACTCTGGGTTTCTATATTGGAGAAGGCTTATGCCAAAATGCATGGCTCTTACGAGGCATTAGAAGGTGGGCTTGTTCAAGATGCTCTTGTGGACCTCACTGGAGGAGCTGGTGAGGAGATTGACATGAGAAGTGCCCAGGCCCAGATTGATCTTGCAAGTGGAAGACTTTGGTCTCAACTGCTACGCTTCAAACAAGAGGGGTTTCTTCTAGGTGCTGGGAGTCCTTCAGGCTCCGATGTGCATATTTCTTCCAGTGGAATTGTGCAAGGCCACGCTTACTCTTTATTGCAGGTGCTTTGTTTGTTCGTGACCTTTTTATCTCAATTATTTCTTTGATGGTGGAAAAGTGATCCCTATTGTCAAATCCTGATTCAGGTAAGAGAAGTAGATGGCCACAAACTCGTTCAGATCCGTAATCCATGGGCAAACGAAGTGGAGTGGAATGGCCCTTGGTCTGATTCATCACCTGAATGGTCTGATAGGATGAGGCACAAGCTCAAGCATGTCCCGCAGGTACTTTTAAAGGAAAATAATAATTGGGATCACCTGCAACATTTACTATTTCCTTCTAGTTTTGTGGTTGATGTTTGTAGTAATCATTATCTACCAATTACTTTTCAAAAAGAAATTTATCTACCAATGCAAGACTTCTTGCTTTTTGCCTAACTGTTTGTTGTGAACAGTCAAAAGATGGTATATTCTGGATGTCCTGGCAAGACTTCCAAATTCATTTCCGGTCGATATATGTTTGTCGTGTCTATCCCCCGGAGATGCGTTATTCTGTGCACGGTCAGTGGCGAGGTTACAGTGCTGGTGGCTGCCAAGATTATGACACATGGCATCAAAACCCGCAGTTCCGAATCAGGGCTGCTGGGCCCCATGCGTCACTTCCAATTCATGTTTTCATTACCTAACTCAGGTATATATAACGTCATGCATTCCTGCAGATTTGTATTCCTTAAAACAAAACTACTGTTTACTTCTTCGATCTTGACTGACCGATAGAAAGCTTTTTTATCATCTAGAATCTAGATGTCCTAGAGAATTCGACTTTCTTGTATCCAAAAAGTTGACACCAATCAAATTTTGATTAATGCACTAATCAACCGAACACTAAAGAATCTGTCTAACTTATATGTGTGCACTAGGGTGTGAGCTTTTCGAGGACTTCAGCTGGTTTCAGGAATTATCAATCAAGTCATGACTCGTTGATGTTTTACATTGGAATGAGGATACTAAAGACTCGTGGTCGCCGCGCTGCTTACAACATTTACATGCATGAATCAGTAGGTGGTACAGATTATGTTAATTCGCGTGAAATATCTTGTGAAATGGTTCTGGAGCCTGATCCAAAGGGTTACACAATCGTGCCTACAACTATACACCCTGGAGAAGAAGCACCATTTGTTCTCTCAGTTTTCACTAAAGCATCCATAACTCTTGAAGCTTTATAGTGCACCGCGATGTCTCATCGGTTGGTTTTGTTTTTCTTATGGCTGGCATGTGAGCAAATTTTTTGGATTGCTTGGGTTGTGCCTGGGTCATTGATCCTTGAAAGAGGTTGAATGAAGTGCATGAGGAGAGGACATTACGGTAAATTTCAAATGGACTTTTGTTTGCCTTCGATATTCATTTATCCTGCTTTGAGTCATTGCTCCTGCTTGCTCTTAGTTTTTGCTTGGCGTCTCTGCCATATGGTGAAGAAAGGTCTTGCATGCTAATATGAATAAAATGCATCTAATGTATTTTTTGGTTGGGCTTATAGTGATTGTGGACTTGTTTCCAGGTTGATGGTAACGAGGTAATCTGATACTTGTAATCTACTACCGCTCGTAATAAAAATGTATCAACCAGCCCGGTATTTTTGATATACATGTTCCATAGTCTTCTGTACTGGGCATTTGTTCTATGGCACTTTGTGTCTTCTAAATTTTCACTGAACTGAAAGTAGGTACTGGTCATGGAAGAACACAATGAAGGAATCTACAAGAAAAAACTGATAATGCCACAATGGTGTCTAACGAGAACAAAATGATTAACAAGCTTGTGGACATTTGTATGGAATGAAAAGTCGAAGTTCTACTGGAAAAATGAAGATCTTGGAAAGAATACCTTAGTCTTATATGCTATCTTTGTCTTATCTTATGCTGTTGTTTCAACATATTCCAGATCCAAATCTGCTATAGTTGTTTGAGAAAACGGCGAGCCCTCATGTTCTTTTCTTCATCCGAATCTCTCTGATAGAGTAGGAGTTGTGCTTGTTTTAGTGTAGTTAGTTATATGTTAGCTATTTATGATGAGTTTTCAATTTAGATCTTCGATGGTTTTTCGACAGAATTGGAGTTTTTCACCTTAAACAAGATAAACTAAACCAAACAGAAGTAATCCTTGTGTCCCAATCATTCAGGTCGACTAACACAAGTCCTTATTAGCGATTAGATCACAAGTTTTTCTGCTTTGTCAAGGGCTATATAATCTTTTAAGTGTACTTACAACATATTCTCCTTACGATTGGATCATTTAGACCTCTCTCCCCGTTGAGGGCTATATAATCTTTTAAGTGTACTTACAGTTCTTTAGAACTTTTGCATTATTGGTCTCCTTTGTATGTTACACAACTACCCTTTTTATATGTCTAATTTTTAAGAGGTTGAGGTGCTTGAAGAAGACTCATTTGATGTTTAATTTTGCAGGGCTATGCAACGCGGTGCTGGTCGGAATTGAGAATTTGGCCTTTGTGCCTCTATTATTTTGATTCTCCTACAAGCTCAAAGCATGCCAAATGCAATTCCTTCATGAGCTGGAAATGTTCCTTCTGTACACAATTGAATAATGGTGCGGTTTTTGGTGAAATCTCCAGGTTTTTGTCTCGGCATTTTTTATCTGCTCGGGCTGCATGCTTCTACCAACAAGAAGAAGCGGCTCTCGGAAGTACCTGTACATGAGTAGATGATATTTAACATAGGATTGGATCCTGTAAATGAGGGGGTGGAAAAGAAATAGGTTATATAGACGGGATAGGATATTTATGTAGATGTACACTTCGTTGGAACGAAGAAAGGTTTCCAACATAGGGAAAGCCATTGTGGTGGCTGGAATTGGATGTAAAATTTCAGCTGCGGTTTTGTAGTGTTTCTGACTGATGACTCGACTTGTAAAAGTGTTTCTCTTTTGCAATATAATCCCCAGTTGCATGTAGTATAATGTATTGTTGCCTTTTTTTTTTTTTTTTTTTTTTCCTGTGCTTTCTCTGGTGGAGTGTGGGATGTTGAAGATGGCCTCCTGTTGTGAGTATTTGGTTTTTTTGTTTTCAATTTTAGAGGATTTGGCTGCCCATTTGACCTTGGTAATTTGGGAAAAGAAAAAGGAAAGAAAAGGGCGTGCACAAAAATGTCATTCCGATATTGAAAAGCATGGAACACATTTTTGTGACTATTACGCATTCCTTTCTTTTGCTTCTTTTGAGTTTTTGGCAAGCCACCTGCATTTGCACTTGCTCTTCCAAAAAAAACAAAAACAAAAAGTGTTTGCTCATTCTTTCACAAAAAAAGAAAAAGAAAAAGAAAAAGAAAAGAAAAGTAATTGTTCTTTGTCGTTTCAATTATACCGTCATTTCTATTTAGACTAATAATAGTAATAAGCTCTAATGAAGTGATGACCCCACCAGTTAAGCACCATTCCTGCATCTCCAATCCATCCTCCATAATTTGGAGTTTATTCTCCTCCAACCCATTCTCAACCCATTCTCAGAGCATCTTTGGAACTTATTACACTAGTCAATGGACTAGCATCCTCCATTTTAGAGGATGGATGTTGGTTTTCCAAAATGGAGGATTTTTCAGGATCAATGGACTAGCATCCTCCATATTTGGAACTTAAATTACACTAGTCATATTCCAACCATTCAATCCAATCCATTTCCATCTCTTATTAAAAAAAACAATCTCCGATCCAAAAGTTCCCTCACTTTCTCTCAAAAACGGATCTTACCAGCATTTTCCTTCAAAAAACAACAAACAAAGGCAATTTAAATTACTGTTTTCTAAATAGAAAGTTTTCCACTAAAAATATCTAATAGTGGTATCAAATTAAAGATCTTGTCATTATCTTTTCAATTGTACAAAATTTTATAAATGTAAGATCTATAATTTGAAAGTTGTTTAATATTTTTAGAATGAGAAGTGAGATATAGAAATAAAAATTAGTTTTATAGAGATAACAATATTGGGTCTCCACCCAAAAACCGTAAGTCTCTAAATTAACAATATCTATATAACTATAGTTATAAAAGTGATAAAATTATATATAATAAAAATTGGTTGGAGATGCTTTCAAAATAAAAATTTTAGATCCATGGATTTTGGTTTTTTGAAAATGTCCTGAGGATTTTAGGATTAAAATCAATGGATCGGTTCGGTCCGGACACGGTTCACCGGTTTTTTTGAGCAGCCCTACTTAAATGTATCTATTTTTAACATGAATAGTGTAACCCCCCATAATCACTTTTCAAATAAATTTTTTTAGGGTAAATTACATTGACCTTCCTTGAGGTTTCTAACAACTATACTATGTTCCCCTCTGCTTTGACAAATTACAAAAATCTCCCTTACTTTCGAAACTAATATACAGACACCTCCCTTGCCTTTAAAATAGGTCCAACGACGTTAACTTTCATAACTAAAAAACTAAAATACCCTCGACATATATAAATTGGACTGCAGTGACCTCTCATGCTCTATGTTAATACATATTATTTTAGTATTAACACACCATAAGACCATATTATCGTTCGAACGCTATATACTATAATGAATAGAACAAAATAAAATTTCCATGTATTTAAATTTTTTAACTGTTAGTACATTTTTTATGTCCAAAAAAAGTATTAAATGTCTAAAACCAAAAAAAAAAGAAAAAAAGAGCAACTTAAAGGCAATATTCTACGTTTTTTTTTTTTTTTGTCTTATTTTGTTCTTCCACAAAGATGTGATTTCAAATTTTCATTTATAAAATCAGTCAAAATTCTCCTATTTAAGAGTTTCTTCTACATTCTACTAAAAGTTTCATTTTTATTTTGAGATTATCTTGACAATAAGTGATCATAAAACGAAAATAAAAAGTATAAATTAACTATGAAAAAGTAAACTAAAAAAAAATTATTTTGTCTTTAGGTAACTACAATTTGGTCTTTTAAAAGTTTTTGTTAGTTTTCCATTTTGTATAGGCAGGAGGATTAATGTCACGCCTTCAAATTTAGAACATAAATAAATAACATTCTTTCCAAATAAAATTCAATATATTCATAGTGAAAGTCCAAAGTCTCCTTACAAATCAAGGTCATACATAAGTTCTAGCCAAATGGGTACCCGTACCCCAAATGCATAAGTGAAAAGTATTCAAAAGTTATTACATTGCTTCCAAATGTCAAAAGATTACACTATAAGGAGTTACAAAATCATCTTTAAAAAAGAAATGGAGTCCACAAGATGATGAGATAACTCTCCCGATAAGCTTTCAAAAATATGCAACACGTGTCAAGCATCCACCTCATGCTCCTCGTTGAACACCTGAAAATGTTAAGGTGAACTCACTAGCTCAGTGAGAAAAAAAACCCATCTACTATCGCTAAATGCAAATGGATGACATGAGCATGTTCAAGCATCAAGATGCACGAGTAACAAGTGAGACAGAAGTCATTATCATCAAATATAGTTTCAACAAATGTCTAAGTGTGCACGTATCCGCTAAACATCTTCTTGTAAATAAGAAATTCCCATATGGTGTCCACAGTGTCCACATCCACACACACACACATATACTTATCCATTACTTCCCTTAAGTTTTCTTTTTCTTTCTCTTTCGCAATTTCCTTATCCAATCATCAAGGGATTACAATCCCTAAACCGAGTTTCACAGGCCTCGTGTACCCCCGCAGAGTTTTGTGGGCCTCGTGTACCCCTGCCAAGAGACGCACTGAATGGTGGCTCTAGTTATCACAACTTCAATTCCATTTCCATTCCTTTCATTATTCGAATGCAAACAAGTGTCCTTTTTAACTTATCAATAGGAAGGTCTCTGTATAAAATATTTTGTAAAGAAGGGAGGTGATTATAATTTTCTAAACCAGAGGGGAGGTCAGTGTATTTGTTAGAAACCTAAGAGGAGGTCAGTGTATTTGTTAGAAACCTAAGGGGAAGTCGGTGTGATTTACCCAAACATTTACTCTCTTTTTTTCTCTTTTTTTTTTTTTTTTTTATTATGTTCCGGAAATTTTACTTCGATGCTCTAAAATAGATGCTCAAAGATGTGAGAGAGATCCATCACAATTCTAGGCCACCAACATCCACCAAAAACGAAATATCCAACGAGTGAACAAGACAAATAGACAAGGAAAAAGAAATACCCTACTGAATATATGGAAGAAATTTTTTACTCCAATAACTGAAAATAGATTAGAATCGGAAAGATAAGATAGCATAATTTCTTATTCAAACAAACAATAACAGAGGCCACCACAATTTCTTCTTTCTTTGCCACTTTCCTACCTACCAAACAAGAAAAAAATGATTATCTAATGCAGATAGCTCCAGCCGCTGTTGTTGTCTTCTTCATCTCTCTTTCAAACTTCTTCTCATTCGGAATCGCTTTCCATACTTCCCATAGCCTTCAATCCTCTAGGTCTCTGCATCATCATCATCCCATAGCATTCAAAACAATAACCCTTTTAACAAATCTCCATATCTATTACATTATTAAAATCAAACTTCATATATTGATACATAATTTTCACATGCATTGAAGTAGTTTTCTTGACCCTTCCGTTTCAAATCACGGGCAAAAAGTCAAAAAATATTAAATCAATCCTCGTAACGCAATAGAAAAATAGAATTTCAACCATTTTTCATGCTGAATGATGCTTTTAGTGATGGCTCTATTATGGAGAACTAGAATACCATATCTGTGGCTGTGGCTCATTACATAAAAAAGGACAAATGCCATGGCCAAAGAGTTCTCTGCATAAATTCTTTGTTGTGAACCATATTATCCTTAAAGTAAAACAGAAAAATAACTAAGTACTGAAAAAAAAAAAACAGAAAAATAACTAATCATCATTACCTTCTTGGAAGACTTCTTCTCCCTCACTTCATACCTTTCTTGGCAAAGGTCTGATAACCATGCTCCTGGACTCACCAACTGCACAAAGTTCAAAAGAGGAACAATCCAAATGAGTATTTGTTTTTTCTGTTTTCAGAAAGCAAACACAAATAGAATTAAGAAAAATACCAATCCACAAAACATGCAAGAAATCCTTTTATAGTAAATAAGCTTACAAGTAAGGTTCTTTGGATTAACTTGGCCCTCTTTTTAGGCCTCTGAGGTAGTTTACATCCTTTCATAGCCATAAAATCTTCCTCCTTTTCTTTGCTTGACAATGTAACATATAGTTTTGGCCACACAGCCCCTCCTCTATTTTCCTCCTTCCTTGGCTCTGTAAACACCTTTCCATTGTCATGATCCAATCCTATTGACCCCCTAGTCGTGTAATATCGATCTTCCTTCTCAGGCGAGGATGAAACTGTCTGCATCTTCACATTCTCATTCAAACTTGACTTGGTCGTCATCCCCAAATCCCTGTTATAGCCAAACAAAAAATGTCACATTTAAGGTGGATTCAACATCCAATTCTCTACTTTCCTTTCCTAGAATTTTTCCCTTTCGTTCTTGTTTCAGATTTTCGTAGATAGATCCATCTGTTTGGTTGCTTAGAAAACTTGGGAATCTCACTACTCCAGAAATCCAATACCAAAAAAGCTCTAAATATTCCTTTCTGTTTTTCCTAATTTTCCCAGTACTCAAAGATCATTACATTAGTAACCCACAAGATTCTGCATCATGACTTAAACTATTTTGGTTACATCTAGATCTTCAAATAACTACCAGGGACAGCAGATCTAATCTAAACCCAATAACCCAGAGAACCAGTACTGTAGTACGTTTAATTTCCACTACTCAGAAACCAAACGGGACCATTTACCAAAAAACTAATCTTCTTCGTATGTTTCTTACAACTCTTAAGTTTTTTTTTTTTTTTGCTACTACCAGCAAGAAATATTCAACAAAAATCACTGTATTTAAAAGAGTCCAAATTTTGATTTTCTTTCGGCTTTGTTATGGCATTGTCAATAGTATCTCCCATTCTAACTTTTTAGGGGATTTGTGTTGTGTTACCTGCTGAGACGATGAGGCGATTGAAGTGAAGGAGGAGGGTAGATTTGTCTATTACTATCTGCAGCAGCACTGCCAATAACACGAGATGTGATTTTCTTCCTCACAGCACCATCAACGCCCCCTGCGGCGGTGATGGCGGCGGCTGATTTTTCCCCCAAAACTGAAGAGTCTTTGACCACCTTAACGCAACGGAGGCGTTTTCTTTTTCCCCACTGTAACTTATCCATTTTTTTCTCCTTCTCTCTCTTCCCCTTTCTTCCTTCTGCTGCACTAGCAATTCAAATCCAAATATTCAGAGAGACAAAATAACAAAAGGAGGAAAATTGCAAATGAAAGAAGAACGAAATACGAGGGAAAAGAGATTACCCACCTCAAGATCTATGAGAACTACAAAACCCACTTCTTCAATAACAAATGAAATAGCCTGCATTTGAACAGATTCACAAGAACCCATTAATCTAATCCCATCCAGAGAAAATAAATCGGGGAGAGAGAGAGAAAGAGAGATTAAACATACAAGGAGAGTACTCTGCAACAGAGCAATCAAAACGTTGGAAAGATGAGATTTTTGGTGTCTGAAAAAGAAAAAGATTTATCTTTTTCAAAGAAGATAAATGAATCGAAGCTTAGACTCCTCAAAATTTTGTGGGTTTCTCAAATTATGACAATTTCTCCCCCTAAATGCGAAATACCGGCGCTTTTGTTCTTCTTCTTCACCCCACACTCCCTTTCTCTCTCTAAGATATAAAAAAACCTCCTCTATTCTTTCTTTCTATCTCATCAGCAGTTGTGTTGCCTCTTTTCACCCTATTCTTTGGTTGGGGGGAGGGGTTGTGTTCAATATTGTTAGGATTAAAGTGAAAACAATCGAGACCGTCAGTTATTAAATGAACGGTCAGATGGACTTCCCTCCAACTGACCTCGTTGCTGGAGCACGAGAGAGCAGCTCCTCTTTGAAAACCCAGGAAAAAGAAAAGGAAAAAAATAAAATAAAAAGGACTAGGGTAAGTTATAAAGACCCACCATAAATTTTGGGAAATGAAGGACTATCTACCATACAAATCACCATTCTACATTATGTAGATCACTCGTGTAATTTTTTATGAGATACAAGATGTGATCTATTACGGGAAATTCAAATTGTTTATCTGTATATCTCGACATGCTTACTGTCTAGGTAAAAAATTAATGACATCGATAAAAAAATTAGTCGGATCACATTTGACAGAAAAGAAATGAACAATGAGACTTTTATTTTTTTTCATGAAGATAAACTCCTTAGAATATATAAATGATTTGGATTATGAACCATATTGTAGATCACACATAAAAGATTAATTTTATGCAATATGAAAACTGAAAAGGAATGGGACTTCTCATCAGCTTTAATTAGATTTATTATACGCCGTGAGGTCAAAATAGGTGGACTCATTTTGATTATTTTACGCAGTGAGGTCCAAATAGGACTCAAGGGGTGTTCTAAGGTGGTTTTTTTTGGCTTTTCAAGGCTTTCTAAGGGCTCCTTTGACAAAAAAAAGTAGGGGTGTACAACATGTAATTTCGTGTTATCTATCACAGTTTTATTTATGAATTCCCACAATATTTTTTAACTCATCAATTTTTCGTGTCATGTTTCGGGTCGTGTCGGGTTCGGGTTGTCTTATCGTGTCAAAAAGTCCTACTTTTAGCTAAATTTATATTTTTATAACTTGACAGTTCATCAAACTAATGTCTAATATATAACATTACTAAAAAAAATGTTTATTTTTAACTCAATTATATAGATTTATTTTATTTTTCGTGTCAGGCATGCCCACCCCTACAAAAAAGTGTAGAAGTGGTTTTTTCATTTTGTCTTTATTCATATTTTTTTTTGTTGCATTTGTTAGTTTCACGTCAAGTTTTCGTGGTTTATGTATTCATCTCAATGAGATGAATCCAACAAGTATAAAATTATGGTCAAAACTAATATTTTTTTTAATAAAGCCGAAAATAAACAAAAATAAACCAATTTATTGGTTTAATTTTGGCTTTATTAAAAAAAAAAAGTTTCAATCATAATTTTATACTCTTTGGATTCGTCTCGTCGAGGTGAATCCATAAATCACGAAAACTTGACGCAAAGAATTTTGAATAAAGACAACCAAAAAACCATTTTTTTCTTTTTTCCCAAACCATTCTATATGTGAAGAAAATGATCTCCCTCGAAAACCGTTAAATGCCAAAAAGTCAATTAGTGAAACGGGACCTCATTTTGATTTTTAAAGTATTATTAGTATTTTATAAGCTTGGATACGTAGGTTATTTACATAAAAAAATAGTAGCTCTATCAGACATTCGATCCGTCCAACTTTTGACCTATATTTGTCACGACCAAGTGCAACAAGCAATTACCCCCTACAGTCGTCTTAATTGTTCTAAAATGACTCATTTACAGAATTTTTTTAATTTCAGTGTATTAAGTTAGGGCTTCACATACTTCCACGCCACACCTCTCTTAATCCCCAATTCTACTCCTATAATTAGCCTTCACAGCCCTAATCCTACACCCAAGTTAACCCTAAACCTAGCCTGCCTGGAGTATTCGTGCGTGTTGCTGCGAAGCTAAAACTAGTGGCAAACAGACCTTTTTCACTGGAAAAATTGTCCGGCCGTCAATTATAAGATTCAAAAATTAGTTTGAGATGCGTGTAAACTAACCAGAATCTTCAATTATCCGCGTAAAAAAGAAAACAAACATAGTTTCCTATGTTGCCTTTATCAAGGCTAAACCTATCCACCCGTCCTTGACATGGTATAACCATATGCTAGTTCCAGCTATATCCGTTGGTCATCTAAATGAAACAAGCATGGAAATTTTACAAATTCCTTCATCAGGAATTAGGGGTTGTGACTCTGTTTTTATCTTCCTATCATTGCTAAAGTTCGCTTTAATTTTTGGGGAATACTATCGGGGCTAATAGACTAAGGCAATACTGCTACAAAACGACACATTTCAAGTCCAATGACCCATCCAAAACATCAGCAGATAAAATCAAATGGCAACAAATGATCGGAAATACATATGTCTATAGTCACTCAAGATTATTTCGCTTGAACAATTTTTTCTCAAGCATCTCCAACATTAACTTCCCGAAATCATCTGATAGGAATACGCAAAAGATCCCACTTCAGTCGCATCCAAAAAATTCCTAACTCGATTCAAATGTTAAACAATAATAATGCAAAAGCTGTAAAAGTTTTTGACGCAATAGGTTTGGTCTTGAGGGTGTGAGGTCACCAAAATCAGTAACAAATTACAACACATGCCCCTAAGTATTATTCCGGTAGTAATAGAGCTAAACTCCGATTGAAACCTTTAAATCCGCAAACACTACAACCCAACAGACTTCTCAAGCTTCTGGATTCGGTCGAGGAATATCCATGTCATCTGCAAAATAGCGCAGCGAACAATAATTTTTTAGAATTTGAACACACAAGTGGAAATGCGTTCCAGTGTCCCATCTCCATTAGCGGGTGGGGATACTACAAATAATAGGCATGCTCGTGCACATAGACAAATAGTGGTGGAGCTAGGAATTTCATTTTAGCGAGGGCAACAATTGAACACAAACTTAACAAATCTTCGTCATAATAAACAGCAATAAGTTGGTAAAAAAATTGCATTGAGAGTTTGAGACTAATAAAATATATATGTATTTCTACAATAGACACCAATGAGGATTTGTGTTTTCAAAACTTTGCACGGCCGTTTCATTATGTTATCAGAGATGTCTTTCTATGCATACATAGACTAGACTCCAATGAGGATTAATGTTTTTAAAAACTTCACGTGATTGTTTCAGTGTCCCCCAAAAGGAAATTTGATATTCCAAGGGGATAACTTTTGGTCTCTTGTCAAATTCTGAAAAAAAATTAGGAGCTAAAAGTAATGAAGGCATAGATAGGAACTTCACTAGGGGCCGTTGCCCCACTTGAAGGATATATCTGCACGCACACACACATAGGCAGAGAGAGAATTGATTACCATGACATGGGGAGCAATCCTAACACAGTAAACAGGAAATCCCGTATAGAATTTCAAGGGCCCGCCAGCTTTGAGGGTTTTCATGGTACAATCTAAAGAACCAGAGTATGGGTATTTCCCCTCAGCATCAGGTTGCATCTTCTGTATCTGGGTTTTCACATAATCGAAGGGTAAACTGCAGGCTGCAGCAAAGAATCCTGAAACCGAACTAGCCCCTGAACATAAACAACAAAGACATAACCTATCAAAACCACACAAAATGCTGGTATTTGCAGCAGAACCGATGCCATTGCCTTATCGTGGATGGCATTTCAAGAAGAATAGGAACATTTTGGGCATTATTACTTATCAATGTTTGACGAAGAGTCTTACCTACAACAGTAGCAGCCTCACCAAACCCAAGAGTATCCTTACAGAATTCCACACTTTGGTCATATGAGGCAAGCATTCCCATATTCAGTGCCATAGCTCTAACTACAGTAGGGCCAGCACCTTTCCAAAGAGCCAACACACCTTCATCCGTAACAATACGAAAGAGGGCCTGGAATGCATTTGTGTAGTTCCGGCGCTGTGCCACAGGTAAGGTAGCATCTGCCTGCATTCGGATGAGTGCTAAATCTGCTGGACTACCAACACATGCTCCAATTGCTCCAGCAGTTAAGCCACACAAAGCCTTCTGATACAAGGGTAGGGGCTTCCCATCATTAGCCTCAATTGCCTTATTTGTCAGAATCCTAACACCAGAAGTAAGAAATAAGTTCCAAACAAAATCAGAGTTCATTTTTTCAACATCCTAGTATCCTACAACACGCACACATTAAAAAAGAACCATTGAACCTTGGTCATTTTGGGTTTCCAGACCGATTTTTTCAATTATTACTCTCATTTATCTCTCTTTCTCCAATAATTACCCTTATTTTCATCTCTCTCTCTCTCTCCCTCCCTCCCATCATTACCCCTATTTCGAATTATTACCCTCATATCTCCCTCCAATCATTACCCCAAAAACCAAACCTAAAACTCAAACCAAATGAGGTGTTGTAGCGACTCTAATTATCCACATTTGGTAGCATATCCCCACAAAACCTGGCATGCATCCATACAAAATACTGTGATGCCGTACGGGAATCAAACCTGTGTCTTCGACATGAAAAGACAATATCCTAACCATTGGATGAGAGGCAAAAGAAGGCAAATCATGTCTTCGATACACAGCATAAAGAATGAGTCTATGATGATATCCAAGGAACTTGTTCATTCCAAACACATTCCGACATGGCCTAGGGCTTCCAACATAGACGTTAATTTTATAGCTGGGTGTACACAACCAAATTGTTATGAAAAAGCAATTGAAATGGGTCCGATGTCAGAAATTCATAACTTTTATCTCACCAATTAAATGCTCAATCAATGGGTGGAATAGATTTCAAAAAACTATTCAGGAAAATACATTATCAGTTCATCAGATTAAAGGCAAAATTGCCGGAAAATGGACAAACAAAATGTAATGATTCTACTGATATTATTGCATGGAATCAATGAGTTATACTTGCATGGAATCAATGGGTTATACTGGCATGTCCTTTGAGTAGGTTTTCTCTAATTCATCTTGCTTTCTGCTACCGTATTGTTAATGAGTAGGTATTCTCCACTAAACACATTCCTTTGAGGGGCCGATATCCTAGTACTTTTGTTCTTTGCAAACATTCCTTCCTCATAAAAAAAATGGTTCCAGTCGATGGATCCTTCCAAATACTATATAGTTATTGAAAGAAACAGAAGAGAAAACAATATTCCAATTAGGCACAGGTTCATTACCTATTCACATTTTCCACGTTAAAATCAACAGGATTTGCAGATATTTCACATGGCACCACCTTCTTTGAAAGGAAAAAAAATATAAAATAAAGCAGCATATAATACCATGTACAAAACTAAAGTGCATGACATCATCTAATGCTTTCTCCTAAAATCCCTACCGAAGCCAATTATCCTAGTTCAACATTTGTGGATTCAAATGAGTTCTGTATTTCCGTGCTTCATAGGAAGGGGGAAAAAACACAAAGACATTGCATGTCCCAAAACAACCATACAATGAAGTACAGCCCTAGACATGATAAACCCTACTACTTTATTCCACTAGTGTCATATGCAGCGATGCATGAGAGTGCGACTATATGATGGAGTATGGTTTTACCTAGTGCATAGTTGTCAAAGGTGCGCCTAGGCGAGAGGCGCAGTGAGTCGCACCCTTTGCGCCTGGGGTACACCCAGGCGAGGCGACTTAAAAGAGGCGACGCAAAGTCGCGAAAAGGCGAGAGGCGCTAAAAAAGCGCGCTTCTTTCAAGTTTAATAACAGCCCTAGATTTTTAGAAATCTCACCTTGGCCGTTGATGTAACAATCGATTATTATGAAGCCCTCAGCCCTCAGCCGTCGTCCAACATCTCTCTCTCTATTATGAAGCCCTCAGCCCTCGTCCAACATCTCTCTCTCTCTCTCTCTCTCTCTCTCTCTCGAGCAGTTCTTGCATCTCTCTCTCTCTCGAACGACAGCAAGAACGAAGACAAACGAAGTCTTCTGGCGTGAAAAAAGTCGATCAAGTCTTTCGATCAGCGTGAAAGAAGACAGACGATCAGCTTTCGATCAGCGTGAAACAGAGTTTAGACTAATTATGTCAAGCTTTGTTTGTATTTGTATAAGTATGTTGTCTGTATCTACATGCTAAAGGAGGAGAACAAGTGACTAATTTACTAATTTATTGACTTTTTTATAATTGATACGTGTATTATATGTATAGTGACCAGTGGCAGTGGCCATGGCCACATATATGACGTGTAATGTTAAACGCTTAATGTTTATATTCTTTTTTTTTATACAAAGTATAGACTAATTTATTATAGTTCATTTATATTATATAGTTAACTAATTACAATCAGTTTATATGTTTTTAAAAAAAAATTACAATCAGTTTATATTTTTCTTTTTTTTACAAAGTATAGTCAATGTTTATATGTTTTTTTTTTTTACCAAGTATAGTTTATATATGTATACAATATACATAAACGAACTAACTAACTAAGTATATTTTTTTCTCTAATTATATTACTCCTTATTTGGTACTTGGTAGTATTTACTTTACAATTTTACATGTCTCTACATTGTCTACAATGTCTATATATTATATAAAAAAATAATAATAATAAAAAAAAAACCCGAGTAATTTCTCGAAGGCCGAGTACTCGGGCTGGAAGCTCGAAGGTCCCCGGCCTCCCTGGGAGCGCCTAGCGAGTTTTAGAACCTTGATGTTTTTATGTATCTTTTGGATGATATGCTATCTAAAACTCATTGGCTTAGTGTTAGTTAAAATATTGCTATATGCTATTTTTTTAAATTTTTTTTACATAGGTGCGCCTCGCTTCAAAAAGGCACGCGCCTCGCCTCTCGCCTTAGTCCCCACAGGATTTTGCGCCTCGGTGCACCTTTCGCCTTTGACAACTATGACCTAGTGATCTAAAATCGGCCACCTAGGCTGACTAGTCCCCGCCTAGGCGCTAAGTGGTGGTCCAACGCCTAGATTAGGCAGCCGCCTAGTCGGCACCTCGTCCCCTCCTAGCGCCCTAGGTGGCCAACCACTCGGAGCCCCTTCTCCGTCTGACTAGCGCCTAGCAATTTTTAGAAAATTGGTTTTACCAAGGCGGCCTAATTAGTTTTTTCATTATGTGGGAGGGTTTCTATCTTTGTAATTTTATTCTTAGGGTTTTAAAGAGTCATATAGTTGTGCTCATTAGTGAGATGCTTTGGACCATGAATGAAGGAAGCATGGTAATGAGCACAAAAATTGATTTGGGTCTCTAGGCCTACCCTCCGTGATGTCATTCGACTTTGATTTGGGGGCATGGTTCTGCAGCAAAACATCCATGTAGCTCCTCTGTTCTTGGAGGTTTAGTTAGGGGGGCCACTGTTTTAGTGGGTATTCTGAGAGCAGCCACTTTGTGTATATTGCCAAAGGTCAAGTCTATCTCCAATCATCCCCGCCCATACCCCATTCTAAATGGGTTATGTTATTGTTGTTGTTTTAAAGAGTCATGTAGGACTAAAGTCTTTCATTGTGAGGAGGCCAAGATGTGAGAAAACCATGGTGTTTGTTTGGGGTTGTGGCTCCATGTTTCTCTTCCCTATTCCCAGTCTCTCTTCCTCTCCTAGCATGATAGCCCCCTATGTTCTAGGGTTTCGGCCCCTAGTCGACACTAGATTTCTCCCCTTTCTTCCCCTTCTCTCCATCCTTCATTCTCCATCTATTTTCAGATTTTTTTTTCGTGAAAAAACAAATTTGCAGTTTCCATTTAAACTTTTCAGATGTACTATTTTTTGTTTTGCGTGGCTTAGTATAGTATAGCTTGGATCTCCAGATACACCACTGTCTATGGACCATAAACATACACCCTTTAGATAACATGTGTTTTTACAGTAAGAAGAATGAGACTAAAAAGAAAACCTTTCGAAAAATAACAAGAAAATAATGAACCGTTGTCCGTGATCAACAAAGAGAACAACTCACCTAAATGTTCCAAGTCGGGCAGTTGTATAGGTAGCTTGTCTAAGCAGCCCAGCAGACAGCCCCTGGTCAAGAATAATCTAAGTTAGACAATAGCATACATAACAAGTGAAAAAAACTAGTCCCTGTTTATATAGTACAAGAATATGCATGAAGTACCGAAGGGGTTTTGATGATGATTTAATCCTTCAATAGACAGAACTCATAGTAATTAGCAGGGCAAAATGGAAATCAAAAGAAGTCCCTTCTGCAAGCTAAAAGGCGTATCTTCTTAAATTTTCCACTTTTTGCTCGAGGTAACTATGTTATCACTTGATTGTCTCCCTTATATCCCTTCGATCAAAACAGTAAGCTTTAAACAAAAAGGTAACCAAAACTCAAGATGAAACAACTAAGTGGAGAACATGTCAACTTAGAAAAATAACTTTTACAATAAATTGCAACTTGTTAGTTTTGATGAATGATTTCCTTGAGTGTGTAGAATATCAACTACAGGATAACAATCTGATGCAGTAAAATTTAGGGGTCTTTGTCATTTTGTGTCCTTAGCATTAAGAGGTCTATAAATAATAGGTGCGAGAGTCTTTCATTTGGTAGGTTTTATCATTTTAAGAATGCAATTATCAAGAGTTTCTCTCTTTGTATCCCATTTTGGGAGTTTCTCTCTCAATATTTCTCAATGGAATATTCCGAGTGCACCATTTGGTATCAGAGCTTCAAATCATGACCTTCATCTTGCTAGAAACCTTGCCGGAAACCTAAACCGCGCCAGAAACCTAAAACGGCGCAGAAAAATATCGCCAAAGCCCCAATCGACTCATTTTCTTCAGATCTATCCAACCCAAGACCTCGTTCTTCGATTTCAACCCTCAAAACTCACAAATTAACCATTTTTGGAGCTGATTTTCCCTTTTCAGACTATCAAAACCCATTTTATCACTCGACCCAGTACTTGAATAATGGATACAACACTCTATTAGGTCATTTCGGCACTCAAAATTGCATTCCAGGCCTTCGGAACCGAATCACCTGTTTTGCACTCGAATCATTGTTTCACACTCGATCCAACCTTGAATCCCTATTTTGACCACTGACCTGCTTGTTTCAAGCCTCGAACTGGTGAATCAAGTCGAAATTGGCACTCGAAACAGTGACCTAACCCTGCAAAATCGTATTTTAGGCCTCGAATCAAGAGTTTGGCACTCGAATCAAGAGTTTTGGGCATCGATTTGGGTTTTCAGAGTTCCAATTAGTGATTTCAAGCTCCACCCAGTGATTAAGGCCCTCTATAGTGAGATTACAGGTTCAATTTCGTTTGTGTTTGTCTCGTTTACTTCAATTTGCTGCGATTTTTTGTTGTTTGTTGTGGGGTTCATTGTTATTTGGGATCATTTGTGTTAGTTGCTTGCGGTTTGTGATAGTTTGGAGTCCCAAGTTTACTACGTGTTTGCTTATTTTGGGTTGATTTGGTTGTTGGAGTTGATTTGGATGTTGTAATGGCTCATGGAGGTGGTAGAGGTAGAAGATTTGGGGTGGATAATGGTGAAGAGGTTGAGTTTGGCAACCAAAACCTTGAGATCGAAGAGTTTAGTAAACAAGTTACTACTTTGATTTAGGAGGTGGCAGACTTAGAACCTCCAACCAAAGGTAGTGATTTTGTTCTTGAAATCAATTTGAGGATTCTTTATTAGCTTCGTATTGTCATAGAGCGAATCCAATCAAGTTTGGTTACGAATAGGAGAGGAATGTGTCCCAAGTTTTTTGGAAGCTCACAAGACTTCGTTGATTGGTTGAACTCCATTGAGATTGTCATGTTATCGAAGATAAGAAGGTGAAATTGGTAGAGAGTGTTTTCAAGTATTGTCATGTTATCGAAGAAAAGAAGGTGAAATTGGTATTTAGTTGCCTTAAGGGAAGAGCTTCGGATTGGTGGATACAACTTAAAGATGGTCAACAAAGGAGAGAGAGAAAATATTAGAGATTGGGATAAGATAAAGAAGAAGCTCAAGGAGGAATTCTTCCCTTTCCATCATCATCCTAATGCCGATTCCTCTACTAGTTTTGGTAAGAGAGTCCTTGGGGGTTGTCCTAGTTGAAAATCAACCTTTAATCGGCACTTTTGATGCTAGAAACCCATCACCTAGTTCCAATGCTTAAAGTTGGGAGAACCAATTCTCAAGTTGGAAGATGATGAAGGGCTTGTGAGCATGCTTGCACTGTGAGAGAATCATGTTGTCATGATGATTACGAGTATAATAATGTTCCCATTTTTTATGAGTATCCAAGTGAAGAACTTGAAGGTGATTGTATCTTTGAGATTGAGGATGGCTTTGAAGATTTACTGATCACTTATGAGTCTCCAAATAAGACTTCGGATGCAACTTTGAAAATGTTCCCGTTTATGATGAGTATCCAAATGAGGTTTTGATGGTAACAATGAAGAAGGATTTGAGGACATTGGTGGTAGTCATGAAAAACAATAAATGCATAATCTTTCAATCCATGAATCTTGTATGCCTTGGGAAGATAACAAGCAAGTCTTAGACGAAAAGTTAAACATACGGATTGATGATCGTGACTTCGAGGTTGAAGATAACACAACTTTACGAGTATGAGAATGATTATGAAGCCCCACTATCCGATGAAGTGTTGGTTGAACTAAAGGGTGCAGTTTGCTATGAGATGTTGCCTCCCGAGTTGCCCCAATTGCAAGATGTTCAAGTTTATGTGGCATTCGTGTTGGAAATAACTTTTGTTCCTACACCTTCACATATGTAGGTACCATGGTTGTTAGAATCGTACGATTCACGATTCGTATCATTCGATTCGATACGATTCTGTGGGTAATCGATACGAATAGGCTGTCTGAATTGGAAATAGCTGTGAATCGTAAGTGAATCAGTGATCCGAATCGGTGAATCGTTCGATTCACTTAAAATTTCTGAAATTCATTTTTTACTCTTGTTTTGCTTTTTTGTTGTTGGAAAAGGGTTCAAACTATTTTTTTAAGGTCTTTAGTGTTGTTATATGTCATCTTTAGTCTATGTTTCTCCTTATGTAGTATTATAGGTAATAAGAAAGGAAGATTTATTAAGAGAGTGAATCGAAAATGAGAAAGATAAAGGGAATACAACCACCCTATAGACCTTCTAAAGGTTCGTATTGTTCTTTTAACTATTTTTTACAAAAAAGAACATAAGTAGGATTCACAAATCCTCATCTCTTGGTAGTTGCAATAGAAGTAGCTTCCCTACTACTCCACATCTTTATCAAATCATAATTTAGAAGAAGGTTTTTATTGATTTAGGCCTAAAACTTTCATTTGTAGTATATGTTTTTGTTACCCTAATCAATATACATAGGTCTCCATGCGTTATAGAAATCATGACCGAATTGGAGCGATTCACGATTCGATTCGATTCACGATTCGGAAAAGGACCATTTCGATTCTCGATTCGATTCCCGATTTGACAACCTTGGTAGGTACCAAAAGAGGGTAACAACTATTTTGAATAACTTGAAAATCCTTTGAGAATGGTGTTCACTCGAGAAAGTGGGCATTATCAATGGCAAGAAGTGAAGTTGAAATTCCTCTATGCTAGGGTTGATGATTCTTATGAAGTTCAGGAATCAAATGGTGTCTCATATGTTGAGGAAGTGTTGATATGTAAGAGGCATGACAAATGGGTGATCTCTTTGCACATGAAGCATGGGTGCGGTGGATGTACGCAAACGGAAGCTCGTATTGAAGATGGGTTATTGCAAGAGGGTGACATGATCAATAAATTGCAGCTACAAGCCTAATCCAAAGCTGCATACTTTTCATGTTCTTTATTTAGTTATTTTGTATCTTGTCAAGGACAAGTTGTTTTCTTTAGAGGGGGAGTCCTAATGCAGTAAAATTTAGGGGTCTTTATGTCATTTTCTGTCCTTACTGTTAAGGGGTCTATAAATAGGTATGAGTGTCTTTCATTTGGTAGCTTTTATCATTTTACGAATACAAATATAAAGAGTTTATCTCTTTGTATCAAATTTTCAGAGTCTCTCTCTACATTTCTCAATGGAAATTATTCCGGTTGCACCACAATCAATGACCAAACCTAACTCCATGAAAACAGTTTGTACACACTACACAGTTTATCAAAAACTGCAACTTCTTCAAGTTAAAAGTCACAGGGGATTTTTGTATCATTGAAATTTCCAAAATTATATGCATCTACATTAAAAACTTAGAATGTCTTTCACTGTCCTCAAGTTCGAATGGAGCCATTGCACTTCCTATGCGGCTATGCCATTCAAACATTTAACTTGATAATAGTATGAGAGACTGAGGAATGAAGGATTACTGAAGAATTCAGAGAAATAAATTGAACTCATAAACGAAGTCAAATGCAAGAAACAAACATTGTAAAAGGCGCGAACACCCTCATTCTTCAGCATGTTCGTTGTCACATTTGCCGCAGATCCCTGACCCAGCTGAATTCTGACCTGTAGTTGCCAATATACCACAAACAAATACTAAATTCACTCACGATCTCACACAAACAAATTCAAGAATTGACATTAAAACCAAGACATAAACGTTAGCCATTTTTATCTTCGGATTCCAACAAGATAATAAGCTGAATAAGAGGAGTTTGGTCTTTCAGCTCAGAAACTAACAATTAGTTTTTCGTATTAATTTACAGCACTGAAGATTCGACCTAGACCGATAGATCTCAGATCTGATACAATTTGAGCATATGTCCAGAAGTACAATCAAAAAGGAAAACGAATGTAGTAAAACTTGAAAAAAAGTCCCATTCGATCTAAGATCTGAAACCCTTCAAAGTCACCAAAAACTTCACACTGTTCACATGAATTTCCCAAAAACAACTAGACACAATAAAGTGAAATAAGTGATCGATGATTGCATCAATATAAGTACCTTGATCATGTCGATGGGTTGGATGACACAGGTAGCAAGCATGCCAGAGGCTCCGCCATTGACGAAGGGCTTAACGGTCGGCCATACACCAATGGATTTAGGCTTCTCCTCCCCCATTTCTCTCTGCTATCTAACACTTTAGCCTCTCAAAACGAGAGAGAGAGAGAGAGAGAGAGAGAGAGAGAGAGAGCTCGTAAACGCAGTTGAGCTGGAGGGGAAACTGAGGCGCCGCCTATATATACGTATGAAAGTAACTTATATACACATACATCAGAAACCCTGATACGAAGACGGCAAATGACTGATCAAAAAAAAAAGACGGCAAATGGACAAAATAGAGTTTTTTTGGGAAAATTCCAAAATCAACAGCTGGAAGTCTGGACTATTGTTAAAGTTTAAAAAAAGTATTGAAATATGTAAAAAAAAATGTATAAAAATATATGAAAGTGTATAAAAAATGAAAAAGTGCATTGAAGTGTATTTTTTGTCTTCTTCTCACCTTATTATCAAGCTAGTGGTAGACTAACAATAGAATGACCCTTTATATTCTTTTGGTTATATATAGTCCCGGATTTCCAAAAATTTAGGAGTATATTGTTTTGGTTATATGTAGTCCCAGATTTCCGAAAAATTACCAAAGTAGTACGACCATTTCACTTGACTATGGATGCCATATTTTTAAGGATAAGTAGGAGTATTTTTGTACTACTTTCATATTCACCCCCTTGGAACAAAATATATTCAGTGTGAAAAAACAAACAAAAGGAGTAATGTTATATATTAGATAAAAGTAGGAATGCATGTGGTAAATGGAAAGCACGCTTAAACAAAAAATTATTCAATGTGTGAAAAAACAAAAGAGTAACCAAAACAAATCAAATCAAGCCTTATGCCCAAATCCATCAGGTTATTCACTTTCAATTTGTCGCGCGTGGGATTTCAACCATTGGGTTTAGAAAAAGGGTTTATGGTCCAGTGATCTAAGTGATATTCAATGCGACGTGATTTTATAAAATACGGGTTTTACAACTGTGACTGAGCCAAAATAAATTTGATATAAAATAACTCAGAGTCGCCACTTGACATGATTTTAGGTGTGCCAAGTCACCATATGAATAAATATTTTGGAAAATGAAAAATAAATATCTCAGGACAAAAGACTCGATCTTGTTTGATATAAAAGACTTGGTTTTTTATTTGGTATGCGATTTTAGAGAAGAAAAGGTTCAATAATTTACTGTTACGTGTAAGGAAGCCGGAGCACCCTACGCCCTTTCAGCACTTGGAAGAAACTTTTTCAAAACAAAATAAGTGATTGGAGACTTGTGAGGATATTAAATGATATCATATATACAATGAGAAGAAAACAAATATATTGCATGAGAAATTTGAAATAAAAAGACAAAAGAAGGACTTAGACAGTGCCCGATCTCAGGGCTGCCCATGTATCTCTAGTTTTTGGACAATCAGGTCATCACGTAGTTCAAGGAGACAAAAATAATTTATTGGGATCGAGCCCGGCCTCAAGACTGCCTAAGTGTATCGGCCTCAGGAGAATCAGGTCTCGCGTAGCTCCGGACAAAGACTGAAGTTTTACAGAAGTTAATCACACTAGAGAATTTAGCCAGCGAGGCACATGGGCGTTTCTACCATACACAGAGAAATATGTCTAAACTCTGGCGGGGAGAATGCTGAGGATTCAAAATATACGGGGAACTCCGGGACATCTTCGGAAGGGTCCGAGACAAGAGACAAGTTTAAACAGACTGCACGACTCGATGGGGAGAATATTAAAAGATAGCTGTTTGGGCTGCCGATAGCTGACGGAAGGTCTTAGGATGTTTATGGCTACAGGGCGGAAATGGGTTCAAAACGTTGTTTTCAAGTCTGTATAAAAAGTTGTAAAAACTCCATCTAGAGCCGAAATCGGTTGTCTGCGGGCCCCGGGATACATTCGGGACAAATTTGTTGAGCAAATGCGATTTCGAAAAAATATGTAGGGTAATATGGTAATAAGTCGAAAAAAATTATGACAAGAGTCGGAAAAAAGTAGCCGGTGGTCCCTGCTAAATATTCGGTACAATATTAGGCCGTAAAAATGAGTATAGTTGACTCAGTTGACTTTTTAGTAAAAAGTTGAATTTTGCCGCCTGAAGCTCAAAAATGGTCTCTGGCGGGTCCCAGGTCGTCCCCTGTAGGGTTTATGGGTTGAAAATATGTTTTTGAAGTTCTAGGGCTGAAACGGCTGTCCGGATCCTATGTGGGAACTCAAATAGCACAACACGGGCCTGAAGGCCGTTCTGAAAAGTATCCAAAAATTGTAGTGATAATATGATATCATCATGTTGGGAGAAAATATTTTGATTTTATTGTGACCGAACCCTCATCGGGCTGCCTACATATCCTCTGCATATAAGGGGAATCAAGTCACTTCTTAGTTTGGACCTCGGTCCGATTTATGAAAATGTATTTGAATTCATTGAATTAATCTTGATGCTTTTATTTTTGGAGTTTTGTACCTCCTATCCGGACAGCTAGTCAGGTCAAGGTAAGCAATCTCAGAAAGTACCGGAAAAGACCCAGAAGAGTGGTAGAGTCACAAACGACCTGTTAGAAGGACCAGCTCCCTTTCAGCGTGTACGCTGTTTTGATAGTCTTTTGGTATTCCTTGCCTCAAACTTCAACAAGACTGATGCGGTGCACTGCAACATTACACATTTATATTATCGTAAATTTTATTGACTCATAGACTGATTGAATATAAATATGCAGTATTACGACATCCGAAACTAGACGCAGGCCCCACCCATGGGAAGTAGCCAGGCTGTCACAATTCTAAATGTCTACCAATAAGCAGGCAGTTATTGGTATCTGAAGTTGATTCACTTACAGACTCCCGACTCGAACCCCAAGTAGAGAATCGGATAGAGCCTCCGCTATATATCAGACAAAATCGTTCAAAATAATCGGCTATAACCTCCAGCAAAAAGTGGATGATTTCGACTCGGTACTCGGACAGAGTAACGACAGAACTAGATGATTTTGACTCGACACTCGAACAGATTAACGACACGATTTATGATCCAGATTCCTTTTGGCAGAAATCCGACAGCGGTTTCGCGTAGCCCTGACCACCGGTATTTCTTCTAGGATAAATCCGACAGAGCTTCAGTGTAGTATTTATATCCCGAGATTTCGCTTGGGAAATTCGGCAGAGCTTTCGCGTAACTCTGGCTACCGGTGCTTGTGACCTAGCTTTGTGTTGCAGAAGTGGTCGCTCCAATCGTAGGGCTAGTGAGAGGTTTACTTTACGGTAGGTAGGGGTGTAAGCGAACTGAGCCGTTCGCGAGCTTGGCTCGGTTCGGCTCACTAAGAGCTCGTTCAAGCTCTGTTCGTCAAATAAACGAATGAGCTCGAGCCCATATTTTCAGCTCGAATCATAAACGAGCCGACCCTGAGCTACACAATGCTTGGCTCGACTTGGCTCGCGAGCCGCGCTATATATATATTATATCACACACACACACACACACACACACACACACATATATATATTACAAATATTTTTACATTTTTACCACTTTCAAAGAAGTGCCATGTGTATCTGCCATTTGGGGGCAACAACACAGCACATGACCAGGTAAGTAGGTCCACCTCTTGGCTTTATAGAGAGAAAACTTCCTTCTTGAACAAAGTTGGGCGATGTGGGACAACTTCACCCCTTGAACAAATGCATTCCTACTTGCTACTTCCTTCCTTTTATCCCACATCGCCTGTGGAGAGAACCTCACAGCCAATGTATGGCTATAAATTAAAGAAGCCAGCAACCCTTTTTTCCTCAGCCATGTCAAGGCCTCCTGTAGTCTCAAGAAACCGAGCCTGGCGAGCCGAGCTCAAGCCTGTTCAAAAATTGGCGAGCCTCGAGCCTTGAATTTTCAGCTTGGTCCGAGCTCGAGCCTAGTAAAAATATTGCGAGCCGAGCTCGAGCAGCGGGAAGCTCGGCTCAATTACACCCCTAACTGTAGGGGTTTTGGCATTAGGACGTGCCTTTTGGTTTGGTTTGTGGGATTCTCTCTCTACCTCTAAATGACTAGAAAATAATGTTTTAACGATAATTAAAGGAAGGCGAGGTCTAGGGGTTTTCAACACACCCATAACCTAGGTAAATCCACTTTTCTTAATGATAACTCGGTCGAGTTACAAGACTAGATGTCTCAACTGAAAGACTTAACATTTAAAATCATTTATGGGGTTTGTAAATGGAAAGAACCTCATTTGTGCACTTTATCGAACACCTAGAGTACCATGATTCCAAGCATTGTGTGCGCGAAGTGATTTGCCTACACCCAATCAAAGAAGTTGATAAAACAAAGTTTAGATCAAAGTTTGAGTGATTTATCCATTCACAAAACCACAAATTTCACAAAATGAGTTTTAACAATGGAATAAACTCTTTGGGGCATTTTTACAAACACTTGGAGTGACATAGTTCCAAGCATTATATGTGGCAAGAGATCAAGTCATTGCCTTAATATAATCAAGGAGGTTAACAACTTCAAGTTTTGATACTTAAAACTGAGTTTAACCCAAAATCAAACAAAATCTTAAGATTAAATGTGAGAAAAGTGAGATCCATCTAAGTCATGAGATGTTAATCACCCCGTGACCAAGCCTTATGCAACTACTCACTCATACTTAAAGCAAAGATGGAAGGAATGAAGGAAACATGAAACATGACGAAAATGAAAATAAACTTGAGATTTGTATAGAATAAAGAGAGTACTACAACATTAATAAAGACAAATTATCTTGAAACTAACTAGGAAAGCTTGAATCTGAGAGAGAAGTTAGAGCAAACTTAGGTTACAAACTAAGGGAGGTAGAGAGAGAGAGAGAGAGAGTGAAAGTTAATGATAACCCTAAAAAAACTAAGTTTGGGGCTTATAAATTCCAAAAAAGTAGTCCTAAATAATTACAAAAGTGCCACTAGATATTTCTAATTCGGGCAAAAAAATCTGCCAAAAAGTGCAGCCAGTACCGGTAAGCACAAAATGTGGGTATCGGTACTAAAACTGACTGAATTGCAAGAAATTGGCTATCGGTACTAGCTGGAAAAAATGGTGATTCCCTTCATCTTGATCACTTAACCTTCCGACTTGTCATCGTGACCTCTAGGCTTTTTGAGCCTTGTTCAATGTTTCATTACTTGATTCCCGGGACTCGGTGGTAGAGTGTCACGTGGCATTGAGTGCTCAGGCACCCCTTGGTTCAACCATGGCGTCAAAACACGCCTTATTCTTACGATTAACTTATAGAGGACAAAAACACCACAATGCGCAAAATCAAACGATTAAAGCTATGATATGAATACGTGTGTGACAAAATGAGCGAGATAAGCCCCATTATTTTCACTTTTGGGGGCTTATCAACCGGCGTTTCTTCTCTAAGAAACCCAACAGAGCTATCGCCGTAGGCTAATGATTACTGAGTCCGGAATCACACTATGGCAAAAACTAGGGCCTGGCGAAACCAGAACTCAGAAGGTGTGCGAGGTGTGTGTAAAAACAATGGAGGGGGTGTGTCTTTATATATAGGAAAAGAGGAAAGAGGTAGCCTAGGGAATCCTTCCTTTATGGGGGAGTTTGCTTTGATTTGTGCGATGCAGTCCGTGTTCGCGTAAGGTTCTTTGATCCAGGAACGTCCAGGGAGGTATCCTCATGGTTTTGAGGTGTTCTGGAGTCGTGGCAGTGTCTGTTTTTCCAAATTATCCTTCAAAGATAGAGAAACATGATTGTCCGATTCTCGATTGAATTGGAGCGCTGTAAGCGATCGGAAGACCAACCAAAGTTCGATTGACCTGAAATTTTACAAGGAGTTTTAGTATGGTTAAAATGGAATTATCAATGGTTTAGATCTAAAAAATTGAGTCCTGATGTCCACGATCATGAAATCGGCTGTCTCGGGAAGCGTAATGTTCTCGAAAATAGCAAACGGGCTCGAAATCGCCCAAAACTTGACATGAGATTTAATTTCATCACTTGGAGCTTAAATATGAAATTTGGAATGATTTGGAGCTGTACAGACGAAACCTGAGTCTTCTGGCCTCATTCGCTTGTTTTTATCGGGTATAGGTAAAAGGACAGTGATAGTTCAACAATCAAATGTCCTCCGACATGGCCTGAACTGATCACTTAAAAATGTGAAAATGACTGCATCCAACAGTCTTGATGTTTGACTCGATGTCTCAGAGAAATAGCTGGCCGATTGGCCTACAAATGAGCTTCCGGGAGCTGATTTTTGTCAAAATAATAAAGGGAGGGGTATGGCCTCTTGAGAAAAGGCATGCCTGTCATCCAAGCTATGCACATGCAGATATTAAATATTGTTTGATATTTCGAAATTGACATTTGACTTACTGTGACATCAGTACTGCGTACCGTGCCGGGTTCCCTTTACCGGGAATCTCATGTTATAAACGGGGTAAGGCTATTTCTGATGTCTCATGATCCAAAGTCTCTTTCTTACGAGCGTCGATGTCATCAATATGTAATTTAAAATAGTACTCATAGGGATGACAACTAGTCTGGTTTGGATCTTGGGTTCTCTTTCCATACCTGTGGACACCCCGCAAAATTTCATGTTTCGGAAATGATTTCGATTTTTGGAGTCGCCACCCACGTTTAACCGTACCCGAGAAACCGGTTTGAAAATGACTCTTTTGCCCTTGATTTGAAAAAGTTTTTTTCTTTACAGGCCCATCGTTACCATGATTTTCCAGGTTCGGGAGCTAGGTTACGAGAGAGGAAGATTTTTAAGGCACCCCTCTCGCCCGACATAATGTCCGGTCTCTACTAAATGTTTAAGAGATTTCGAAAACATTAGATTAATAGACTTTATTCACGAAACAAAAGGGGAGCACATAAACATGATCATAAAACCATAATAGAAGTCGTGGATGCTTGTGTTACGTGTTGTGAACGCCCAATGATGATGAAGAATGATATGAAAAATAGCAGGAAAACATGACAGAATAGTGAACAAAGACCCAAAACAACTCCCAAAGACCCTTACACGAAGAATAATTCATGCCTCAGATTGCTCTCTGGGCGCCCAAAGCAGAGGGGTTCGGGTGCCCAGAGGAGGCTGGAGGCAGATCAATTTGCACTTTGGGCTCACATCTTAAACCAGCTTTGACCTTTGTTTCTTCTTTAGACTTGCTTGAAATGATATACAAGCTTCTGTACTTCAGATCTTCTCCCGAAAATCAAGTTTAAAAGATGGTTTGAGCTCGAAACCATGGTTTTAACATGTTTAGGGTAAAACAAGGAGGATCTAGACTGATTTCATGTAAGAAATGAAGTCCTTTATGCTTATGAACACCAATAAACTGATTTTGAAGTTGAGAGGAAGGTAAATGAGGCTTGGCTAGATGAGCCCAAAGAAGGACTCTTTGGGTGCCCAAAGAGATTGGTCTGGGCTACCTTGAGAACCCTCATTCACCTTCTGCCTTGCTCCACTTCATGCATGAAATCATTGTAAAATACCCCATGATAAGTGTTTGCTCAAAAATGTCCTTTTAAAACATGATTAAGCCTCCAAATCTACTTTAGATCTTATTTTAAAGAACATTAGGACCATAAAATCTATCTTTCAGCCCCCAAAACATGTTAGAAGTAACTTTTAATCAACAATATACCAATTTTAAGCTAAAACAAATAGTAAGAGATGAGGAATCTGGGTGCCCAAATGGGGAAGCTTTGGGCACTCAAACCATGTTTGGGTGCAGAGCCCTAGGCTCTTTTGTTGCACTTATGACCTTCCCAAGCCTTTATCTAGTACCAATAACTAGTAAGAACTGGGTGGTTTCCTTCAGAGAACCTTTTCAACACATTTTTGGGTAGACGAACTACCTTGGATGCTTGATTTTGTACTTGGGTGTAAGCTTAAGGTTAGTACAAAAGATTGGATGGGCTGGAATCTGGTTCACTTGAGTTGTGGTAGCTTGATTTAGGGTGGTTGATTTGGGTTGGATAAAAGAAATGTGTGTATTTTAGTTCTTAGATGGCAAATAGGTGGGTTTGATGTGTTTTGAAGATGTGAGGGAGTGGCAAAGGTTGAAGATGAATTTTCTGGGAATATTTTGACAGAGTAACAACTTACTTTCTCAATGGGTTGATCATCCTCTACAAATGGGGGTGATGGAGGTATTTATAGAGGATTAAGGGGTGGTTTAGGCCCTTACGGGTTGGTTTTAGGGATCCGATTAGGACACTCAAGCACCCCACCAACCTACACAGAGATACTCTGCATATACCAAATTAAAAAATCTCCCCCATGATCTTCCCGCTCAAGTTTATTTTTAAACACACGCAATTTGGAGTGAGGTTTGGGCGCCCAAAACAGTCTGCTTTGGGTGCCCATGGGGTACTTTGGGATCTCTTGTTTTTGTTTTGTGGTTTGTTTTGATGGATTTTGGTGTGTTTTGGTGGAGTTTCCAAGCATTTAATCAAGCTCTACGTGTCTTTATCGGGCTTATTTCATCCTCGGGAACGTCAAGGATTTTTAAAGGCTTGAATTGGGGTGTCTACAATACCCGATCTCCAAACTCCATGATCACTTCTATATCCGTACCCATTTTCAAATGGGGATACTCGAAAGCTACGGAACCCATACCCATATGGATAACGGGTAAAACAGGTATATCCAGTACCCAATTGCACATCTAAGAAAGACATTAATACACTAAGATATTTTATGAAAATGTAAAAGATAAAAAAAATTAAAGCAAAAAATACTCATTCCATATTAAAACCATGAAAATACTTTTTGTTTTCTTAAAAAAGTACTTAAGCAAAAAAAGAAGGGACATTTACCATCAGGTCACCCTTGGATCCCATAATTACCATCAGGTCAAGCCCAACTCTAAAAAATTCCCATCAAATCCCCAACCCGTATAAAAATGCCTAAATCATAGGGTACCCTATGAAAGTGCCTAAAATCCTAGGGTACCCTATGAAAGTGCCTAAACCACTAACCCTATAATAAGAAAGTGCACCCTAAACCTAAACTCTAGGGTACCCTACGACTAGGGTACCCTTATGACTAGGGTACCCTACGACTAAGGTACCCTATGAAAGTGCCTAAAATCCTAGGGTACCCTACGACTAGGGTACCCTATGAAAGTGTCTAAAATCCTAGGGTATCCCACGACTAGGCTACCCTACGACTAGAGTACCCTATGAAAGTGCCTAAAATCCTAGGGTATCCTATGACTAGAGTACCCCATGAAAGTGCCTAAATTCCTATGGTACTCTATGAAAATGCCTAAACCACTAAACCCTATAATAGGAAAGTGCACTCTAAACCTAAACTCTAGGGTACCCTATGAAAGTGTTGAAAATCCTAGGGTACTCTATGAAAGTGCCTAAACCACTAAAACCCTATAATATGAAAGTGCACCCTAAACCTAAACTCCAAAAAAGAGTGACTTACCTTAGTGGTAATTAAAAAAAATGACTTACCTTATTGGTAATTAGACATCTCTTTTCTAGACCTAGAGGTAATAATCCCAAAAAAGAATACCGAGTAATAAAACATGATCAAGCATTTTATACTTTTATATAACAAAGTTTACAAAACTAACAACAACGATGCGGGTTGATATAACAAATATATATATGACGAAGACGTGGGAGAATATGACTAACTAAATCTTAGTTTTTCTATTACTTTGGCCTAATTTTTTGTGACTTTTTGGAATGGTCTTTTTCGTTATTTTCTCTTTAATCTTAACCCAATTCTTATCAGATTTTTACATCAATTTTTTTGTTTCAACGAGAGCAATCGGAAAAATATAAAAATATAAACTAAAGTTAAATAAAGTACATATAGATGACGAAAAAGACCCCAGACTAATGGAGTCTTTTTCGTCGCTATATATGAACTTTTTTTTTAATTTTGATCTATATTTTTATACTTTTTCGATTCCTCTCGTCGAACCGAACAATATAACGTAAAAAAGAAAAACACTCTGATCTTCTAAGAAATAAGAAAAAATAACCAAAAAGAGCTTGTCAAAAGGCCCCCGTTAGGCCAAACCCACTCTAAATAGGTTTTTTTGTGGAACACCCTAAATAGATTTAAGACTTCTTTTTTGCAACATTTAAGTGCAATAGAGTCATTTTGTTCCCCATCTAATTTTTTTTTTCCCTTCTTGGATGGATCATGTACTTCTTATGTTGTTTGCTGGGGAAGGGCCACTTGTGGTTAGGATACTTTGACTTAAAGAAGCTTCAATGTGCAAGATGCTTTATTAGTATTATAAAATTAAAGACTACGGATAGGTTTTGGAAAAAAAAATTTAAGAAGAATTTTTGAGATAGTGTTTGGTTGGGTTTTTTAAAAGGAGAATAATGAGGTAGTGGTTAGAGAGAGATAGAGAGAGAAATGAAATAATAACGGTAATGAGATAGAAGGCAAACAGAGTTGTAGCTTTAAGAAAGATTAAGAAAGATTAAGAAAGAGAAAAACCGAAAACATCCCCTCCGAAGAAACAAAAAAACGCTGACGCAGGGGTACTTATGTCAACGGAAAAACAAGGGGTACCGATCCCCCATTTGTGCATTGCGTACAAACGGCCTTGGGGACTCACTTTTGGGTCCCACACGAACGATCCAAGCCGTTCATTCATCTTAGATTGAAATTCCAAGGGCCCCCCCTCACCTCAATCGGACGTCTGTAAGCGGTTTCATCCAAAATCACCCCATTTCATTCATCTTTAATCGTTCGTGCAGGACCCAAAAGTGGGTCCCTGAGGCCGTCTGTAGGGAATGTGTAACGACCCGGATTTTCGTAAACAAAAATTTCGCTTAATAAATAAATTATTTATTTTAATTTTCGGTTTATCGGAATATTTTTCTATTAAAATATTATTTTATTCTTTTAATTCGAGTAAAGGAAATTCTAGCCATGTTTATGCGCGTACGAGACCGAGTAACACATCCGTTACACTACTGTAGCACCCGGGAATCGAACTTAATACCCGAAACCTACCCAACTACCTCCATTACTTCACTCAACCAACTTCGGTACGCCATGGAGAGGTCACCTCCACACCTTGGAACTTGGTGAGTTGACCAAGTTAGAGAGAGAGAGAGAGAGAGAGAGAGAGAGAGAGAGAGAGAGAGAGAGAGAGCCTCGGGGAGAGAGAGAGAGATGCCGAGAGAGAGAGAGAGAGCTCGGTAGAGAGAGAGAGACAGAGTGGTGTGTGTGTGCTTATGTGTATGCATGCAAGTACAATGCACATGCAAGGATTTAATGCAAGTTCACTTGCACAAGTAATGGGTGATTGAGGGAAGTTTCCTAAGCCAAGGTTTTGTACCCAAAACTAGTTAGAATAAGCCTTACTATTTTTAGAGTAACCTACACATACCCACACAATACATGCATTTGAGCACAATATACACAACCTAGACCTAACCAAACTAGGCCTTGGCTTCCAAGTAAGCTAGGGACATACTTCCTTAATTTAGGGAAGAATATTCCCACCTAGTTATAGCTAGTTAGGGCTACCCTTAGCCATTTAATGCATCCACATGCACATTGGGTGAATTTGGTCCTAAAAACACCCCGTAACAAAGGTGACCATGCAAAAACCTACACATCGGGAGGTATATTTTCCCCCCACCATTGTTCCTACGTTGGCTACATTGTATTTACCCAATTTGGTTCATCTAGCAAGCATCTAGACCCTAGAAACCTAGATTCCTAGCCTAGATTCCTACCTAAACCTAGATTGCCACCTTGGTACTTGCCATGTGCCAATTCAATGCACATTCATCACCCCACCACTTGAAACTTTCGGCCCACATAGTGTGTGTGTACCGAAATTTTTTAAAGAAGGGAGAGAGGTCTCTCTTTGGCTATAAATAGGCCTACCAATTGTTCTTTGGTCCACTTTTATCCTTTCCCTATTTGTTTGCCTCCAAATTCCCAACAACCAACTATTCCTACCACCTTTTAGCCACCTTATTTTAGTCCTAATTAGCTACTTACTAAGTTAATTAGTGAGTTAGCTAGGTAGATTAAGAGTTTTCTACACCAAAGGATTGCTAATCGGCTTCCGGTTTACACCCGGGAAATCAAGGTAGTTTACTAAACTACTCTTCTAATTAGTAAATTCTAGTTCTATTAAGTGGTTCTAATTTAGTTTCTAAGCATGATTTTAGAGTTTGATCAATTCAATTTATGCATGTGTTAAAATTGCTAAGCATGTTTCTTAGTAAAATTATAAGTGGATTTCTTGTTAAAAGATGAACAAGAATATTTATTAAGTTCTAATTAGTATAGTTCTTCATGAAATTAGAAGTGGATTAGTAAGATAGAAGTAATTAGAAGGTGATTAGAAAGTGTAGACACCCCGATTTTGAACCCAGGATGCGCTCGAGCATTCCCGATGATGAAATAGACCAATCGTGCATACCTCGAGGCTAAGAACAAGGCTTGAACTCACCGAACCACCCTAAACCATTCTAAACCCTCCTAGAACAACCTTAAACCAACCAAAATGACCAAAATACCCTTCAAACCATCCATAAACCTCTTCAAAATAAACCCAATCTTGGACCACCTTCTAGTACATTCAAAACCCTCTTTTTTGATATATAATATGTCCCAATCCGTTTTGAAATGAGGGAGATGTATCTGTTTTACCAAAATGACTTGTTTTCCAGACCTTCTGAGGGTAAAATGGTCACATACTTGGATATACAAATTATCTTGGGTTCAAACCACTTGGGTTAGAAAGTACACTCAACAAGCTTTCCAACGCTTCAAACCACGCACGAAACGGAGTTCGGTAGCACCCGGGGCGGCCCTGCAAAGTTTTACCTTTTGAGCAGCAGCCTTGAGCGCTCAAGGCCCCAACCTTGAGCGCTCAAACCCTAAAAAAACACCTTGAGCGCTCAAGCCCATGGCTTTGAGCGCTCAACTCTGTTCCAGATCGTTTTTACGAGAATATTTAATAATGATATTCCACTTTGCAAGAGGAGCGTCTACCTATGTTTTCTACTGCCTAAATACACTTCCTAGACCCTTGAACATCTCCTCAATCACCCCCCAAACCCAATTCAAAAATTAAACTCATTTCTCTCCCATTTCTCTCTCTATATAAACCTCCTCCACCCTCTTGGCTGATCACACACACTCTCACACCCTTCATCAGACCTCTCCACTCTCTCTCATCACTTCAATCACGTTTTAGCCTCTCTCTCCTCCATAGCCACCATCCTCCATCATCTTCAACCTCCAAAACACCCAAAAACCTTCTAAAAAAAGGCCTACAATACATGGGTCTTTGAGAAACCAACTACAACAGCCCCTCTCTACTGTAATCATCCATCAATTGCAGCTCCATCATCCAAAATCCAGTAAACCCACTTGATCATGCCAAAAATGGTCATTTGAGCCCAAATACACCCCCATTCACTCAATCAATCATCCAATCAACCCTACACTCACACTCCTCTCTCCCAAAATACCTCAAATCAAGCCTATATTCTAAGCCACTACTCAATCATCCATCAAAACCCCAAATTCAAGCCTTGATCAAGCCAAAAGGTAGAAAATCATGTGAGAAATCACTGTTTTGGTCTTGCTGAGGGAGACCAGTGGGCTCATTCAAGTTCCTCATACTTGAAATGAGCCTACAAGGTCTGAAAAGTATCAAGAAAAGCATTTTATTTTGGTAGGATTGAGCGCTCAAGCCCAAGGCTCTGAGCGCTCAATCTGTTTTCTAACAGCTTACAAATCTTGTTCTGAGCAAACCATAATCATTGATTTGGGGTGGTTTGATCATCCAAAGTCATAAAATAGCAGAATTTGGCGACCTGGAAGTGGCTTGAGCGCTCAAGGCCTTACCCTTGAGCGCTCAAACCCCAACAGAAAGTCAGTCACAGTGTTTCAGCCATAACTTTTTACTCCGAACTCCGTTTTCAACGTATTATATATCAAAACGTAGATAATTTGAAGGGCTACAACTTTGTAGTTTTATGTTTTTCTCATTTCTATATCAAAACCCTCCAAAACATGCAAATAGTGTCGGAAAGACAAATAATTTTGTTCAAAATGGTGTTCTAAGTCCTATTTCTCTCTTTCATTGTTATTTTCTTTGTTTATATCATTCCACCATCGCATTGTACATTGCACAAGCATCCACCATCACTTGGTTCGTATTTGAATACTTGTTTATGTGTTTTCCCATCCCCGATTCCTTATTTTTGTGAACAAATCAAATTTCAAATATTTCCAAAATCCCACAAAATGTTGAGTAGAGACCGGTTCACGGACCGGGCGAGAGGGGTGCCGTAAAACCCTTCCCCTCTCGTAACCAAACCCCCGAATCCGAGAAATCTTTGGTTTCACGATGGCTAGTAAAATCTTTTTCAACGGGCAACGAGTCATATTTTTATCGGTTTCTCGGGTTCGGACCTAAAATCCGGGTGGCGACTCAAACAATCACAATCTTTTCGAGCGCGAACCGCACCGTTTTCCAGTGGGCCGTCCACAGAAAGTAACTAGAAGTGATTAGAAGTTAATTAGAAGATGTGTGTTGTTTTTCACTAGACAAGGTTCTAATATTATTATGTTAGTATTTCTTGGAAGAATTAGTTAATCTTGGTTGATTAACTCATTAGTTGATTGTTTGAAGGGTTGTTCTTAAATAAGTGGAGTAATTTATTTTTATGATGAATTTGTTCTTATTAGAAAGAGATGCTATTGTTTATTTTTGGTAAGAAAGTATGGAGTTTTATTTAATAAATATGAAAAGAGGATTTTTCATAATTGATTTCTAGAAAGATTGTACCAAAATATTTGTGAGTTTATTTGATTAAATTTTCTAGAAAGAAAATTGTGACTTTTCTAGATAGAGGAAAATATGTTTTATTGGAGTTTATTAAAAAGAGAGTTTTTCTAGAAATATAAAGAGTATATTTTTAGAGATTAAATGTTTTAGAGAATTCATAAATTAGTGGAGTTAATTTATGACAAGGAATTTCTAGAAAGGGAGTTTGTGTTTAATTATTTTTAGAAAGAGCAAGTTGATTAGTTTATTTCTTTTGAGAGAAATAAAATAGTTTTGAAAGAGGACAAGAAAGAAATGGGACTTTTTGGGTGAGAAATATATTTTATTTGAGAGAATTGGAAAATATTATTTTTGGGAAAGTTAGTATATTGAGGTGTATGATTTTATGTGGGAAAAGTTTCTAGAGGAAACAATATATTTTAGAGAGATGGAATATTTTAATGCATGATTTTATGTGAGAAATGTGTATTTGAAGAGATATGAATTTAGAGAAAATTATGGAATATTGCATGAGCATGATTTTGTGCATGTGGCACTGAGCACGTACGGGATACGTTACGTCACCGGACGTGAAATTGAATAACTGTTAATGAGAAAATAGAGATGAGAATGAAATGAGTTTGAAATGAGAAATGAAATTTTCGAGAAATGAAATGAGATTTTCGGGAAATGAAATGAAATGAGATGAGATGAGATGATTTGTTGCCACCTCAAATTCGCGGAGAGAATTTGGAGGAATGGTATTGATTGCGGTAGTGCAGCGAAAGCGCCACCTCCAGTTCGCGGAGAGAACTAGGATGTTGGGCTAAGCGTGCACAACACACGGTGAACGGACTTGCAAACAGGCTGTTAAGTTCGGTGATGCAAGACGGCCGAGACTGTGTCGTGTGAGTCGCGGGGTGGTCGGACCATGCAAACAGGCTGTTAAGTTCGGTGATGCACGATAACCGAAACCTCGAGCGGAAAGGTTGGTACCGTCAGCTGAGAGGAGGCGGAAACGGACCAATAACTTTCGGAGTGATGGGAGATAATGAAGTTTGAATAAGAATGCCGAGAGAGGCACTGATATGAGAAAACCGATTTTTGGGAAAACGGATTGATAAATGAGTTAAGTTTGAGAAACTGACGAGATAGTATTATTTTGAGAAAATGACACGTGGCACAGTTCGAGACACTGTTATGAGATATTGTTATCTGCGCATGTTTACTCTGATCCGTATAGACACGCATGATTTATTGCATGGTTTACTGTTCACAAGATTTATATACTGTTCATGAACTTATTGTTCTAGAATTGCTACTTAGACGTTTAGCATAGTGAACTACTGGGCTTTGCTCACGGTGTTGCATTCATGTAACCCTGGCATAATACCATGATGTTGCCTGTGCGATTCAGACGTATTATGTCAGATTATCTAGATGGACAGGAACAGTATTGTGGAAACCAGTCCTATGGAACAGGAGGTGCTGCCGGAATGGGGAATGACCCGGCGCAGGGATAGACGAAGACCTAGAACCACCCCGGTTATTATTTATATAGTGTTTGAAGACATTATTATTTGTATTGAAGTTTAAGGATTAAACTTTATTATGGTCTGTAATAATAATTAACGTGCCCAAATTTTGGGGGCGTTACAGAATGCACAGATGGGGCATCTGTACCCATAGAAGCGTTCTTATGTCAATTCGTCTTCTATAAAGATCAACAGGACCGGCCCTGGCCTAAAACAGGAAGTGTGGCCGCTTTAGGCCCAATACATTAAGCAAAATTTAAGGGCCCATACCAATACAACACATTTATATTATATATTCATGTTTTCCCGAGACATAACTGAAGGAATGCTTTGGCCTTAGTGGTCAACATGAAATCTTAAAAACCAAGAGGACCTTGGCGAAACCCATTAGCTCTTTTTGGCCGAACGATCCTTTTTCTTGGTTTTTTTATTGGATTAATCTATTAGTCCTACATATTCTTTTCTCTCATTTTTCTATTAGATCAGTATAGTACACTTTCATCTTTTGTAGATGTTAGTGAACACTAATGTTCAAATCTTTGCCACACCATACAGGGTTTGATAATTTTTTAATTAAAGAATTACTCTAAGGTCCATTATAGCTTTTTGTAACATGTCTAGTCCACTCTTAGTTCTATAACTCCTCTAATCCATCTTTTTGCAATTTCAAAGGTGTAAGGTCCACTCTCCATTTTTAATAGACAAATGTACCCTCACATTAAATTTAATACATAATATACTTTCATAGGGTACCCTAAGGTTTAGGTTTAGGGTGCACTTTCATATTATAGGGTTTTTAGTGGTTTAGGCACTTTCATAGGGTACCCTAGGGTTTAGGCACTTTCATAGGGTACCCTAGCGTTTAGGGTGCACTTTGCTATTATAGGGTTTTTAGTGGTTTAGGCACTTTCATAGGGTACCCTAGGATTTTAGGCACTTTCATAAGGTACCCTAACAAAAAAAAAAAAAAAACATCAAAATTTGGAGGGACAATAGCTCTGGTCGCACAATAAAGACAATAGCCCTATATAATAGCCCTGGACAATTGTCGTGCTTCAAGATGGTGGGGCCACATGTTGCATTTACCAACCCATCAAAATCAGGTAAGGCCGGATGGGTTTTGCCTTTAACCGAGGGACTGACGCGTGAAAATCCTCTGAACGACTGACGCGCACAATGTCGCCATCACCCCTCAGGGTTTTTCTTTTAACCGAGGGTTTTTTTTGTCTTTTGCTCGCGCGTGTGGACTGCTTCTGTTAGGAAATTATTGTGTGGACTAGAAGTGTTAGAAAATAGCTATAGTGGACCCTATAGCAATTCTCCCTTTTTTAATTTTCTTTTGTTTATTTCTATTTTACCTTTAACTTTTTATATCAAATTCACAAGTAATACAAATTTGACTATAATTAAAACAATACTATAATTTATTTCCATTCAACAAACTTTGATAAAAAAAAAAAAAGTTAAAGAATTCTCTTATTGTCATAAATATTATCTTACAATTAAAGTTAATAATAGAATTAGTTTGAGAATGAGCAAGACTTGGTATGTTTGATTCCTTTTGTTATAATGGTACAAATTCTTTTAGAAGTTTGTTTTAGTTAACTTATGAATCTAAAATACCATGTTTGACAATTAAAGTTAATAATACAATTAGTTTGACAATGAGCGGGACTTGTTATGTTTGATTCCTTTTGTAATAATGGTATAATTTTTTTTAGAAGTTTGTTTTAGTTAACTTACAAATCTAAAATACCATGATTACTATTTTTTACTTATCTTAGTCATCTATATTGAATTTTAAAAAAAACAAAACCGAGTGTTTTTTTTTGTTGAAAAATTCGCTTTAAGCCTCTATAATCTTAGGGCCGACCCTGATAAAGGAGGCCGCGGCTTTTGCTGACCATGGTAGGGGAGTTCTTTATAAAAAAGAAGAACGGGAAATTCTAAGCCGGTACCCTTTGTAAAAACCCGTAATTTTAAATAATTTTTCCAGAAATAATGTTGGGGAAGTGTGAGACATGTTTTAAAGTGCAACATGGGGTCAATGTGAAGTGAGTATGTGTTTTGGGGTGTCTTTAAAACTTGTTAGAAACATGAGGGGTTTAAGTGAGAGTGTATACACAATGTTAGGGTCAGATTTTTTTGAGCATACACACACTCTCCTCTCCCCTCTACACACCGACTCTCCCTCTCTCTACTCTTCTCCTACATTTCCTCCATTTCTCCACAAAATTCACACCTACACACCTCATCTCTTTAAGATTCAACTTTATTTCCGTCATCTACGCGTGATTTGGAGTCCGGGCATTCTTGGAATCACCTTGGAGGAGCTCATTTCGGTTGGGTTTGCAAGAACAACCTAGGGTTTTCTTTCCTCTCTCTATTGGAGCTAAACCACTGAGGTAGGGGACCTATTTCTACCTTCTCTAAGTGTATATAGTTTGAATCATTGCATGTTGTTCATCTTTCCCCATAATTTCTTGTTTAGATTGAACATCACCATGAGAATTGAGTTGAATTTGAACTTGAGTGAGTTTGATTCTCCACACATTTGTTGGGTTGATCTTTGAATTAGTGCTTAGACATGTTCATTTGTTGTGATTTGGAACCTCACATTTGACTTGGATTGAAGCCCTCATCATTTTGAACAAAGCTGTCAAGATTTCACTCATAACCCAGGTGGATCAATCCACCCTTAGGGTTGCATCGATCCAAACTCTCTGTTGGCACTTTGAACCATAGTGGATCGATCCACTTGCTGTCTGGATCGATCCAAAACCTTTTGATTCACCTTTGGAACATGGTGGATCGATCCATCCTTAGGGTTGGATCGATCCAGAACATTCTGACCATGATTTTGGCATTGTGGATCGATCCACTCATAAGTTGGATCGATCCAACCTCCCTCACTTCACCAAAACTTGTTTTCATCGATTTGGTCGCTTGTTCGTGCTCGTGCTTGTACTTGGCATATCCATTCCCCATATCTCGAAACTTATTGGAAAACACCTCCCTAGCCTATCGTGGTACGTTTTATGTTTTGTCTTGGTTTCTCACGTTCTTGGACACGTGTTAACTTCGCCACAATCGATACTCTACGTGTTTTTGAACTAAATGAATTACATGGAAGTTTTGGACACACGATGGTTAAATGGATTTTTGAAAATGGTGATCATTAATACTAGGGCCACCGTTTGGTGCGTCCCTGGCCATGGGTGCACGGAGCTCACGAAATCCGGCAGGGGTGCACGGAGCCAACGAAATCCAGCAGAGAGATTTATTCCCTATTAAAAACAAGTGGTTCTTTGTGAAGTGTTGAAAAATGAAATGTTTTATGAAAAATACGATGTTTTGATGAAATCGAACACAAGACACGAATTGTAACGGTTATGAGAAAATCGATGGACACTTGGGTACTGGTTGGGCATTTGGGTATCTCGTGGACACTTTATCATTTAGTCGATCAATCATAGTCCTTATTAATCTACTCATTCATGTTTATTACCCTTTCTCGTGCATCTTTCATTCTTTATACCCTTAGCGATAGTAGAAAAGTTTCCTACTGAGCTAGTGAGCTCACCCTATCATTTTAAGGTACTTAGCAAGGCGTATGATTTGGATGCTTGGATTGTGGATGCATGGCATGAAGTTCATTTGATCATGAAGTTATTTTATCCTCTCCACATTTACGATATTTTTGGGAGATGCTCGTGTAACTTCTATTTCTTCAATTTTTTACAAAACTTGATATATGTAATAACTCTAAAACCTTTGTTACTTATGCATGGGTACGGGTGCCCTTGATTTGAGACTCGTTGAACTTTGACTACGAAATTGTACATTGACTTTGACTTTTCTAAGGGAAATTGTTGACTTTGGTATTATCCTATGCGAAAATTGTATGTATTTTGGTTATTAAAATTGAGAGCGTGACACCCTTTTTTGGTGTTTTGTCCCATCCAAGCACTTTAATGTGTTTCACTTCCATAAAAACCCTCACACTCACATGCGGTGCGGGTCAACAGCCTTTTAGCCCCCTCTCTCTCTCTTCTTTTCTTCTCTATCCTTTTCTGAAACACAGACACACACACACACACACACACACTCTCTCTCTCTCTCTCTCTCTCCTCTTTTTATCTTTTAAAACTTTAAATTTTTATAATTATTATTTTACATATCTATTTTTAATAAAATTTAATTTTTTTAGAACCTACTCAACGACATCTACCAAACAAGACCCATATTGAATATGAAATTATGTGTACAAAAAAAGATTTTTTTGAATGTACACTCCTCTTTTTGGAAGATGTGAATTCTTTCATTTTGGAAGATGTGAATTCTGCATTTGAGGGGTGTGAATTCTTTCATTTCGGGGTGAGTTTGTGTAGATGATATGTGAATTCTGCATTTGAGATGTGTGAATTCTGTAATTTTTGGAGAGTGTGAATCGTTCAGAAATGCAATGAATTCTTTCCTTTTGGAAGGTGTGAATTTTTTCATTTTGGGGTGTGAATTGTATATTTTTTTAGGGTGTAAGTTGTGTAGAGGATGTTTGAATTCTGCATTTAAAGTAGGTGAATTTTTTATATTTTTTTATTATTTTGGAGGGTGTGAATTATGTATTTTGAGGTGTGTGAATTGTGTATTTGTGTAAATTTTAGTCCTGTGAATTCTATGCTATGGAGGGTGTGAATTGTGTGATAAGGGGTGTGAATTCTGGAGGAAGCGTGAATTTTGTATTAGAGGGCATAAATAATTATTTTATTGTGTACATATTTTCATATTCGATGTCGATCTTGTTTTAAAGATCTCGTCGAGTAGGTTTCAGATGTATAAAGTTTATACAAAATAAATGGGTATAATAAAAGTTATTTTATTTTGAAATCTAAAATGAGAGAGAGAGAGAGAGGTCTGCTTGGTGGTATAGGAGAGAGAAAATATTAAGTGGGTCAATGGGTGCACGGAGAGAGGGTTGAGGCGCGCGTGAAAAGGGTCTAAATGGAAGAGGGTGACGCGGGGCCTAGATGAGAACACCCTCCCAAAAGAGGGCCGGCCTGAAGAACTCTAAAGAAGTAAAAGACGGGGGCTGTATCGCCTTGAAATGGATGCACCGTGCAGGTCCCCAAAACTACTCAGTTTCGGGGAGAATCGAATTGCTTTTTGCAGCCCACTTAGGCCTTTTACTCCTCTCCTTATCGTGCAACTAGGATTGGTTTACGTGTGGCCCACTTAGGGATCCGATACCAACAATGTCACCCCCTCATTTTCAATAACCAAAATCCAAAGTATAATCCACGTAGGAAAAGTCAAAGTCATGCACATCTTTGTTGAAGAGTCAAAGTCAAATATACACTTCCAAATACAAGTTCCACATGTCTCTTACCAAAGGGTACCCGTACCCAAGTACTTAAGTATCAAAATAATTTAAAGTTGTTACATATTTTGAATATTGTCAAAAGATTGAAGAAAATTAAAGCTACATATTTATCTTCCAAAAATACTAAGTATGAAGATGAGAAAATAACTTCATGATCATATAATCTACATGGCATACATTCACACTCCAAGCATCCAACTCATGTGCCTTGCCTAGTTTCTGAAAATGATAGCGCGAGCTCACTAGCCCAATAAGAAAACCATTCTACTTACGCTAGGCGTATAAATATGATAAGTGCACCGGAATTAGAAATAATATGAATGAAATGAGCAATGTATGTTATGGGAGGCTAAAATAATTTATAGGTGACCACAAAGCACCCAAGTGTCCATCATTTTCCTCTTAACAGTTGCCAAATCGTGTCGTGTGTCCAAAAGCGTGTCCACGTGTCAAATTTTCACCAAAATACCATGGTAGTCATAAAACACTTCATTCCCAACATTTCATAAAAGTATCCATTTATTTTTAATAGGGAGTTAAATCCCTCTGTCGGATTTCGTGGGCTCTGTGCACCCTTTAATAAAACCATTTTCATCCATTCAAAGCATATCATTCAGCAGAACATTTCCATGTATCACATTTGGTTCAAAATGCCACAATTTTCGTCAAAAGTGTCAACCTACCCAATGTGGTGCATGTCCATTTCGTATCGTTATGTGTTCAACCATTTCACGTATCAAAATCTAATTTTAATGATCATAAAAATCAATTTGTGGGTTATCTCAAGATTAGAGATCAAATACACGATGATATGAGCAAACGGAGACTAACCAAGCATCAAGGAACAAACCGAAACAAAATAAAATTTATGAGTAAATTGATGGCTTTGTCCGGACCAAGCCCACTAAGGTCCGAACAAAGGGGATAGATTGCACAAAAAATCTGACAGACGGCTTGTCTGGACCAACCAAACCCTTGTCCGGACAAAGGGGACAGATTGTGAAGAAAACTTGACAGATTTTTCCCAAAGGGAGGAGATTTCAACCCAAGGTCAACTTTGATGGTTTAAGCTCAATTTAGAGATGTCAAGCAACAACTAAACATGGAGGAAGAGGAAGAGTAAATCATCAACTAAATGAGCAATTTACCAACCAAGTGTATAGATCAAGAATCAAACAAGAAGGAAACCCATTTCAATGGTGAAAAACAAGTTTTACTAAAACTTGGTGGCCAACAACAAGGTATATGCTACAAATCAACTAGATACAACTAGAGGAAGTAGAAATGTGTTCCCTACCTCAAAGATTGAGCTTAAAATGGGTAGAAAATGGAAAACCCTTGCTCTTGAAGCTCCCAAACTCAAAAATGCAAGCTCCAAGTGAAACCACGAAGACTTGGACTCCAAATTATGAGTAGAAGATGGATCTTTGGTTGGATGTTGAAGTATTTGAGTGTGGAGGGTTGATTTGGTGGCGGATTTTGAAGAATTTTTGAGAGAGAAACAAGAGAGAGATGGCCTGCCCATATGAGGGAGAGAAAGATGTGATTTTTTTTTTGAAAAAAAAGCCCTGACTAAAGTGTATATACACCCCCCTATATTACACATACACCCCTCATGTTTCATATGCATCTTAAAGACACCCAAGTGCATTCTCTAACTCCACAATAACCCCATTTTACTCAGTTTGCATTTCCTCACATTTCCTCAATATTATTTCCGGAATAATGCATAAAAATACGGGTCCTTTTAAACAATCTGAGCCTACTATAATATTAAAAATAATTATTCAAAAGGCCTTGCAAAAAACTGAGCTCAATCAGATAAATATAAGTAATTGATTGAATCTTTCAATTTTTCATTCAAAATTGAGGATCTTGTATAATAAATTAAAATTTTAAAGGAATGTACAACATTTTGTGCATGTTCTCCCCATGATCAAAACCACAGATATTGTATGGCTTGTTGATAAGACCATTCAATTAAAAAATGTTGGAAAACTATGCAGAAAAGCAATTTTGAATTTGATAAATTCTGAAAATTAATAACAGGAAAAAGAGAAAACACAAAAACAAGCCAGGGCCTGTATTTTACACGGTTTCCTTAAAGCAAATTCGCCGCCTCACCATGGGTGTTTGAGGCGTTGATCGACGTTTGCCTCCCAGGATACAGTGGCTACAAACGATCAATCGGTAACACCTACCGAATCACCTTGTCGAACGAACTAGTGTCTGTACTATTCTCTCGAAGGGAAAATGCTACAATACACACTCTCTATTTGGGTGTGTATCATATGCACCCCTATAAAGTTACAAATTGATTAATAAAAGTTACGATTTTTTTTAATAAAAGTAATGAGACACAAAAAAATGTTATGAATCATAAAAAATGTTATGAATCACATTGCTGAAAAGTTACGAAATACTAAAAAAATGTTACGATTGGCATTGAGGTGGCACAATATGGAGAATACCATACCCCACATGAATGAAATTGGTAGAAATTGACACCAAAGACAATAAAAACTCGAAGAGAGAGTATAACAGATCAACTCCGCGTAGGATATGTAGCTTTTGGCCTTGAACCGTCCCTTGTGAAGACCTATCGGGTTTACTAGCTTATCGGTGTGCGGTCCTGCTTTGAACTGTTCTGCCATTTGTGTAAACCGAGACAATAGGAATCACACGGAACACACCTAACATTGTTCTGTTCTCACTATCGTGTTCGTTTTGGCTGTGAACACTCTCCTTGGTTCTACATGTATTTTCTCGAGAATGTTGCCAAAATTCTCAAAGAAGCGGCCCCACTTCATACTCACATAGGTGAACTTCTTATGAAGGGTATCCTGCTATACCCCGCTTGGTAACCCGACGCATAAGAGTCACTAAAAGCAACGCTTAACCTAATTCCTTTACAGGTATCACCGTTTCACACCATATGAATGGGCAAGAGATCTAATCTTCTTAGTGATCGATCTTGGCTACTTGTAAAAGATAGTCTCATCGAACCTAGATCTGGGATCTTCAGTCAGCTAGGTTGGCTACGCCCACGGTAACTATAATAGCTATAACCCCATTCCCCTCAATATTTTATCAACTAGCTATCTCTTTTAATTCTTTGGTTAGTGGATCCGCGATGTTGTCCTTTGACTTCCCATAGTCAATAGTGACAACCCCCATTTGAGAGTAGTTGTCAAATAGTATTGTGTCTATGACCAATATGTCTAGACTTACCATCATTCATGTACAACTCATTTAGTACATCAAACTCTCAATTATTATCCGAAAATACTCTAATTGAGACACACCTCTCCCCACAGTTTTGGATAAGTGGAGAGTCATGCACACAAGGGACCGATATGTACTGCATAACTGATCAAACACACAGTTAATGGTCGTTAGGCCTATTTTCACCTTTGTAGGTGTAGGTACAATCACTTTCACAACACACCCCCACATTCATAAGAACTTGTAGGAAGATTTTGGCCAACTTCTTTGCATGGTACCTCCTTAAGGCCACATAGCAATATTCAATGCTATCATAGACAAAAGTAAAAAATTACTTATTGTCAACTCGTGTGAGGACAAACTTTAAATAACACACCTCAATGTGGATTAAATTCAAGGGTTTGGTGCTTCTTTCAACTAATTGATAAGAAGTCTTAGCCACTTGAACCCTCACAAAGGCAACCACTTGCCTATCATGCTCATTTCCTAATGAGAGGAACAAGTTCCCGTAGGAACCTCTACTATTGGCACACCAAATAGCTATGGCAAGACCATCATAGGTATTCCCCTTTTCAGACCCATTTCACATTTCCATCAACATACATTCATAAATGTAAATGATAGTTGAACAGGGTTAGGGTTTTCAGATTTTGGGCGATTAGGGTTCAGGTCGGGTTTGGGAAATAGGATGGTTTTGAAGGAGGATCAATGGACGATTGATTGGTTATGGTATTTCTGGTGCTTTGGGTTTGTGGGAACAAATCCAAAGGCTTGAAAGGTGAGAATTTGGTCGGAAGAGTATAGACCGAACGTGATTGACAACTGCCATGAACTTTACTTGAGTCTCCTTTTCCACTCGAAGGTGAAGAATTGAGAAGGTGAAGAATTGAGAAGGGATTGACCTCTGTTTGGTAGTAATGTCTTGCTCTTCTTCAGTATTTCATTAGAATCTACAGCTTTGGAACCTAATCCTTCACAAAAATGAGACCGTATCTTCTGCCATTTTAGGGTTTGCTCAAAATCCTAGAGAGAAGGAGGAGACTCTCTCTAACCCATTTTCAATACAGCTTTTAATTCAAAATAGAAAGTAAAATGTGATAAACCGCCGAGGGGATTTCAAATAAAGTACAAGTTTCTTTTTTTACAAACCTTAATAAGTTGATTATCTGCACGCTCGACACCCAACTAAATAAAGGAAAATAGAAGAGAAACCTTAAGAAGAAAAATCGGACAAAGTGAGAGAGATTGTTACCGAGACGGCCGTTTTCGGTTGTGACCTTTTAACCGATCATTAAACTCTTAGATCCAAAAACTCGAAATTCAAAAGAGAGATAATATTTAGAACTTGGCAAAGTAGAAAACTATAAATGTCACAAGATAAACAGGAGAGACAAGGTGAGGGACTTACCAGCGTTGCCGGAGTTTGAACTATTCTACCGCAAAGTTGCAGCAATGAGCTGGTTTGAGATGGTGGTGGGATTCAGAAAATTGAATCATTCCACCCTATGGAAATCCTGATCAAGCAAACAATCACAGTGCCTTAAATTATTTTTAATTAAAAACAGAAATTAAATTGTCATAAACCACAGAGGAGATTTCAAATAAAATACGCGTTTCATTTTCTAAAACCAGAACAAAATAAGTTGATCATCTGCACCTCCTAGCTCACTATTGTTCGCTCAACACCCAACTAAACAAACGAAAACCAGAAAAAGAAAAATTGGATAGAGTGAGAGAGATTGTTTCTGAAGATAGTCGATTATCGTTGTGACTTTTTGGTCGATCATGTCAACTTTAAGATCCAAAAATTCAAAATTCAAAAGTGATACAAAAGTTAGAACTTAGCAATAGAAAAAACTAGGGACAAATACCACTAGATCAAACTTTGAAAAAATAATTCCCACCGGATCAACTTCTGATTTTTTATTTTCCCTTTTATAGGGTCAAACTCAAATTGCCTAAACCCTAAATCCAAAACCCAAAGTGCCTAAACCCCAAAACCAAATGAAAAAGCCTAAAACCCAAAGCCCTAGGAAATATCCTAAACTTCTAAAACCTATGAAACCGTATGATACTCTTAGTGCCTAAACCCTAAAAAACATTGACCTAGGACTAATGTGAGTGGTTGTATTGGTTTTCAAAAAAAAAAAAAAAAAAAAAACAAAAACTTGACCTAGTAGGAATTAAGATTCAACCCCTTAGACCTAGTGGTAAGGTAATTTTCCTAAAAAAAAATAGATATATGGCATAAGATGTTACAAGGTGTGGACGCCCCTCTGCGGTCGGGTTTTCGATTTGGAGTCGCCACCCAATTGTGGACGGTCGACCTCCCACGCCGGTGTTTGAAAACTTATTGTTTTGAAAATAGAGTCGCCACCCGGGTTTTTGGAAAATTGTAGACACCCCAATTTTGTGCATGAGTAATCGATCAGACTAATTTGGAACTGGACCAGAAAAGTTGGAACTCAGCCTCAAGCACCGCACGGCTCTTGCCCTCAGCCGCACGGCTCACATTTTCTCCATGCACCGCACGGCTTACTCACGAGCACCGCGCGGCTCTCCTTCATAGGCCGCGCGGCTTATATTCTTATCATCTGAGTAATTCCTGACAGAGCGTTCAGGAATATCATCATCTCCTCACCGCCGAATATCATCATCAATATTCTCTCCAAACCGCCTATAAAATGAGGCCCTCTCCTCACACAAAAAAAAAAAAAGGGAAAGAGGGAGAACGACGTTCTGAAAGAATTTCTGTCCGATTTTCCGGTCAAGTTTTCGTTCAAAACCAGAAACTTCCCAAAACCTCACACTTCTCATTTTCCCTTCAAATCCCTCCATATCATTCCCCAGTCACACCCAACCTTGATTATACAAGTTCGAATCCAAAGAAACCGACGTTTTCAATCTCCGTTCACGTTCAAGAAAGGTATAATTTCGTTTTCAAAACTCGGTTCTTAACCGTAGTGTTCTGAGAAGCCTTTCCGTGTTGATAACGATTCCCGTAATCGTTTATCGGCACGGTTCGGTACCACTTTCATCAAAAACCGGCTTTTCGGAGCCGTACCGGGCGATTTTTCTTGATAAACGCACGGTACGGTCCGTGCCGAAAATCATTTTTATTTCGATAACTTGTTTACAAGCGTAGACAATCTATTTGGAATAGATTCGAAGACGAAAATCAAGTTTTTAAACGGATTTTGGACCCACTGGTCCCAAAACAGAATTTCTGAAAAGGGGTCAAAACGTAAGCCGCGCGGCTTACGTTATAAACCGCACGGTCCCCACTAGAGAGCCGCGCGGCTTTCATCTAAAAAATCAAAAACTCCCCTGTTTCTCCCCTGTTTTTTCTGTTCGTCTGAGAATTTGTTTCTCCATTGTTACTGTCCAGTATCTCCGTTTTCCATTTACTGCAATTTATTTATTTATTTTTTTTTTAATTTTATTTCTGTTATGGTTTTGTTATTTCATTTATGTATTTTATTCAAGGTTTCCTTAACAAAATATTTTCTATAAAAATCCCACAAATTATTTAGTAGAGACCGAGAATTTCTCGGGCGAGCGGGGTGCTCTTTTTAAATAAAACCTTCCCCGCGCGTAACCTGGCTTCCGAACCCAAAAGAATCTTTTCGCAGATCAAACCCTTTTCCAAAACGGCATGAGAGTCAACAATCATTTTTTAAAACGGTTTCTCGGGTACCAAACATTTTCTAAATATTAAACCCCGGGTGGCGACTCATTTGTTTTGTTTTCAGCGTGGATCTCACCGTCCACAAAATGGCGACTCTGCTGGGGACTTTTTAATTAATTTTTATTTTGGTATTTTACACTTGTAAAACGACCCCCGAAAGCTTGACAAAAACGAACACGCCCCGCGTGATCGAGAAAGGAATGGTGCAGTAACAGGGCTACGCCCGACCAATCCGGACTGGAGCTTTCCCGGTAGTTTGCTTGTGTAGAATTTTCAAAATAAAAATTAATTTATCTGTGAGCCAAACTTGAAAAATAATTGTGGGATTTTTGCAGAAAATATTTTGTTATCAAAACTTTTGCATTACACGCGCATCGATGTTGGATAAGCCCCGCCGTTGCGTCTTGGTTACCCTACCCGGCTTGCCGGTGTTAGGACATCCCAAGATTCTCGGCAACCCCGGACGATGATGAGTCAGCCTGCCGTTTGACCTTTGCCATGCAGTACACTTGGCACTGGGAGGCAAATATTGACTCTAGTCTAGGGAACCCTCTTTAACCAAAACCCAGCCTTTGCATATAGTAAACCGTAGTACCTTCCAATCTAGGACAGAGATCTACAGGGTAGGACTATCTGTTATATCCTGTTTACCTGCTATCTGTTACCTGTTTATTTGTTCATCTATTAACTGTTCTCCGTATGTCTTGTTTATCTATTAACTGTTCACTCATGTTTGTATATATATCACTCATAAATATGATCTCTTCATTTTGCATCCATACACATGGTACATTTGCCTTAGGACACTGCATCATGCACACATTCATAAGGATTGCCCCGACAATCATGCATTATGTTGGATAAACGAGAATTCCTCTCTTCAAAAAAAAAAAAAAAAAAAAAAAAAAAAAAAAAAAAAGTCAAAAATCAAAAACAAGAAAATGCTACAACTGGCTCCATTTCCCAAAATAAAATATGCATTTCCTTTATGGTAGAGAGTCATCATGTCTGGAGGACCATACAAGCGATTCAAATCTACACTCACCACCCATCAAGGGGCACCCGTGTGGATAATTGAGGAGGTTCAGCCCGAACAACCTCCATGCAAGCCAGAGGAGCCTCAGCCAGGAAAGCTCAACATAGAGGACCATATGGGAGAAGATCTCGATCAGAAGCTCAGTTTGTTGGCCGAAGCCAACTTACCAGGAGTGTCCCTCCAGTGGGACGACAATGAAGGATGGAAATTCTGCTTCCCAGAAGAGCCGGAACCAATGCCAGAAAAGATCACCTTGATGATGGAGCCGGATAATGAAGCGCTCACGGCTATGCCACCTGTGAAATACTTTGATGACAACGGCCAGCCCGTCTACTACTTCGAAGACCCCATCACGGGCCACAAGTACTGGGACGAATGCGAATGCGATGTGTGTTTTGCAGATTGCCTTCTCAATAATGATGGCATGACCCCGCAGCAGCTCAAGGATCAATGCAAGGAGAAAGATCTCAAGGGAAAAGGAAAAGCTAATGAAGCAGGATCCTCTGCAGGATCAACATCTCCAAATCATCCCTCCTCTTAAGAACAAGCTTTCGAAATAGAAG